>AP027114.1:51931563-52321563 GCA_028142955.1 Pinctada fucata | reverse complement strand
TAGGGTTATGCCTTAGGGTAAACTTACCCTATGTGTCAAGTTTTTTTTCGGGCTTAGGAGTACAGTAAGCTTACCCCAAGTTGCAACCCTAGCCTTAAAGCTTAGGGTTGACTGTAACCCTAGGGGTACAACTTAGGGTTAGCTAACCCCAAGTTGGATACCTAGGGTTGGGGCTTAGGGTTAACTGGACACCTAGGGTTATGCCTTAGGGTAAACTTACCCTATGTGTCAAGTTTTTTTTCGGGCTTAGGAGTACAGTAAGCTTACCCCAAGTTGCAACCCTAGCCTTAAAGCTTAGGGTTGACTGTAACCCTAGGGGTACAACTTAGGGTTAGCTAACCCCAAGTTGGATACCTAGGGTTGGGGCTTAGGGTTAACTGGACACCTAGGGTTATGCCTTAGGGTAAACTTACCCTATGTGTCAAGTTTTTTTTCGGGCTTAGGAGTACAGTAAGCTTACCCCAAGTTGCAACCCTAGCCTTAAAGCTTAGGGTTGACTGTAACCCTAGGGGTACAACTTAGGGTTAGCTAACCCCAAGTTGGATACCTAGGGTTGGGGCTTAGGGTTAACTGGACACCTAGGGTTATGCCTTAGGGTAAACTTACCCTATGTGTCAAGTTTTTTTTCGGGCTTAGGAGTACAGTAAGCTTACCCCAAGTTGCAACCCTAGCCTTAAAGCTTAGGGTTGACTGTAACCCTAGGGGTACAACTTAGGGTTAGCTAACCCCAAGTTGGATACCTAGGGTTGGGGCTTAGGGTTAACTGGACACCTAGGGTTATGCCTTAGGGTAAACTTACCCTATGTGTCAAGTTTTTTTTCGGGCTTAGGAGTACAGTAAGCTTACCCCAAGTTGCAACCCTAGCCTTAAAGCTTAGGGTTGACTGTAACCCTAGGGGTACAACTTAGGGTTAGCTAACCCCAAGTTGGATACCTAGGGTTGGGGCTTAGGGTTAACTGGACACCTAGGGTTATGCCTTAGGGTAAACTTACCCTATGTGTCAAGTTTTTTTTCGGGCTTAGGAGTACAGTAAGCTTACCCCAAGTTGCAACCCTAGCCTTAAAGCTTAGGGTTGACTGTAACCCTAGGGGTACAACTTAGGGTTAGCTAACCCCAAGTTGGATACCTAGGGTTGGGGCTTAGGGTTAACTGGACACCTAGGGTTATGCCTTAGGGTAAACTTACCCTATGTGTCAAGTTTTTTTTCGGGCTTAGGAGTACAGTAAGCTTACCCCAAGTTGCAACCCTAGCCTTAAAGCTTAGGGTTGACTGTAACCCTAGGGGTACAACTTAGGGTTAGCTAACCCCAAGTTGGATACCTAGGGTTGGGGCTTAGGGTTAACTGGACACCTAGGGTTATGCCTTAGGGTAAACTTACCCTATGTGTCAAGTTTTTTTTCGGGCTTAGGAGTACAGTAAGCTTACCCCAAGTTGCAACCCTAGCCTTAAAGCTTAGGGTTGACTGTAACCCTAGGGGTACAACTTAGGGTTAGCTAACCCCAAGTTGGATACCTAGGGTTGGGGCTTAGGGTTAACTGGACACCTAGGGTTATGCCTTAGGGTAAACTTACCCTATGTGTCAAGTTTTTTTTCGGGCTTAGGAGTACAGTAAGCTTACCCCAAGTTGCAACCCTAGCCTTAAAGCTTAGGGTTGACTGTAACCCTAGGGGTACAACTTAGGGTTAGCTAACCCCAAGTTGGATACCTAGGGTTGGGGCTTAGGGTTAACTGGACACCTAGGGTTATGCCTTAGGGTAAACTTACCCTATGTGTCAAGTTTTTTTTCGGGCTTAGGAGTACAGTAAGCTTACCCCAAGTTGCAACCCTAGCCTTAAAGCTTAGGGTTGACTGTAACCCTAGGGGTACAACTTAGGGTTAGCTAACCCCAAGTTGGATACCTAGGGTTGGGGCTTAGGGTTAACTGGACACCTAGGGTTATGCCTTAGGGTAAACTTACCCTATGTGTCAAGTTTTTTTTCGGGCTTAGGAGTACAGTAAGCTTACCCCAAGTTGCAACCCTAGCCTTAAAGCTTAGGGTTGACTGTAACCCTAGGGGTACAACTTAGGGTTAGCTAACCCCAAGTTGGATACCTAGGGTTGGGGCTTAGGGTTAACTGGACACCTAGGGTTATGCCTTAGGGTAAACTTACCCTATGTGTCAAGTTTTTTTTCGGGCTTAGGAGTACAGTAAGCTTACCCCAAGTTGCAACCCTAGCCTTAAAGCTTAGGGTTGACTGTAACCCTAGGGGTACAACTTAGGGTTAGCTAACCCCAAGTTGGATACCTAGGGTTGGGGCTTAGGGTTAACTGGACACCTAGGGTTATGCCTTAGGGTAAACTTACCCTATGTGTCAAGTTTTTTTTCGGGCTTAGGAGTACAGTAAGCTTACCCCAAGTTGCAACCCTAGCCTTAAAGCTTAGGGTTGACTGTAACCCTAGGGGTACAACTTAGGGTTAGCTAACCCCAAGTTGGATACCTAGGGTTGGGGCTTAGGGTTAACTGGACACCTAGGGTTATGCCTTAGGGTAAACTTACCCTATGTGTCAAGTTTTTTTTCGGGCTTAGGAGTACAGTAAGCTTACCCCAAGTTGCAACCCTAGCCTTAAAGCTTAGGGTTGACTGTAACCCTAGGGGTACAACTTAGGGTTAGCTAACCCCAAGTTGGATACCTAGGGTTGGGGCTTAGGGTTAACTGGACACCTAGGGTTATGCCTTAGGGTAAACTTACCCTATGTGTCAAGTTTTTTTTCGGGCTTAGGAGTACAGTAAGCTTACCCCAAGTTGCAACCCTAGCCTTAAAGCTTAGGGTTGACTGTAACCCTAGGGGTACAACTTAGGGTTAGCTAACCCCAAGTTGGATACCTAGGGTTGGGGCTTAGGGTTAACTGGACACCTAGGGTTATGCCTTAGGGTAAACTTACCCTATGTGTCAAGTTTTTTTTCGGGCTTAGGAGTACAGTAAGCTTACCCCAAGTTGCAACCCTAGCCTTAAAGCTTAGGGTTGACTGTAACCCTAGGGGTACAACTTAGGGTTAGCTAACCCCAAGTTGGATACCTAGGGTTGGGGCTTAGGGTTAACTGGACACCTAGGGTTATGCCTTAGGGTAAACTTACCCTATGTGTCAAGTTTTTTTTCGGGCTTAGGAGTACAGTAAGCTTACCCCAAGTTGCAACCCTAGCCTTAAAGCTTAGGGTTGACTGTAACCCTAGGGGTACAACTTAGGGTTAGCTAACCCCAAGTTGGATACCTAGGGTTGGGGCTTAGGGTTAACTGGACACCTAGGGTTATGCCTTAGGGTAAACTTACCCTATGTGTCAAGTTTTTTTTCGGGCTTAGGAGTACAGTAAGCTTACCCCAAGTTGCAACCCTAGCCTTAAAGCTTAGGGTTGACTGTAACCCTAGGGGTACAACTTAGGGTTAGCTAACCCCAAGTTGGATACCTAGGGTTGGGGCTTAGGGTTAACTGGACACCTAGGGTTATGCCTTAGGGTAAACTTACCCTATGTGTCAAGTTTTTTTTCGGGCTTAGGAGTACAGTAAGCTTACCCCAAGTTGCAACCCTAGCCTTAAAGCTTAGGGTTGACTGTAACCCTAGGGGTACAACTTAGGGTTAGCTAACCCCAAGTTGGATACCTAGGGTTGGGGCTTAGGGTTAACTGGACACCTAGGGTTATGCCTTAGGGTAAACTTACCCTATGTGTCAAGTTTTTTTTCGGGCTTAGGAGTACAGTAAGCTTACCCCAAGTTGCAACCCTAGCCTTAAAGCTTAGGGTTGACTGTAACCCTAGGGGTACAACTTAGGGTTAGCTAACCCCAAGTTGGATACCTAGGGTTGGGGCTTAGGGTTAACTGGACACCTAGGGTTATGCCTTAGGGTAAACTTACCCTATGTGTCAAGTTTTTTTTCGGGCTTAGGAGTACAGTAAGCTTACCCCAAGTTGCAACCCTAGCCTTAAAGCTTAGGGTTGACTGTAACCCTAGGGGTACAACTTAGGGTTAGCTAACCCCAAGTTGGATACCTAGGGTTGGGGCTTAGGGTTAACTGGACACCTAGGGTTATGCCTTAGGGTAAACTTACCCTATGTGTCAAGTTTTTTTTCGGGCTTAGGAGTACAGTAAGCTTACCCCAAGTTGCAACCCTAGCCTTAAAGCTTAGGGTTGACTGTAACCCTAGGGGTACAACTTAGGGTTAGCTAACCCCAAGTTGGATACCTAGGGTTGGGGCTTAGGGTTAACTGGACACCTAGGGTTATGCCTTAGGGTAAACTTACCCTATGTGTCAAGTTTTTTTTCGGGCTTAGGAGTACAGTAAGCTTACCCCAAGTTGCAACCCTAGCCTTAAAGCTTAGGGTTGACTGTAACCCTAGGGGTACAACTTAGGGTTAGCTAACCCCAAGTTGGATACCTAGGGTTGGGGCTTAGGGTTAACTGGACACCTAGGGTTATGCCTTAGGGTAAACTTACCCTATGTGTCAAGTTTTTTTTCGGGCTTAGGAGTACAGTAAGCTTACCCCAAGTTGCAACCCTAGCCTTAAAGCTTAGGGTTGACTGTAACCCTAGGGGTACAACTTAGGGTTAGCTAACCCCAAGTTGGATACCTAGGGTTGGGGCTTAGGGTTAACTGGACACCTAGGGTTATGCCTTAGGGTAAACTTACCCTATGTGTCAAGTTTTTTTTCGGGCTTAGGAGTACAGTAAGCTTACCCCAAGTTGCAACCCTAGCCTTAAAGCTTAGGGTTGACTGTAACCCTAGGGGTACAACTTAGGGTTAGCTAACCCCAAGTTGGATACCTAGGGTTGGGGCTTAGGGTTAACTGGACACCTAGGGTTATGCCTTAGGGTAAACTTACCCTATGTGTCAAGTTTTTTTTCGGGCTTAGGAGTACAGTAAGCTTACCCCAAGTTGCAACCCTAGCCTTAAAGCTTAGGGTTGACTGTAACCCTAGGGGTACAACTTAGGGTTAGCTAACCCCAAGTTGGATACCTAGGGTTGGGGCTTAGGGTTAACTGGACACCTAGGGTTATGCCTTAGGGTAAACTTACCCTATGTGTCAAGTTTTTTTTCGGGCTTAGGAGTACAGTAAGCTTACCCCAAGTTGCAACCCTAGCCTTAAAGCTTAGGGTTGACTGTAACCCTAGGGGTACAACTTAGGGTTAGCTAACCCCAAGTTGGATACCTAGGGTTGGGGCTTAGGGTTAACTGGACACCTAGGGTTATGCCTTAGGGTAAACTTACCCTATGTGTCAAGTTTTTTTTCGGGCTTAGGAGTACAGTAAGCTTACCCCAAGTTGCAACCCTAGCCTTAAAGCTTAGGGTTGACTGTAACCCTAGGGGTACAACTTAGGGTTAGCTAACCCCAAGTTGGATACCTAGGGTTGGGGCTTAGGGTTAACTGGACACCTAGGGTTATGCCTTAGGGTAAACTTACCCTATGTGTCAAGTTTTTTTTCGGGCTTAGGAGTACAGTAAGCTTACCCCAAGTTGCAACCCTAGCCTTAAAGCTTAGGGTTGACTGTAACCCTAGGGGTACAACTTAGGGTTAGCTAACCCCAAGTTGGATACCTAGGGTTGGGGCTTAGGGTTAACTGGACACCTAGGGTTATGCCTTAGGGTAAACTTACCCTATGTGTCAAGTTTTTTTTCGGGCTTAGGAGTACAGTAAGCTTACCCCAAGTTGCAACCCTAGCCTTAAAGCTTAGGGTTGACTGTAACCCTAGGGGTACAACTTAGGGTTAGCTAACCCCAAGTTGGATACCTAGGGTTGGGGCTTAGGGTTAACTGGACACCTAGGGTTATGCCTTAGGGTAAACTTACCCTATGTGTCAAGTTTTTTTTCGGGCTTAGGAGTACAGTAAGCTTACCCCAAGTTGCAACCCTAGCCTTAAAGCTTAGGGTTGACTGTAACCCTAGGGGTACAACTTAGGGTTAGCTAACCCCAAGTTGGATACCTAGGGTTGGGGCTTAGGGTTAACTGGACACCTAGGGTTATGCCTTAGGGTAAACTTACCCTATGTGTCAAGTTTTTTTTCGGGCTTAGGAGTACAGTAAGCTTACCCCAAGTTGCAACCCTAGCCTTAAAGCTTAGGGTTGACTGTAACCCTAGGGGTACAACTTAGGGTTAGCTAACCCCAAGTTGGATACCTAGGGTTGGGGCTTAGGGTTAACTGGACACCTAGGGTTATGCCTTAGGGTAAACTTACCCTATGTGTCAAGTTTTTTTTCGGGCTTAGGAGTACAGTAAGCTTACCCCAAGTTGCAACCCTAGCCTTAAAGCTTAGGGTTGACTGTAACCCTAGGGGTACAACTTAGGGTTAGCTAACCCCAAGTTGGATACCTAGGGTTGGGGCTTAGGGTTAACTGGACACCTAGGGTTATGCCTTAGGGTAAACTTACCCTATGTGTCAAGTTTTTTTTCGGGCTTAGGAGTACAGTAAGCTTACCCCAAGTTGCAACCCTAGCCTTAAAGCTTAGGGTTGACTGTAACCCTAGGGGTACAACTTAGGGTTAGCTAACCCCAAGTTGGATACCTAGGGTTGGGGCTTAGGGTTAACTGGACACCTAGGGTTATGCCTTAGGGTAAACTTACCCTATGTGTCAAGTTTTTTTTCGGGCTTAGGAGTACAGTAAGCTTACCCCAAGTTGCAACCCTAGCCTTAAAGCTTAGGGTTGACTGTAACCCTAGGGGTACAACTTAGGGTTAGCTAACCCCAAGTTGGATACCTAGGGTTGGGGCTTAGGGTTAACTGGACACCTAGGGTTATGCCTTAGGGTAAACTTACCCTATGTGTCAATTTTTTTTTCGGGCTTAGGAGTACAGTAAGCTTACCCCAAGTTGCAACCCTAGCCTTAAAGCTTAGGGTTGACTGTAACCCTAGGGGTACAACTTAGGGTTAGCTAACCCCAAGTTGGATACCTAGGGTTGGGGCTTAGGGTTAACTGGACACCTAGGGTTATGCCTTAGGGTAAACTTACCCTATGTGTCAAGTTTTTTTTCGGGCTTAGGAGTACAGTAAGCTTACCCCAAGTTGCAACCCTAGCCTTAAAGCTTAGGGTTGACTGTAACCCTAGGGGTACAACTTAGGGTTAGCTAACCCCAAGTTGGATACCTAGGGTTGGGGCTTAGGGTTAACTGGACACCTAGGGTTATGCCTTAGGGTAAACTTACCCTATGTGTCAAGTTTTTTTTCGGGCTTAGGAGTACAGTAAGCTTACCCCAAGTTGCAACCCTAGCCTTAAAGCTTAGGGTTGACTGTAACCCTAGGGGTACAACTTAGGGTTAGCTAACCCCAAGTTGGATACCTAGGGTTGGGGCTTAGGGTTAACTGGACACCTAGGGTTATGCCTTAGGGTAAACTTACCCTATGTGTCAAGTTTTTTTTCGGGCTTAGGAGTACAGTAAGCTTACCCCAAGTTGCAACCCTAGCCTTAAAGCTTAGGGTTGACTGTAACCCTAGGGGTACAACTTAGGGTTAGCTAACCCCAAGTTGGATACCTAGGGTTGGGGCTTAGGGTTAACTGGACACCTAGGGTTATGCCTTAGGGTAAACTTACCCTATGTGTCAAGTTTTTTTTCGGGCTTAGGAGTACAGTAAGCTTACCCCAAGTTGCAACCCTAGCCTTAAAGCTTAGGGTTGACTGTAACCCTAGGGGTACAACTTAGGGTTAGCTAACCCCAAGTTGGATACCTAGGGTTGGGGCTTAGGGTTAACTGGACACCTAGGGTTATGCCTTAGGGTAAACTTACCCTATGTGTCAAGTTTTTTTTCGGGCTTAGGAGTACAGTAAGCTTACCCCAAGTTGCAACCCTAGCCTTAAAGCTTAGGGTTGACTGTAACCCTAGGGGTACAACTTAGGGTTAGCTAACCCCAAGTTGGATACCTAGGGTTGGGGCTTAGGGTTAACTGGACACCTAGGGTTATGCCTTAGGGTAAACTTACCCTATGTGTCAAGTTTTTTTTCGGGCTTAGGAGTACAGTAAGCTTACCCCAAGTTGCAACCCTAGCCTTAAAGCTTAGGGTTGACTGTAACCCTAGGGGTACAACTTAGGGTTAGCTAACCCCAAGTTGGATACCTAGGGTTGGGGCTTAGGGTTAACTGGACACCTAGGGTTATGCCTTAGGGTAAACTTACCCTATGTGTCAAGTTTTTTTTCGGGCTTAGGAGTACAGTAAGCTTACCCCAAGTTGCAACCCTAGCCTTAAAGCTTAGGGTTGACTGTAACCCTAGGGGTACAACTTAGGGTTAGCTAACCCCAAGTTGGATACCTAGGGTTGGGGCTTAGGGTTAACTGGACACCTAGGGTTATGCCTTAGGGTAAACTTACCCTATGTGTCAAGTTTTTTTTCGGGCTTAGGAGTACAGTAAGCTTACCCCAAGTTGCAACCCTAGCCTTAAAGCTTAGGGTTGACTGTAACCCTAGGGGTACAACTTAGGGTTAGCTAACCCCAAGTTGGATACCTAGGGTTGGGGCTTAGGGTTAACTGGACACCTAGGGTTATGCCTTAGGGTAAACTTACCCTATGTGTCAAGTTTTTTTTCGGGCTTAGGAGTACAGTAAGCTTACCCCAAGTTGCAACCCTAGCCTTAAAGCTTAGGGTTGACTGTAACCCTAGGGGTACAACTTAGGGTTAGCTAACCCCAAGTTGGATACCTAGGGTTGGGGCTTAGGGTTAACTGGACACCTAGGGTTATGCCTTAGGGTAAACTTACCCTATGTGTCAAGTTTTTTTTCGGGCTTAGGAGTACAGTAAGCTTACCCCAAGTTGCAACCCTAGCCTTAAAGCTTAGGGTTGACTGTAACCCTAGGGGTACAACTTAGGGTTAGCTAACCCCAAGTTGGATACCTAGGGTTGGGGCTTAGGGTTAACTGGACACCTAGGGTTATGCCTTAGGGTAAACTTACCCTATGTGTCAAGTTTTTTTTCGGGCTTAGGAGTACAGTAAGCTTACCCCAAGTTGCAACCCTAGCCTTAAAGCTTAGGGTTGACTGTAACCCTAGGGGTACAACTTAGGGTTAGCTAACCCCAAGTTGGATACCTAGGGTTGGGGCTTAGGGTTAACTGGACACCTAGGGTTATGCCTTAGGGTAAACTTACCCTATGTGTCAAGTTTTTTTTCGGGCTTAGGAGTACAGTAAGCTTACCCCAAGTTGCAACCCTAGCCTTAAAGCTTAGGGTTGACTGTAACCCTAGGGGTACAACTTAGGGTTAGCTAACCCCAAGTTGGATACCTAGGGTTGGGGCTTAGGGTTAACTGGACACCTAGGGTTATGCCTTAGGGTAAACTTACCCTATGTGTCAAGTTTTTTTTCGGGCTTAGGAGTACAGTAAGCTTACCCCAAGTTGCAACCCTAGCCTTAAAGCTTAGGGTTGACTGTAACCCTAGGGGTACAACTTAGGGTTAGCTAACCCCAAGTTGGATACCTAGGGTTGGGGCTTAGGGTTAACTGGACACCTAGGGTTATGCCTTAGGGTAAACTTACCCTATGTGTCAAGTTTTTTTTCGGGCTTAGGAGTACAGTAAGCTTACCCCAAGTTGCAACCCTAGCCTTAAAGCTTAGGGTTGACTGTAACCCTAGGGGTACAACTTAGGGTTAGCTAACCCCAAGTTGGATACCTAGGGTTGGGGCTTAGGGTTAACTGGACACCTAGGGTTATGCCTTAGGGTAAACTTACCCTATGTGTCAAGTTTTTTTTCGGGCTTAGGAGTACAGTAAGCTTACCCCAAGTTGCAACCCTAGCCTTAAAGCTTAGGGTTGACTGTAACCCTAGGGGTACAACTTAGGGTTAGCTAACCCCAAGTTGGATACCTAGGGTTGGGGCTTAGGGTTAACTGGACACCTAGGGTTATGCCTTAGGGTAAACTTACCCTATGTGTCAAGTTTTTTTTCGGGCTTAGGAGTACAGTAAGCTTACCCCAAGTTGCAACCCTAGCCTTAAAGCTTAGGGTTGACTGTAACCCTAGGGGTACAACTTAGGGTTAGCTAACCCCAAGTTGGATACCTAGGGTTGGGGCTTAGGGTTAACTGGACACCTAGGGTTATGCCTTAGGGTAAACTTACCCTATGTGTCAAGTTTTTTTTCGGGCTTAGGAGTACAGTAAGCTTACCCCAAGTTGCAACCCTAGCCTTAAAGCTTAGGGTTGACTGTAACCCTAGGGGTACAACTTAGGGTTAGCTAACCCCAAGTTGGATACCTAGGGTTGGGGCTTAGGGTTAACTGGACACCTAGGGTTATGCCTTAGGGTAAACTTACCCTATGTGTCAAGTTTTTTTTCGGGCTTAGGAGTACAGTAAGCTTACCCCAAGTTGCAACCCTAGCCTTAAAGCTTAGGGTTGACTGTAACCCTAGGGGTACAACTTAGGGTTAGCTAACCCCAAGTTGGATACCTAGGGTTGGGGCTTAGGGTTAACTGGACACCTAGGGTTATGCCTTAGGGTAAACTTACCCTATGTGTCAAGTTTTTTTTCGGGCTTAGGAGTACAGTAAGCTTACCCCAAGTTGCAACCCTAGCCTTAAAGCTTAGGGTTGACTGTAACCCTAGGGGTACAACTTAGGGTTAGCTAACCCCAAGTTGGATACCTAGGGTTGGGGCTTAGGGTTAACTGGACACCTAGGGTTATGCCTTAGGGTAAACTTACCCTATGTGTCAAGTTTTTTTTCGGGCTTAGGAGTACAGTAAGCTTACCCCAAGTTGCAACCCTAGCCTTAAAGCTTAGGGTTGACTGTAACCCTAGGGGTACAACTTAGGGTTAGCTAACCCCAAGTTGGATACCTAGGGTTGGGGCTTAGGGTTAACTGGACACCTAGGGTTATGCCTTAGGGTAAACTTACCCTATGTGTCAAGTTTTTTTTCGGGCTTAGGAGTACAGTAAGCTTACCCCAAGTTGCAACCCTAGCCTTAAAGCTTAGGGTTGACTGTAACCCTAGGGGTACAACTTAGGGTTAGCTAACCCCAAGTTGGATACCTAGGGTTGGGGCTTAGGGTTAACTGGACACCTAGGGTTATGCCTTAGGGTAAACTTACCCTATGTGTCAAGTTTTTTTTCGGGCTTAGGAGTACAGTAAGCTTACCCCAAGTTGCAACCCTAGCCTTAAAGCTTAGGGTTGACTGTAACCCTAGGGGTACAACTTAGGGTTAGCTAACCCCAAGTTGGATACCTAGGGTTGGGGCTTAGGGTTAACTGGACACCTAGGGTTATGCCTTAGGGTAAACTTACCCTATGTGTCAAGTTTTTTTTCGGGCTTAGGAGTACAGTAAGCTTACCCCAAGTTGCAACCCTAGCCTTAAAGCTTAGGGTTGACTGTAACCCTAGGGGTACAACTTAGGGTTAGCTAACCCCAAGTTGGATACCTAGGGTTGGGGCTTAGGGTTAACTGGACACCTAGGGTTATGCCTTAGGGTAAACTTACCCTATGTGTCAAGTTTTTTTTCGGGCTTAGGAGTACAGTAAGCTTACCCCAAGTTGCAACCCTAGCCTTAAAGCTTAGGGTTGACTGTAACCCTAGGGGTACAACTTAGGGTTAGCTAACCCCAAGTTGGATACCTAGGGTTGGGGCTTAGGGTTAACTGGACACCTAGGGTTATGCCTTAGGGTAAACTTACCCTATGTGTCAAGTTTTTTTTCGGGCTTAGGAGTACAGTAAGCTTACCCCAAGTTGCAACCCTAGCCTTAAAGCTTAGGGTTGACTGTAACCCTAGGGGTACAACTTAGGGTTAGCTAACCCCAAGTTGGATACCTAGGGTTGGGGCTTAGGGTTAACTGGACACCTAGGGTTATGCCTTAGGGTAAACTTACCCTATGTGTCAAGTTTTTTTTCGGGCTTAGGAGTACAGTAAGCTTACCCCAAGTTGCAACCCTAGCCTTAAAGCTTAGGGTTGACTGTAACCCTAGGGGTACAACTTAGGGTTAGCTAACCCCAAGTTGGATACCTAGGGTTGGGGCTTAGGGTTAACTGGACACCTAGGGTTATGCCTTAGGGTAAACTTACCCTATGTGTCAAGTTTTTTTTCGGGCTTAGGAGTACAGTAAGCTTACCCCAAGTTGCAACCCTAGCCTTAAAGCTTAGGGTTGACTGTAACCCTAGGGGTACAACTTAGGGTTAGCTAACCCCAAGTTGGATACCTAGGGTTGGGGCTTAGGGTTAACTGGACACCTAGGGTTATGCCTTAGGGTAAACTTACCCTATGTGTCAAGTTTTTTTTCGGGCTTAGGAGTACAGTAAGCTTACCCCAAGTTGCAACCCTAGCCTTAAAGCTTAGGGTTGACTGTAACCCTAGGGGTACAACTTAGGGTTAGCTAACCCCAAGTTGGATACCTAGGGTTGGGGCTTAGGGTTAACTGGACACCTAGGGTTATGCCTTAGGGTAAACTTACCCTATGTGTCAAGTTTTTTTTCGGGCTTAGGAGTACAGTAAGCTTACCCCAAGTTGCAACCCTAGCCTTAAAGCTTAGGGTTGACTGTAACCCTAGGGGTACAACTTAGGGTTAGCTAACCCCAAGTTGGATACCTAGGGTTGGGGCTTAGGGTTAACTGGACACCTAGGGTTATGCCTTAGGGTAAACTTACCCTATGTGTCAAGTTTTTTTTCGGGCTTAGGAGTACAGTAAGCTTACCCCAAGTTGCAACCCTAGCCTTAAAGCTTAGGGTTGACTGTAACCCTAGGGGTACAACTTAGGGTTAGCTAACCCCAAGTTGGATACCTAGGGTTGGGGCTTAGGGTTAACTGGACACCTAGGGTTATGCCTTAGGGTAAACTTACCCTATGTGTCAAGTTTTTTTTCGGGCTTAGGAGTACAGTAAGCTTACCCCAAGTTGCAACCCTAGCCTTAAAGCTTAGGGTTGACTGTAACCCTAGGGGTACAACTTAGGGTTAGCTAACCCCAAGTTGGATACCTAGGGTTGGGGCTTAGGGTTAACTGGACACCTAGGGTTATGCCTTAGGGTAAACTTACCCTATGTGTCAAGTTTTTTTTCGGGCTTAGGAGTACAGTAAGCTTACCCCAAGTTGCAACCCTAGCCTTAAAGCTTAGGGTTGACTGTAACCCTAGGGGTACAACTTAGGGTTAGCTAACCCCAAGTTGGATACCTAGGGTTGGGGCTTAGGGTTAACTGGACACCTAGGGTTATGCCTTAGGGTAAACTTACCCTATGTGTCAAGTTTTTTTTCGGGCTTAGGAGTACAGTAAGCTTACCCCAAGTTGCAACCCTAGCCTTAAAGCTTAGGGTTGACTGTAACCCTAGGGGTACAACTTAGGGTTAGCTAACCCCAAGTTGGATACCTAGGGTTGGGGCTTAGGGTTAACTGGACACCTAGGGTTATGCCTTAGGGTAAACTTACCCTATGTGTCAAGTTTTTTTTCGGGCTTAGGAGTACAGTAAGCTTACCCCAAGTTGCAACCCTAGCCTTAAAGCTTAGGGTTGACTGTAACCCTAGGGGTACAACTTAGGGTTAGCTAACCCCAAGTTGGATACCTAGGGTTGGGGCTTAGGGTTAACTGGACACCTAGGGTTATGCCTTAGGGTAAACTTACCCTATGTGTCAAGTTTTTTTTCGGGCTTAGGAGTACAGTAAGCTTACCCCAAGTTGCAACCCTAGCCTTAAAGCTTAGGGTTGACTGTAACCCTAGGGGTACAACTTAGGGTTAGCTAACCCCAAGTTGGATACCTAGGGTTGGGGCTTAGGGTTAACTGGACACCTAGGGTTATGCCTTAGGGTAAACTTACCCTATGTGTCAAGTTTTTTTTCGGGCTTAGGAGTACAGTAAGCTTACCCCAAGTTGCAACCCTAGCCTTAAAGCTTAGGGTTGACTGTAACCCTAGGGGTACAACTTAGGGTTAGCTAACCCCAAGTTGGATACCTAGGGTTGGGGCTTAGGGTTAACTGGACACCTAGGGTTATGCCTTAGGGTAAACTTACCCTATGTGTCAAGTTTTTTTTCGGGCTTAGGAGTACAGTAAGCTTACCCCAAGTTGCAACCCTAGCCTTAAAGCTTAGGGTTGACTGTAACCCTAGGGGTACAACTTAGGGTTAGCTAACCCCAAGTTGGATACCTAGGGTTGGGGCTTAGGGTTAACTGGACACCTAGGGTTATGCCTTAGGGTAAACTTACCCTATGTGTCAAGTTTTTTTTCGGGCTTAGGAGTACAGTAAGCTTACCCCAAGTTGCAACCCTAGCCTTAAAGCTTAGGGTTGACTGTAACCCTAGGGGTACAACTTAGGGTTAGCTAACCCCAAGTTGGATACCTAGGGTTGGGGCTTAGGGTTAACTGGACACCTAGGGTTATGCCTTAGGGTAAACTTACCCTATGTGTCAAGTTTTTTTTCGGGCTTAGGAGTACAGTAAGCTTACCCCAAGTTGCAACCCTAGCCTTAAAGCTTAGGGTTGACTGTAACCCTAGGGGTACAACTTAGGGTTAGCTAACCCCAAGTTGGATACCTAGGGTTGGGGCTTAGGGTTAACTGGACACCTAGGGTTATGCCTTAGGGTAAACTTACCCTATGTGTCAAGTTTTTTTTCGGGCTTAGGAGTACAGTAAGCTTACCCCAAGTTGCAACCCTAGCCTTAAAGCTTAGGGTTGACTGTAACCCTAGGGGTACAACTTAGGGTTAGCTAACCCCAAGTTGGATACCTAGGGTTGGGGCTTAGGGTTAACTGGACACCTAGGGTTATGCCTTAGGGTAAACTTACCCTATGTGTCAAGTTTTTTTTCGGGCTTAGGAGTACAGTAAGCTTACCCCAAGTTGCAACCCTAGCCTTAAAGCTTAGGGTTGACTGTAACCCTAGGGGTACAACTTAGGGTTAGCTAACCCCAAGTTGGATACCTAGGGTTGGGGCTTAGGGTTAACTGGACACCTAGGGTTATGCCTTAGGGTAAACTTACCCTATGTGTCAAGTTTTTTTTCGGGCTTAGGAGTACAGTAAGCTTACCCCAAGTTGCAACCCTAGCCTTAAAGCTTAGGGTTGACTGTAACCCTAGGGGTACAACTTAGGGTTAGCTAACCCCAAGTTGGATACCTAGGGTTGGGGCTTAGGGTTAACTGGACACCTAGGGTTATGCCTTAGGGTAAACTTACCCTATGTGTCAAGTTTTTTTTCGGGCTTAGGAGTACAGTAAGCTTACCCCAAGTTGCAACCCTAGCCTTAAAGCTTAGGGTTGACTGTAACCCTAGGGGTACAACTTAGGGTTAGCTAACCCCAAGTTGGATACCTAGGGTTGGGGCTTAGGGTTAACTGGACACCTAGGGTTATGCCTTAGGGTAAACTTACCCTATGTGTCAAGTTTTTTTTCGGGCTTAGGAGTACAGTAAGCTTACCCCAAGTTGCAACCCTAGCCTTAAAGCTTAGGGTTGACTGTAACCCTAGGGGTACAACTTAGGGTTAGCTAACCCCAAGTTGGATACCTAGGGTTGGGGCTTAGGGTTAACTGGACACCTAGGGTTATGCCTTAGGGTAAACTTACCCTATGTGTCAAGTTTTTTTTCGGGCTTAGGAGTACAGTAAGCTTACCCCAAGTTGCAACCCTAGCCTTAAAGCTTAGGGTTGACTGTAACCCTAGGGGTACAACTTAGGGTTAGCTAACCCCAAGTTGGATACCTAGGGTTGGGGCTTAGGGTTAACTGGACACCTAGGGTTATGCCTTAGGGTAAACTTACCCTATGTGTCAAGTTTTTTTTCGGGCTTAGGAGTACAGTAAGCTTACCCCAAGTTGCAACCCTAGCCTTAAAGCTTAGGGTTGACTGTAACCCTAGGGGTACAACTTAGGGTTAGCTAACCCCAAGTTGGATACCTAGGGTTGGGGCTTAGGGTTAACTGGACACCTAGGGTTATGCCTTAGGGTAAACTTACCCTATGTGTCAAGTTTTTTTTCGGGCTTAGGAGTACAGTAAGCTTACCCCAAGTTGCAACCCTAGCCTTAAAGCTTAGGGTTGACTGTAACCCTAGGGGTACAACTTAGGGTTAGCTAACCCCAAGTTGGATACCTAGGGTTGGGGCTTAGGGTTAACTGGACACCTAGGGTTATGCCTTAGGGTAAACTTACCCTATGTGTCAAGTTTTTTTTCGGGCTTAGGAGTACAGTAAGCTTACCCCAAGTTGCAACCCTAGCCTTAAAGCTTAGGGTTGACTGTAACCCTAGGGGTACAACTTAGGGTTAGCTAACCCCAAGTTGGATACCTAGGGTTGGGGCTTAGGGTTAACTGGACACCTAGGGTTATGCCTTAGGGTAAACTTACCCTATGTGTCAAGTTTTTTTTCGGGCTTAGGAGTACAGTAAGCTTACCCCAAGTTGCAACCCTAGCCTTAAAGCTTAGGGTTGACTGTAACCCTAGGGGTACAACTTAGGGTTAGCTAACCCCAAGTTGGATACCTAGGGTTGGGGCTTAGGGTTAACTGGACACCTAGGGTTATGCCTTAGGGTAAACTTACCCTATGTGTCAAGTTTTTTTTCGGGCTTAGGAGTACAGTAAGCTTACCCCAAGTTGCAACCCTAGCCTTAAAGCTTAGGGTTGACTGTAACCCTAGGGGTACAACTTAGGGTTAGCTAACCCCAAGTTGGATACCTAGGGTTGGGGCTTAGGGTTAACTGGACACCTAGGGTTATGCCTTAGGGTAAACTTACCCTATGTGTCAAGTTTTTTTTCGGGCTTAGGAGTACAGTAAGCTTACCCCAAGTTGCAACCCTAGCCTTAAAGCTTAGGGTTGACTGTAACCCTAGGGGTACAACTTAGGGTTAGCTAACCCCAAGTTGGATACCTAGGGTTGGGGCTTAGGGTTAACTGGACACCTAGGGTTATGCCTTAGGGTAAACTTACCCTATGTGTCAAGTTTTTTTTCGGGCTTAGGAGTACAGTAAGCTTACCCCAAGTTGCAACCCTAGCCTTAAAGCTTAGGGTTGACTGTAACCCTAGGGGTACAACTTAGGGTTAGCTAACCCCAAGTTGGATACCTAGGGTTGGGGCTTAGGGTTAACTGGACACCTAGGGTTATGCCTTAGGGTAAACTTACCCTATGTGTCAAGTTTTTTTTCGGGCTTAGGAGTACAGTAAGCTTACCCCAAGTTGCAACCCTAGCCTTAAAGCTTAGGGTTGACTGTAACCCTAGGGGTACAACTTAGGGTTAGCTAACCCCAAGTTGGATACCTAGGGTTGGGGCTTAGGGTTAACTGGACACCTAGGGTTATGCCTTAGGGTAAACTTACCCTATGTGTCAAGTTTTTTTTCGGGCTTAGGAGTACAGTAAGCTTACCCCAAGTTGCAACCCTAGCCTTAAAGCTTAGGGTTGACTGTAACCCTAGGGGTACAACTTAGGGTTAGCTAACCCCAAGTTGGATACCTAGGGTTGGGGCTTAGGGTTAACTGGACACCTAGGGTTATGCCTTAGGGTAAACTTACCCTATGTGTCAAGTTTTTTTTCGGGCTTAGGAGTACAGTAAGCTTACCCCAAGTTGCAACCCTAGCCTTAAAGCTTAGGGTTGACTGTAACCCTAGGGGTACAACTTAGGGTTAGCTAACCCCAAGTTGGATACCTAGGGTTGGGGCTTAGGGTTAACTGGACACCTAGGGTTATGCCTTAGGGTAAACTTACCCTATGTGTCAAGTTTTTTTTCGGGCTTAGGAGTACAGTAAGCTTACCCCAAGTTGCAACCCTAGCCTTAAAGCTTAGGGTTGACTGTAACCCTAGGGGTACAACTTAGGGTTAGCTAACCCCAAGTTGGATACCTAGGGTTGGGGCTTAGGGTTAACTGGACACCTAGGGTTATGCCTTAGGGTAAACTTACCCTATGTGTCAAGTTTTTTTTCGGGCTTAGGAGTACAGTAAGCTTACCCCAAGTTGCAACCCTAGCCTTAAAGCTTAGGGTTGACTGTAACCCTAGGGGTACAACTTAGGGTTAGCTAACCCCAAGTTGGATACCTAGGGTTGGGGCTTAGGGTTAACTGGACACCTAGGGTTATGCCTTAGGGTAAACTTACCCTATGTGTCAAGTTTTTTTTCGGGCTTAGGAGTACAGTAAGCTTACCCCAAGTTGCAACCCTAGCCTTAAAGCTTAGGGTTGACTGTAACCCTAGGGGTACAACTTAGGGTTAGCTAACCCCAAGTTGGATACCTAGGGTTGGGGCTTAGGGTTAACTGGACACCTAGGGTTATGCCTTAGGGTAAACTTACCCTATGTGTCAAGTTTTTTTTCGGGCTTAGGAGTACAGTAAGCTTACCCCAAGTTGCAACCCTAGCCTTAAAGCTTAGGGTTGACTGTAACCCTAGGGGTACAACTTAGGGTTAGCTAACCCCAAGTTGGATACCTAGGGTTGGGGCTTAGGGTTAACTGGACACCTAGGGTTATGCCTTAGGGTAAACTTACCCTATGTGTCAAGTTTTTTTTCGGGCTTAGGAGTACAGTAAGCTTACCCCAAGTTGCAACCCTAGCCTTAAAGCTTAGGGTTGACTGTAACCCTAGGGGTACAACTTAGGGTTAGCTAACCCCAAGTTGGATACCTAGGGTTGGGGCTTAGGGTTAACTGGACACCTAGGGTTATGCCTTAGGGTAAACTTACCCTATGTGTCAAGTTTTTTTTCGGGCTTAGGAGTACAGTAAGCTTACCCCAAGTTGCAACCCTAGCCTTAAAGCTTAGGGTTGACTGTAACCCTAGGGGTACAACTTAGGGTTAGCTAACCCCAAGTTGGATACCTAGGGTTGGGGCTTAGGGTTAACTGGACACCTAGGGTTATGCCTTAGGGTAAACTTACCCTATGTGTCAAGTTTTTTTTCGGGCTTAGGAGTACAGTAAGCTTACCCCAAGTTGCAACCCTAGCCTTAAAGCTTAGGGTTGACTGTAACCCTAGGGGTACAACTTAGGGTTAGCTAACCCCAAGTTGGATACCTAGGGTTGGGGCTTAGGGTTAACTGGACACCTAGGGTTATGCCTTAGGGTAAACTTACCCTATGTGTCAAGTTTTTTTTCGGGCTTAGGAGTACAGTAAGCTTACCCCAAGTTGCAACCCTAGCCTTAAAGCTTAGGGTTGACTGTAACCCTAGGGGTACAACTTAGGGTTAGCTAACCCCAAGTTGGATACCTAGGGTTGGGGCTTAGGGTTAACTGGACACCTAGGGTTATGCCTTAGGGTAAACTTACCCTATGTGTCAAGTTTTTTTTCGGGCTTAGGAGTACAGTAAGCTTACCCCAAGTTGCAACCCTAGCCTTAAAGCTTAGGGTTGACTGTAACCCTAGGGGTACAACTTAGGGTTAGCTAACCCCAAGTTGGATACCTAGGGTTGGGGCTTAGGGTTAACTGGACACCTAGGGTTATGCCTTAGGGTAAACTTACCCTATGTGTCAAGTTTTTTTTCGGGCTTAGGAGTACAGTAAGCTTACCCCAAGTTGCAACCCTAGCCTTAAAGCTTAGGGTTGACTGTAACCCTAGGGGTACAACTTAGGGTTAGCTAACCCCAAGTTGGATACCTAGGGTTGGGGCTTAGGGTTAACTGGACACCTAGGGTTATGCCTTAGGGTAAACTTACCCTATGTGTCAAGTTTTTTTTCGGGCTTAGGAGTACAGTAAGCTTACCCCAAGTTGCAACCCTAGCCTTAAAGCTTAGGGTTGACTGTAACCCTAGGGGTACAACTTAGGGTTAGCTAACCCCAAGTTGGATACCTAGGGTTGGGGCTTAGGGTTAACTGGACACCTAGGGTTATGCCTTAGGGTAAACTTACCCTATGTGTCAAGTTTTTTTTCGGGCTTAGGAGTACAGTAAGCTTACCCCAAGTTGCAACCCTAGCCTTAAAGCTTAGGGTTGACTGTAACCCTAGGGGTACAACTTAGGGTTAGCTAACCCCAAGTTGGATACCTAGGGTTGGGGCTTAGGGTTAACTGGACACCTAGGGTTATGCCTTAGGGTAAACTTACCCTATGTGTCAAGTTTTTTTTCGGGCTTAGGAGTACAGTAAGCTTACCCCAAGTTGCAACCCTAGCCTTAAAGCTTAGGGTTGACTGTAACCCTAGGGGTACAACTTAGGGTTAGCTAACCCCAAGTTGGATACCTAGGGTTGGGGCTTAGGGTTAACTGGACACCTAGGGTTATGCCTTAGGGTAAACTTACCCTATGTGTCAAGTTTTTTTTCGGGCTTAGGAGTACAGTAAGCTTACCCCAAGTTGCAACCCTAGCCTTAAAGCTTAGGGTTGACTGTAACCCTAGGGGTACAACTTAGGGTTAGCTAACCCCAAGTTGGATACCTAGGGTTGGGGCTTAGGGTTAACTGGACACCTAGGGTTATGCCTTAGGGTAAACTTACCCTATGTGTCAAGTTTTTTTTCGGGCTTAGGAGTACAGTAAGCTTACCCCAAGTTGCAACCCTAGCCTTAAAGCTTAGGGTTGACTGTAACCCTAGGGGTACAACTTAGGGTTAGCTAACCCCAAGTTGGATACCTAGGGTTGGGGCTTAGGGTTAACTGGACACCTAGGGTTATGCCTTAGGGTAAACTTACCCTATGTGTCAAGTTTTTTTTCGGGCTTAGGAGTACAGTAAGCTTACCCCAAGTTGCAACCCTAGCCTTAAAGCTTAGGGTTGACTGTAACCCTAGGGGTACAACTTAGGGTTAGCTAACCCCAAGTTGGATACCTAGGGTTGGGGCTTAGGGTTAACTGGACACCTAGGGTTATGCCTTAGGGTAAACTTACCCTATGTGTCAAGTTTTTTTTCGGGCTTAGGAGTACAGTAAGCTTACCCCAAGTTGCAACCCTAGCCTTAAAGCTTAGGGTTGACTGTAACCCTAGGGGTACAACTTAGGGTTAGCTAACCCCAAGTTGGATACCTAGGGTTGGGGCTTAGGGTTAACTGGACACCTAGGGTTATGCCTTAGGGTAAACTTACCCTATGTGTCAAGTTTTTTTTCGGGCTTAGGAGTACAGTAAGCTTACCCCAAGTTGCAACCCTAGCCTTAAAGCTTAGGGTTGACTGTAACCCTAGGGGTACAACTTAGGGTTAGCTAACCCCAAGTTGGATACCTAGGGTTGGGGCTTAGGGTTAACTGGACACCTAGGGTTATGCCTTAGGGTAAACTTACCCTATGTGTCAAGTTTTTTTTCGGGCTTAGGAGTACAGTAAGCTTACCCCAAGTTGCAACCCTAGCCTTAAAGCTTAGGGTTGACTGTAACCCTAGGGGTACAACTTAGGGTTAGCTAACCCCAAGTTGGATACCTAGGGTTGGGGCTTAGGGTTAACTGGACACCTAGGGTTATGCCTTAGGGTAAACTTACCCTATGTGTCAAGTTTTTTTTCGGGCTTAGGAGTACAGTAAGCTTACCCCAAGTTGCAACCCTAGCCTTAAAGCTTAGGGTTGACTGTAACCCTAGGGGTACAACTTAGGGTTAGCTAACCCCAAGTTGGATACCTAGGGTTGGGGCTTAGGGTTAACTGGACACCTAGGGTTATGCCTTAGGGTAAACTTACCCTATGTGTCAAGTTTTTTTTCGGGCTTAGGAGTACAGTAAGCTTACCCCAAGTTGCAACCCTAGCCTTAAAGCTTAGGGTTGACTGTAACCCTAGGGGTACAACTTAGGGTTAGCTAACCCCAAGTTGGATACCTAGGGTTGGGGCTTAGGGTTAACTGGACACCTAGGGTTATGCCTTAGGGTAAACTTACCCTATGTGTCAAGTTTTTTTTCGGGCTTAGGAGTACAGTAAGCTTACCCCAAGTTGCAACCCTAGCCTTAAAGCTTAGGGTTGACTGTAACCCTAGGGGTACAACTTAGGGTTAGCTAACCCCAAGTTGGATACCTAGGGTTGGGGCTTAGGGTTAACTGGACACCTAGGGTTATGCCTTAGGGTAAACTTACCCTATGTGTCAAGTTTTTTTTCGGGCTTAGGAGTACAGTAAGCTTACCCCAAGTTGCAACCCTAGCCTTAAAGCTTAGGGTTGACTGTAACCCTAGGGGTACAACTTAGGGTTAGCTAACCCCAAGTTGGATACCTAGGGTTGGGGCTTAGGGTTAACTGGACACCTAGGGTTATGCCTTAGGGTAAACTTACCCTATGTGTCAAGTTTTTTTTCGGGCTTAGGAGTACAGTAAGCTTACCCCAAGTTGCAACCCTAGCCTTAAAGCTTAGGGTTGACTGTAACCCTAGGGGTACAACTTAGGGTTAGCTAACCCCAAGTTGGATACCTAGGGTTGGGGCTTAGGGTTAACTGGACACCTAGGGTTATGCCTTAGGGTAAACTTACCCTATGTGTCAAGTTTTTTTTCGGGCTTAGGAGTACAGTAAGCTTACCCCAAGTTGCAACCCTAGCCTTAAAGCTTAGGGTTGACTGTAACCCTAGGGGTACAACTTAGGGTTAGCTAACCCCAAGTTGGATACCTAGGGTTGGGGCTTAGGGTTAACTGGACACCTAGGGTTATGCCTTAGGGTAAACTTACCCTATGTGTCAAGTTTTTTTTCGGGCTTAGGAGTACAGTAAGCTTACCCCAAGTTGCAACCCTAGCCTTAAAGCTTAGGGTTGACTGTAACCCTAGGGGTACAACTTAGGGTTAGCTAACCCCAAGTTGGATACCTAGGGTTGGGGCTTAGGGTTAACTGGACACCTAGGGTTATGCCTTAGGGTAAACTTACCCTATGTGTCAAGTTTTTTTTCGGGCTTAGGAGTACAGTAAGCTTACCCCAAGTTGCAACCCTAGCCTTAAAGCTTAGGGTTGACTGTAACCCTAGGGGTACAACTTAGGGTTAGCTAACCCCAAGTTGGATACCTAGGGTTGGGGCTTAGGGTTAACTGGACACCTAGGGTTATGCCTTAGGGTAAACTTACCCTATGTGTCAAGTTTTTTTTCGGGCTTAGGAGTACAGTAAGCTTACCCCAAGTTGCAACCCTAGCCTTAAAGCTTAGGGTTGACTGTAACCCTAGGGGTACAACTTAGGGTTAGCTAACCCCAAGTTGGATACCTAGGGTTGGGGCTTAGGGTTAACTGGACACCTAGGGTTATGCCTTAGGGTAAACTTACCCTATGTGTCAAGTTTTTTTTCGGGCTTAGGAGTACAGTAAGCTTACCCCAAGTTGCAACCCTAGCCTTAAAGCTTAGGGTTGACTGTAACCCTAGGGGTACAACTTAGGGTTAGCTAACCCCAAGTTGGATACCTAGGGTTGGGGCTTAGGGTTAACTGGACACCTAGGGTTATGCCTTAGGGTAAACTTACCCTATGTGTCAAGTTTTTTTTCGGGCTTAGGAGTACAGTAAGCTTACCCCAAGTTGCAACCCTAGCCTTAAAGCTTAGGGTTGACTGTAACCCTAGGGGTACAACTTAGGGTTAGCTAACCCCAAGTTGGATACCTAGGGTTGGGGCTTAGGGTTAACTGGACACCTAGGGTTATGCCTTAGGGTAAACTTACCCTATGTGTCAAGTTTTTTTTCGGGCTTAGGAGTACAGTAAGCTTACCCCAAGTTGCAACCCTAGCCTTAAAGCTTAGGGTTGACTGTAACCCTAGGGGTACAACTTAGGGTTAGCTAACCCCAAGTTGGATACCTAGGGTTGGGGCTTAGGGTTAACTGGACACCTAGGGTTATGCCTTAGGGTAAACTTACCCTATGTGTCAAGTTTTTTTTCGGGCTTAGGAGTACAGTAAGCTTACCCCAAGTTGCAACCCTAGCCTTAAAGCTTAGGGTTGACTGTAACCCTAGGGGTACAACTTAGGGTTAGCTAACCCCAAGTTGGATACCTAGGGTTGGGGCTTAGGGTTAACTGGACACCTAGGGTTATGCCTTAGGGTAAACTTACCCTATGTGTCAAGTTTTTTTTCGGGCTTAGGAGTACAGTAAGCTTACCCCAAGTTGCAACCCTAGCCTTAAAGCTTAGGGTTGACTGTAACCCTAGGGGTACAACTTAGGGTTAGCTAACCCCAAGTTGGATACCTAGGGTTGGGGCTTAGGGTTAACTGGACACCTAGGGTTATGCCTTAGGGTAAACTTACCCTATGTGTCAAGTTTTTTTTCGGGCTTAGGAGTACAGTAAGCTTACCCCAAGTTGCAACCCTAGCCTTAAAGCTTAGGGTTGACTGTAACCCTAGGGGTACAACTTAGGGTTAGCTAACCCCAAGTTGGATACCTAGGGTTGGGGCTTAGGGTTAACTGGACACCTAGGGTTATGCCTTAGGGTAAACTTACCCTATGTGTCAAGTTTTTTTTCGGGCTTAGGAGTACAGTAAGCTTACCCCAAGTTGCAACCCTAGCCTTAAAGCTTAGGGTTGACTGTAACCCTAGGGGTACAACTTAGGGTTAGCTAACCCCAAGTTGGATACCTAGGGTTGGGGCTTAGGGTTAACTGGACACCTAGGGTTATGCCTTAGGGTAAACTTACCCTATGTGTCAAGTTTTTTTTCGGGCTTAGGAGTACAGTAAGCTTACCCCAAGTTGCAACCCTAGCCTTAAAGCTTAGGGTTGACTGTAACCCTAGGGGTACAACTTAGGGTTAGCTAACCCCAAGTTGGATACCTAGGGTTGGGGCTTAGGGTTAACTGGACACCTAGGGTTATGCCTTAGGGTAAACTTACCCTATGTGTCAAGTTTTTTTTCGGGCTTAGGAGTACAGTAAGCTTACCCCAAGTTGCAACCCTAGCCTTAAAGCTTAGGGTTGACTGTAACCCTAGGGGTACAACTTAGGGTTAGCTAACCCCAAGTTGGATACCTAGGGTTGGGGCTTAGGGTTAACTGGACACCTAGGGTTATGCCTTAGGGTAAACTTACCCTATGTGTCAAGTTTTTTTTCGGGCTTAGGAGTACAGTAAGCTTACCCCAAGTTGCAACCCTAGCCTTAAAGCTTAGGGTTGACTGTAACCCTAGGGGTACAACTTAGGGTTAGCTAACCCCAAGTTGGATACCTAGGGTTGGGGCTTAGGGTTAACTGGACACCTAGGGTTATGCCTTAGGGTAAACTTACCCTATGTGTCAAGTTTTTTTTCGGGCTTAGGAGTACAGTAAGCTTACCCCAAGTTGCAACCCTAGCCTTAAAGCTTAGGGTTGACTGTAACCCTAGGGGTACAACTTAGGGTTAGCTAACCCCAAGTTGGATACCTAGGGTTGGGGCTTAGGGTTAACTGGACACCTAGGGTTATGCCTTAGGGTAAACTTACCCTATGTGTCAAGTTTTTTTTCGGGCTTAGGAGTACAGTAAGCTTACCCCAAGTTGCAACCCTAGCCTTAAAGCTTAGGGTTGACTGTAACCCTAGGGGTACAACTTAGGGTTAGCTAACCCCAAGTTGGATACCTAGGGTTGGGGCTTAGGGTTAACTGGACACCTAGGGTTATGCCTTAGGGTAAACTTACCCTATGTGTCAAGTTTTTTTTCGGGCTTAGGAGTACAGTAAGCTTACCCCAAGTTGCAACCCTAGCCTTAAAGCTTAGGGTTGACTGTAACCCTAGGGGTACAACTTAGGGTTAGCTAACCCCAAGTTGGATACCTAGGGTTGGGGCTTAGGGTTAACTGGACACCTAGGGTTATGCCTTAGGGTAAACTTACCCTATGTGTCAAGTTTTTTTTCGGGCTTAGGAGTACAGTAAGCTTACCCCAAGTTGCAACCCTAGCCTTAAAGCTTAGGGTTGACTGTAACCCTAGGGGTACAACTTAGGGTTAGCTAACCCCAAGTTGGATACCTAGGGTTGGGGCTTAGGGTTAACTGGACACCTAGGGTTATGCCTTAGGGTAAACTTACCCTATGTGTCAAGTTTTTTTTCGGGCTTAGGAGTACAGTAAGCTTACCCCAAGTTGCAACCCTAGCCTTAAAGCTTAGGGTTGACTGTAACCCTAGGGGTACAACTTAGGGTTAGCTAACCCCAAGTTGGATACCTAGGGTTGGGGCTTAGGGTTAACTGGACACCTAGGGTTATGCCTTAGGGTAAACTTACCCTATGTGTCAAGTTTTTTTTCGGGCTTAGGAGTACAGTAAGCTTACCCCAAGTTGCAACCCTAGCCTTAAAGCTTAGGGTTGACTGTAACCCTAGGGGTACAACTTAGGGTTAGCTAACCCCAAGTTGGATACCTAGGGTTGGGGCTTAGGGTTAACTGGACACCTAGGGTTATGCCTTAGGGTAAACTTACCCTATGTGTCAAGTTTTTTTTCGGGCTTAGGAGTACAGTAAGCTTACCCCAAGTTGCAACCCTAGCCTTAAAGCTTAGGGTTGACTGTAACCCTAGGGGTACAACTTAGGGTTAGCTAACCCCAAGTTGGATACCTAGGGTTGGGGCTTAGGGTTAACTGGACACCTAGGGTTATGCCTTAGGGTAAACTTACCCTATGTGTCAAGTTTTTTTTCGGGCTTAGGAGTACAGTAAGCTTACCCCAAGTTGCAACCCTAGCCTTAAAGCTTAGGGTTGACTGTAACCCTAGGGGTACAACTTAGGGTTAGCTAACCCCAAGTTGGATACCTAGGGTTGGGGCTTAGGGTTAACTGGACACCTAGGGTTATGCCTTAGGGTAAACTTACCCTATGTGTCAAGTTTTTTTTCGGGCTTAGGAGTACAGTAAGCTTACCCCAAGTTGCAACCCTAGCCTTAAAGCTTAGGGTTGACTGTAACCCTAGGGGTACAACTTAGGGTTAGCTAACCCCAAGTTGGATACCTAGGGTTGGGGCTTAGGGTTAACTGGACACCTAGGGTTATGCCTTAGGGTAAACTTACCCTATGTGTCAAGTTTTTTTTCGGGCTTAGGAGTACAGTAAGCTTACCCCAAGTTGCAACCCTAGCCTTAAAGCTTAGGGTTGACTGTAACCCTAGGGGTACAACTTAGGGTTAGCTAACCCCAAGTTGGATACCTAGGGTTGGGGCTTAGGGTTAACTGGACACCTAGGGTTATGCCTTAGGGTAAACTTACCCTATGTGTCAAGTTTTTTTTCGGGCTTAGGAGTACAGTAAGCTTACCCCAAGTTGCAACCCTAGCCTTAAAGCTTAGGGTTGACTGTAACCCTAGGGGTACAACTTAGGGTTAGCTAACCCCAAGTTGGATACCTAGGGTTGGGGCTTAGGGTTAACTGGACACCTAGGGTTATGCCTTAGGGTAAACTTACCCTATGTGTCAAGTTTTTTTTCGGGCTTAGGAGTACAGTAAGCTTACCCCAAGTTGCAACCCTAGCCTTAAAGCTTAGGGTTGACTGTAACCCTAGGGGTACAACTTAGGGTTAGCTAACCCCAAGTTGGATACCTAGGGTTGGGGCTTAGGGTTAACTGGACACCTAGGGTTATGCCTTAGGGTAAACTTACCCTATGTGTCAAGTTTTTTTTCGGGCTTAGGAGTACAGTAAGCTTACCCCAAGTTGCAACCCTAGCCTTAAAGCTTAGGGTTGACTGTAACCCTAGGGGTACAACTTAGGGTTAGCTAACCCCAAGTTGGATACCTAGGGTTGGGGCTTAGGGTTAACTGGACACCTAGGGTTATGCCTTAGGGTAAACTTACCCTATGTGTCAAGTTTTTTTTCGGGCTTAGGAGTACAGTAAGCTTACCCCAAGTTGCAACCCTAGCCTTAAAGCTTAGGGTTGACTGTAACCCTAGGGGTACAACTTAGGGTTAGCTAACCCCAAGTTGGATACCTAGGGTTGGGGCTTAGGGTTAACTGGACACCTAGGGTTATGCCTTAGGGTAAACTTACCCTATGTGTCAAGTTTTTTTTCGGGCTTAGGAGTACAGTAAGCTTACCCCAAGTTGCAACCCTAGCCTTAAAGCTTAGGGTTGACTGTAACCCTAGGGGTACAACTTAGGGTTAGCTAACCCCAAGTTGGATACCTAGGGTTGGGGCTTAGGGTTAACTGGACACCTAGGGTTATGCCTTAGGGTAAACTTACCCTATGTGTCAAGTTTTTTTTCGGGCTTAGGAGTACAGTAAGCTTACCCCAAGTTGCAACCCTAGCCTTAAAGCTTAGGGTTGACTGTAACCCTAGGGGTACAACTTAGGGTTAGCTAACCCCAAGTTGGATACCTAGGGTTGGGGCTTAGGGTTAACTGGACACCTAGGGTTATGCCTTAGGGTAAACTTACCCTATGTGTCAAGTTTTTTTTCGGGCTTAGGAGTACAGTAAGCTTACCCCAAGTTGCAACCCTAGCCTTAAAGCTTAGGGTTGACTGTAACCCTAGGGGTACAACTTAGGGTTAGCTAACCCCAAGTTGGATACCTAGGGTTGGGGCTTAGGGTTAACTGGACACCTAGGGTTATGCCTTAGGGTAAACTTACCCTATGTGTCAAGTTTTTTTTCGGGCTTAGGAGTACAGTAAGCTTACCCCAAGTTGCAACCCTAGCCTTAAAGCTTAGGGTTGACTGTAACCCTAGGGGTACAACTTAGGGTTAGCTAACCCCAAGTTGGATACCTAGGGTTGGGGCTTAGGGTTAACTGGACACCTAGGGTTATGCCTTAGGGTAAACTTACCCTATGTGTCAAGTTTTTTTTCGGGCTTAGGAGTACAGTAAGCTTACCCCAAGTTGCAACCCTAGCCTTAAAGCTTAGGGTTGACTGTAACCCTAGGGGTACAACTTAGGGTTAGCTAACCCCAAGTTGGATACCTAGGGTTGGGGCTTAGGGTTAACTGGACACCTAGGGTTATGCCTTAGGGTAAACTTACCCTATGTGTCAAGTTTTTTTTCGGGCTTAGGAGTACAGTAAGCTTACCCCAAGTTGCAACCCTAGCCTTAAAGCTTAGGGTTGACTGTAACCCTAGGGGTACAACTTAGGGTTAGCTAACCCCAAGTTGGATACCTAGGGTTGGGGCTTAGGGTTAACTGGACACCTAGGGTTATGCCTTAGGGTAAACTTACCCTATGTGTCAAGTTTTTTTTCGGGCTTAGGAGTACAGTAAGCTTACCCCAAGTTGCAACCCTAGCCTTAAAGCTTAGGGTTGACTGTAACCCTAGGGGTACAACTTAGGGTTAGCTAACCCCAAGTTGGATACCTAGGGTTGGGGCTTAGGGTTAACTGGACACCTAGGGTTATGCCTTAGGGTAAACTTACCCTATGTGTCAAGTTTTTTTTCGGGCTTAGGAGTACAGTAAGCTTACCCCAAGTTGCAACCCTAGCCTTAAAGCTTAGGGTTGACTGTAACCCTAGGGGTACAACTTAGGGTTAGCTAACCCCAAGTTGGATACCTAGGGTTGGGGCTTAGGGTTAACTGGACACCTAGGGTTATGCCTTAGGGTAAACTTACCCTATGTGTCAAGTTTTTTTTCGGGCTTAGGAGTACAGTAAGCTTACCCCAAGTTGCAACCCTAGCCTTAAAGCTTAGGGTTGACTGTAACCCTAGGGGTACAACTTAGGGTTAGCTAACCCCAAGTTGGATACCTAGGGTTGGGGCTTAGGGTTAACTGGACACCTAGGGTTATGCCTTAGGGTAAACTTACCCTATGTGTCAAGTTTTTTTTCGGGCTTAGGAGTACAGTAAGCTTACCCCAAGTTGCAACCCTAGCCTTAAAGCTTAGGGTTGACTGTAACCCTAGGGGTACAACTTAGGGTTAGCTAACCCCAAGTTGGATACCTAGGGTTGGGGCTTAGGGTTAACGATTTGTAGTTGTTCCCTACCCAGAACATTTTCATTTTTAGTGTTCTTTATTCTCAACATAGAAATTTTTATTGATGAATTTTAAGCCCCAAGATAAATACGATGGCCAATTTTAGGGTTGCATTTCTTCAACTCATCCCCTTAAAAATATCACAAAGCTGCTCATTTCAAAATTCCTCGTAATCCGATCTTTCCAATAACATCAGCCGCGAACCATTCCCATAACGCATTGGTGAAATAATCCTTGATATACATTGTTACACTATCTTTTTTCAAAGACAAGTTACTTCCGTACTTCTCTCCAGATATTTTTCAATATTTTTTGGATACATGCACCAGGAAAAGCTCTTTTGATTGATACCATGATTGTAGCACTCCGATATCGTGCAAGAGAGATATAAGTAATCAAAAACGACACTTAAAATAGACATTTTGGTTTAAAAAGTAAAATATAGCTTAGTACTGTTCTCTATTGCAATGGACTCAAATAATCATGTACTCTGCTTTTCAGCTGCTTGCTATTCACTCGATACACACATATTCGGTATCATTTTTGGTATTAAAAGCATCACAACTTAACAGGTGAAATACAGATTTATACCTGAATGGGTTGGCATTGCTCCTATTACAGATACTAGTCGAATTTTCTAACTTACCTCTTGACTAGTTTCTAGTACATTATCATTGGTGGAAATAAATAATTTCAGAATAAGAACGATTTTTTTCATGTTTAAGGCAAACAAATAATCACCCTGTGATGCGTGTCTTCAAATTCCATTGCATTTTAACAACAACAAATTGTCAGCTCCCTGTTTCAATGAAAATATGGCGTCTTTACTAAAAAAGGCTAAAATAGGAAACTTCTTATGGTTATCATGAAATTCTTTTATCAAGTTTTGAAATATTAGTCGTCGGTAATTTTAATGCTGCTAGATTTATCCGTTTGATAAATTAAAGTATGAACGTATGTAACATTTGTTTACTAATGTCCTTTTGAGACCATCATTTATTTTGTTCATTTACGTACCAATGCGTACAGTAGTGTGAAATTCGTTGGTAGGTTTACGTCGCTTATTCGAACAGCTCAAGTGAAACAACAGGTTTACGGCACACCTGTAATAACATTCAAATTTTCTGTTACAAAATTTCTTGAAATTTCTAAAATGTGGGTCCTGTAGCATCATATCCCACCCATTCTGCTACGTCTTTTGGTACATTTTTGGACATACTAATTTTCATACTTTTTGGCCATATTACATTGTTTAGACTGAGGATCACTGACGAGGGTTTAGTACCCGAAACGTGCATGTCTGATCCATGCTGTAAATTTATCAGATTTTAAATGATGCTATTGAATATAAAGACGTTTAACATTCAACCATCCTCAATACAAATACTTACAAAAATTATTGATAATAACTTTAGAGTCTTCACAGAAAAATTACTGTTGCAAAATGAATATGGTAGAAAAAAGTATGAGCATTTACTCATACATTCAACACTGAACAATCGAATAATTTCAATAAGCTGTAAGACAGAGCAAGTAAGACATCCACCAACCAACAAGTTTTGATTTGCCAACGATAAAATGTTTATTGTCAATAACATCTATGTGTAATTAACTGTAGCGAGATGATTTATAAAAATGGAGAGACCAAACATGAAGTACACGGAAAATTGTAAGGCTGGGACGATACATCGATCTACCGAAAAATCACGATACAGTGTTCGACGATACGCGTATTGATACGTTGGAGCTGTATCGCAATATCTTGGCCCGTAATCAACTCCGTTCAAAGGCATGAAATTAACGCTCAGCAACTAAGTTGGACTACCTGACCCACCCATTCTGTTACGTCTTTTGGTACATTTTGGAAATAATACGTTTCATACTTTTTGGCCATATTACATTGTTTTGACTGAGGATCACTGACGAGGGTTTAGTACCTGTAACGTGCATGTCTGGTCCATGCTGTAAATTTATCAGGTTTTAAATGATGCTATTGAATTTAAAGACGTTTAACATTTCAAGTACTTGGTGATTGTCACTGCTGGTGGACCAAGAGTCCCCGAGGGCACATGTAGCCAAGGTCGAACAACTTCGGTTGATCGTCTGTCTCTTCAACGCATTTGAAAATTTCTGCTTCAAAATCTCTTGAAATTTCTAAAACGTGGGTCCTGTAGCATCATATCCCACCCATTCTGCTATGTCTTTTGGTAAATTTTGGACATAAAACGTTTCATACTTTTTGGCCATATTACATTGTTTAGACTAAAGAAACGTGCATGTCTGGTCCATGCTGTAAATTTATCAGGTTTCAAACGATGCTATTGAATTTAAAGACGTTTAACATTTCAACTACTTGGTGAGTGTCACTGCTGGTGGACAAAGAGTCCCCGAGGGCACATGTAGCCAAGTTGGTCCTGTAGGATCATATCCCACCCATTCTGCTACGTCTTTTGGTATATTTTGGACATAATACGTTTCATATTTTTTGGCCATATTACATTGTTTAGACTGAGGATAACTGACGAGGGTTTAGTACCCGCAACGTGCATGTCTGGTCCATGCTGTAAATTTATCTGGTTTTAAATGATGCTATTGAATTTAAAGACGTTTAACATTATATGCTTAAGTGGAGGCTTTTAAAGACAGACTAAGTTTCCTCTGTTTGCTCCGGATAGTATGCAAGTAAAAGTCTTCAAATTGAATAGCATAATTTAAGAACAGATAAATTGGAAACGTGGACCAGACATGCACGTTTCGGGTACTTAACCCTCATCAGTGATCCTAAAACTAAACAATGTAATATGCCAAAAAAGTATGAAAGTTACTTTGTCGAAAAAGTTTCCGAAAGACGTAGCAGGATGGGTGGGATATGATGCTACAGGACCCACTTTTTAGAAATTTCAAGAAATTTTGATAACAGAAATTCAGAATGGGTTGAAGAAACGATCAATCGAAATTGATCGAACTTGGCTACATGTGCCCTCGGGGACTCCTAAATTGCACAACGCATTACAGTATAACTGTGAATTTTCGATAGTTCGCGGGAATCCTAAAGATATTTGTCTACTCAAATTCTAGTTCGTTTAAAGAGTTTGTATACATGGGTTAGGGTTTGTATACATATTCTTTGTATACATATAGGGTTAGTGTTTGTATACATATGTATACTTGTAAAAATATCTAACTTACCATTCTACGGGTATGGATTTTCGTTATTGTGGAATTCAAATTATTTCAATGATATTTGAATGACAAACCCATATTTCACTCTTTACTTTATAATGTAGAACAACGGAATTTTGACTTCCATGCAGAACCAATCACGAAATTATTGGTAAACAATAATAACTCGACATTTTTCGTCACTGTATCAATATCTTAACATGAAGAACTTTTCAGGGTTAGGGTTAGGGTCGCCTGCGATCGGCAAAATCAAGACTAAATCTGGACTCGTCACTGAAAATGACACTTTGCCACTGGCCATTATTCCACCTACGGTAATGCCTAGCTCACTGAAGTCGAAAATGCCTGTTTCTTTGGGGAAGCAATATCCCAATATGTGGCCTCCAGGCTCTTAGACCATGGGAGTGGAGTCTATAGTGAACTGTTTGGTTCGATACATTGATATTTCTGGTGTTACGGAGAAGATTCCTGATAACAGTTGCGGGCTGGAATCTGTTCCTCAATGCATGGAGCCTTATAAAGCGGTCATCATTGATATTTAAAACACTTGGCCTTCAACGCCTAGGACGATCATTTGCAGATCCGGTTATTCTCAAACGCTGGCGCAGTCTGGAAATAGTGGAATGGTGAACATTGAAAATTCTTGCTACAGAACGTAATGGTTTACCAGCAGATAACATACCTATGGCCCTTTCACGGTCATTTGATGACAAACGACCCATCTTTACTTTGGTGAAATAGACAAATTTAAGTACGGGGTACCTTCAAACCACGTGTTATAAATCATGATAAAAGTATACTTTGTAGAAAAAACCAATTGACCATAACAAACAACCATTCATCCATAACAGATGCGAGTTATAATAAAATCGAAATGAAGATTTGCGGGAGATTTCAATTTTTTCCCTATATGATATGATGTGCGTTATTTTTGTTGTGTATATATAAGACGGTCTGAGGGGAGGGTCTTCTAGACAAATTTTTAAAGTTAGAATTGTAACTTGGCAAAAAACTGAAGTTCTTTTTCACAGCTTGTACGTAAAAGTAGACTCATAGGTGATATAAGCATCTATTAATAGTTACACATTATATGGATAATATAGGAAGAACTTTTTCATGAACATGCATTCTTTTTTATATGTTCAAATATTAACTTTGCCATATAAGAAATAATGCTTTAATGGAAAACTATGGTGAACGAAGCTAGCCAAAATAATTTATATCAATTGAAAACTGCCGGAATATTTTCATGCATTTTAAACGAAATTTTATAGTAATTTTTCAAATTCAGATTACTAATTTTTTTCTTTTCTGAGAAACCTTAAGCAATTTTTTTCATCAAAATTTAGAGCAAAAATTAAAAAAAAAGATTCTAGCCCCCCCCCCCCCCCTCGTCCGAATATCAAATGGATCGTGCCTAACTGTACTTAGACTGTCTTGCATATCATTTTTTTCATGTCCTAACCCTAACCCATTTTTTCATTATAAAAACATTCAAAGCTAAATATTATGCATGTATCCATTCATTAGCATGTAACCTTTCTACACATCAGCTTTGTTTTTTTTTTCTGAAAATTTTCGACACTCCAAAGTCAATATACCTTAGAGCTGAGAGGATGGGACCCTCAACTCCCTCATTAAAAGGATTAAAAAAAAATTCCCTGGCTCGTTTACCTCGTCAGATACATTATCTATTATGTATCTTAAAACAATCAATGGCTCATTTACAACTAAGACTTAAAATGATTTCATAACGAATTAAGACTAAAACTACATTTCGTACAAAATGCCGGGTCTTTTTTCCGCCGTGGTCCCCTCAAGACTTCGCCCCGGACCAACTGGGGACCGCCTCGGAGGCTTCTAGACTCCTTCCCTTTTGAAAGTCATAACGGCCACTTCCCACTTAACTAAACTCCTGTATCCGTCCCTACTTGTTCAAGTATATGTTCACTCGTCGTCTCTTAAGATATTGAAATTTAGACTATTTTAACTCAAGAAATCGCATAATCCTTTCTCTTCTACGGGAAGGGTACCCCGGATTGACTTGCACTTTTTGGGAAAAGTAATTATATATTTTGTTTTACGTCCGGGACTTTTTCTGAAAGGTAACTATCCTCCTACCGGGCATGTAAACACATGATTTTCCTAATTTTAAAGAAAGAAAGAAAGAAATACAAGAAAAAATCTTTCTTCAAGTAAGGTGGATGATTTTTACTTTTATCTTTTAGAAAAAAAATTAATCATCTCCTGATATGATTAATAGTCAAGGGATTTTATGGTATAGTTAAAAATCATTCTTTTATATTTTATACCTGAAAAATGCATGATTGTGTGTTTTCTTTTCAGAAAAAAATATCCAAAAGGGTACCTGCCCGTGGACGTAAAACAAGATATTATAAAGGATATAAAAACAAGGCTTTTAATCTTTATGGGTAAAATATCACCCTAGTATTCAAGCCAAACTTTCCGCCGTAATTGAAGTACTATGTAGTTCATAAATTTGATAAAGATTCTCCGAGTGATATAAGTCCCCATACCGACAACTCTGTCTAGACCACTTCAATTTAACATGAATTAACATGTAACGTTAGTCTGTACTTCCACCAAAAGATGTATAAAAACAATTCTTAAATATGTGTATCAACAGGAAAATCAAAGTGCGGAGAACTGAAAATTTCAAGGTCAATAGCCGAAATGTTTATCTAAAAAGAGGTGAATCATAATCGAAGTTGAACTTGATATTTATTAAAGATAACAAAATCATCTGCAACAAAACTGAAGAAAAGGCATGAAAACCGAAATTTCATGAAATCTGACAATCCAAATCATAACTCCTATAAAAGCTAGGTAAGCTAAAACAAAACTGAAACTCGTCGGTTTATGTGTAGTCTTTTGTTTTTGATGTTATATGTCGTATGTCTCTTTTTCGTTTCATAATATGCTCGTCTTTTGTGTTTTTGCATCGGGTGTATTGGTGTTTTGCTTTTGATGTTGCAACAGGGTCTTGTTGGAGATCACCTCCCTTCTTTTTTAATCTGCACCAAACTTTGATGGAATCGCGCGACAAAGATTAAATCAATATCTGCAATAACAGAATAGAAAATATTAGATAAAATGTGGATTTAGTGAGTAGTAAAGGGGGATTACTTATCCAAATACAAAAATAAATAGGCCAACCATGGCAAAACTCAAACTTGCTAAGTCACTATCTAAGTCCAACTGTATATAAAATTTCATCTGAATCTGTTGCAGAAAAATGTTGGGAAACTAAATTTCCTAAGTCATTAACGATTTCTGTGCCGCAGGGCCGATTTTGGGCCGATGCATATTTGGTGGGAAAAGATAAGTAAGATTATGACGATCGTTTGGAATTTTGATTCTAAAGGCATCCAAAACTTTATCAAACGTAAAACTGACGCGTGGTTTTCATTAGATTTAATGCAGATTTATGTCTAGATGGTGTAGATGTAGTTTCATTCGATTTTCAGAAATGGTTTAATTACAAAAGCTAAAATAGAGCAAACTAGGACGTCTGCTGAATATTGATGTTTCAAATCTGTCTATTATTATAGATACGTTATAATAATTACTTTTATAGCTGAATGCTATATCATATTTATTTTTCCTAGTATTATAAAGGTTCCTTTCAAGCTACATGTCTATAGTGCTCACCGAACCGATCTTGATGTTACGTCATTTTCTGTCGGACAGAGTGACGTCACAGTTGTTTGACGTCAGCGACTTGCAATGAAAAAAATTTGGCGCGTAATGAGTAAACGGATTTTTTTCTTATCAAAATGACCTCAGTATTACTCTCCTAGGAGACGCATGATCACTTGATAGACGCGAATCACAGGAGCTCGATGCCAACAACCCTCAATGACACCCGCCCCTTCCCATCTCTCTTTAGTCAAATATATAGGAACGTAGGGGTGTATATTCTTGTGGATCGTTGGAATCGAGCCCCTGTGACGTGAATGTACATTGATGGTAAAGCTACGTGGTTCTACGAGAAAATTTGTATATATATATACAAACTAATGATACAGATACATTAATTAGTTCAGTTTTGTAGATTATCCCTCCTCTGGTAAGGTTGGCCATTGGAAGATAAAATAAATGTAGACTTTTTTGTTTATTTATTCGTATATTAGGAAATATTTATTTATTTGCACTCGTTGGCCTTTGAAAGTTTTGTTGTTGCCACTAATGATCATGAAATGATCACATAAAGGTACATATGGACCATATTCAGACTGCTCCCCTCCCCTATCTTGTCACTTATTATAATAATAATTTCTTGGGCGGAACTTATTATGAAGTCTAATTTTTCCAATATTTTCGTCAGTACAATTTTCTCATGGGTCTATGATCTCCATTTTATCTCTCAAATGAACCATAGCCTAGGACACTGTCGGCCGGCTGTTGATAATTACATTTTGAACCATCGAACCTAACAGAAAGTACCTAATGTTCTCCACAAAGTTTGTTTCCTTGGTTTTTTTTTTCAAAATCAAATTCGATTTCTCCCCCGAAATCGCTGCACACACATTTTCACTAAGCTTTCAGAAAGAAAAACAGGTACTCAGTGTTCTTAACTAAGTTTGTTTTTCGATCAGATTCGAATCAAAATCTCTTATTGGCTGACATTGTTTCGACTCGCACGTGGACCTCCCAGGTTAACCATTTCTTTTTGAGGTGGGGGGGGGGGGGTTCCGCCAAGATTTTTTCCTACATTGATGCATATTCAAAATTTTCCTAATAATCCTAGATTCGGAGCATAACTGAAATAATTAGATGTATTGAATAGAAGACTTAGAAAAATAATTGTATAAGTCCATATGAATATATGTAATAATCGATTTTCTGCTACTTTATACAAGCCGGCAAACCTGAATTTTTGTCTAAGGCTCTCTCTCCTTTTCTCCAATTTCTAGTCGAGCCATTCAAAAGGAAATGAATTGAAACCTCAGCAATTTCCCCCTTTCCAATAATGTTTATTTCATCTTTCTCATTTTTTTCATCGCTAATGGGCTAGGGTAAGAGATGATTCCCTCAAATGATTCAGGTTTCGTAATAACTGAAATGGATGTCCGTCTTTTTTTCTCTAAATACTGGTCAATTGCATGTGCTTCGATGAAACACAAGGCACATTTATAATACAATGTAATATTGCTGAGCGTTTTGAACATCTTGTGCAAGATCTTTTGTACAGGTAGCGTGTTGGTTGGCACTATGTGGAGTTTACCGACACCGTACAGGCAGTCCTGTAATTGTGACGTCACATCAATTGTTACGTCATCCTATACCATTAATCTTAGCACAGACTTTCCGACAACCTATTTTGGCAGCGAAAGGGTTAATTAATGGACATAACTCCATCCCAAATGATGTCAACCATAACCAGACTCGAACTTGTTCTGTGACTATTTGAGACCAAACTGTGTACCAAATTTCATCTTAATATTTTGCAAAGAAATGTCCGGGAAACTAACTCGGACTAACACGGACGGACGGACGGACGGACTCACTGACAGACATACCGCGAGGAAACCAAGAATCCCCTTCGGTTTGCCGGTCGGGGACTGCCAAACATGTCATCGTTCTTTCGGAATTTTCTGTAAATCGGATCAAACTGACACAAATACGTAAACTTGTAATTTCTTCCAGTTAGATTATGTGAAAGTCGATGTGACACGCCAAACCTTATGTAAAATTCTATGTGTGGACTGGACAGGGGTGGCCTTCTCCCCCATTCCCCTCCCCCTATGAAAACTTTTGTCCAATACAGGGTACAGTAAGTAGAGGGTATTCCTCGTTGTCCAAGGATCATTAATTGATATGGCCTCATTTTTACATTCTTAATATTACTCAATGCTTAAAGACTTTTTATCTTTTATGTGCTGACTCATTTTGTAATAGAATTTCGTAAAATTAACGGCCATTAGTTTAATGAAAGTGTTCTATAGACATGTAAATGGCCCTATCTCCCCCCCCCCCCAAAAAAAAGACACATTAAAAATTGTACCTCCAATTTGGTACATGAGTTGGTTAAACATCAACTGTCTGTCTGTTTGTCTGTCCCTCTCTGTCTGTTTGTCTGTATGTCTGCTTGTTTGTCTGTCGTCTATCTGTCTCTGTCCGTCTCTTTTTTTCGTCTTGTCAAATACTTATACTCTTTGTCAGATTCTCACCGTAAATCTCAATAGATCATTCAAAATAACTCATCCTTTCCTCTCGCAGCTATAGAGTCTATAAGATTTTTCGTAACATTTGATTGCTTAGTTCTTCTTATAAACACAATGTTTGTTTCTGAATTATGTTTAGTATGTAGAGATGAATTTAGAAAACACAATACAATCTAAATTGAAAAAAGATATTTTAAGCTTTTATTTGATGACGAAAGTAAGGAAAAATCATGAAAATTTTATAAGATTTTTTTGTGAAACTGGGCACTGATTGGAATAGAGCGGTCACGTGGGCAGGCGAGATGTCTTCGTCCAGAGACGTGAAGGGCATAACCTCATATACTACGTTGGCTGCCATGTAAACCATAATATTCAAATAGATTGAAAGGTCACGTGGTCGAATATCACGTAATACGGAATAATCTAGTAAACACGAATCCCCTTCGACTAAACAATGTAAATATTGTCTAAATATACGAGATATTCCCGTTCTTCACACACTTTTAAATCCGACAGTTTTAACTCCGACGCTTTCAACTCCTGCAGTATTAACTCCGACACTTGTTACACTCCGACATTCTTATTTTACTTTATATGTGTCTATTGACTTTCATAGAATCGGTGTTACAAGTGTTCAAAGTGAATAGCATCATTTAAGAACAGATTAATCTGCAGCACGGACCAGATATGCACGCTTCGGGTACTTAATCCTGGTCAGTGCTCCTTAATCTTAATAATGTAATATTGGCAAAGAGTGTGACAGTTATGAAAAAATGTACCGAAAGACGTAGCAGGATGGGTGGGAAATGATACCACAGTACCCCGGTTTTAGAAATTTTGATAACAGAGAGTTTTGAATGCTTTGAAGAAAGGGCTACATATGCGTTTTAAATTATATGATGGTAAACTATTCTGTTCAGGAAGAAAGTGAAGATTTATGTTCAGAGAACACTGTTAAAGTAGAAAACTTCGGAAGCCGGACGGCCGGACGTGCGTAAGCGTATTTCATACAATAAATGCGTTTGCTTTGAGCTTAATATCCCCAACAAAACACAAATTATGACAGTAAACATATTTATAAGTATGTACCTCGATTGTTAGTTTCATTCTAACTTCTGAAATTGACACGATCTTCACTATGAGAGTCTATAGAGCTAATATGTGGTGAAGAAATCATGGATGTTTTCATAGGAAAGTGCAACCATTTCTAGAGTTTCATCTCAGTGAATCACACTGGTTGTGTAGCGAATTACATTAGTTATGTAGCAAATTACATTGGTTGTGTAGCGAATACACAAGCTGATTACATTGGTAATGTAAAGAATTACATCCAGTTGGGTTGTGTAGCGAATTACATGGGTTATATAGCAAATTACAATCAATTTAGTTGTGTAGCGAATTACATTGGTTAAGTTGCGAATTGTTGATTATGTAGCTATGCATACATTTCTTATTTGTTCTTCTTGGAGCGAGTTTTCTGGTGGTTTTTAAAATTTTATTTCGATGTTTGTTTTCGTTGGATAAAATATCAAATACGTCTGAAATAGTTGATACATACTTTATTTTAATGGAATGACTAAACATTGTATATAATCTCTTTAAAAATACTTCTACAGCAATATATCGAAAGACAAACTTCTGACATATCATGCTCTTTAAATTGATATTCAAAATTTGATCATTGAATATTCTGTTCGATTTTTCTTAATTTTCACTAATCACATATGAATTCATTTAAGATAGAACACTACAGGTTATCTCCAAGATTCTCGTCTCCCCAGTAGCCGCTGGTGTATTGCACTTGATCTTGTACTTCCGATACACAATCAGGTAACGTAAACGTCACTGCAACACTGTCTATTTGAAGCCCTCCTTAGTCATATATTGAAATAAAACAAGTACAATAGATAGGTATTAAATCAATAAAAGGAAAAGCTTAAACATTACCGATGACACTAAAACATAATTGAATCAGACATCTAAGCAAACTATTGTGGAATATTGTGACATTGGAGACTAAGTTCAAGATCTCTAACATTTGAAGTTTCCATATGATTACGTGTACGTGTACGTGTGCGTGAACATCGATGGTGGGTGCGTCTAGCCAACAGGGGATGCTTACTCCTCCCGGGCACCTGGTCCCACCTCTAGCTTGCTAGGTGTCCTTCGATGCTCAATTTGGTGCTCTATTGTGAGTGCTCTTAAGATTATCGTCAGGATCTTCTTTAACTCATTCCGAATGTATATGTATAATCCATAAATCCTGCTTTTATACATTTTATACAAAGTTACAAAAAAGCTGAAAATACCATGTCGGTGCTGCTGAAAAAGTGTAAGTTACAGATCTACAACGTGTGCACATTGTTTATTTGGCAATTGTAGCGGAGAGTATGTCATTCTTCATTTGGAGGTAATGAACTGAACGAAATCTGAAAATATAAAATAAAGTGCTAGCACACCAATTTGAAGAGACAAGGTTTATATACTAGTCAAAATTTCTAACTTACATTTTTCAGTTACTTGAATATTACGATTGGTAGAAATCAATTATCTAATATCTACATTTATAAAAACAACGGAATTTTTTAAGTGTAAATGAAAAAAAAAATATCATCCTGCGATGTGTATTTTCAAATTCTACAGCATTGTAGCAAAGAATAATCCGCTTCAGGTTTGTAATAAAACTTTGTGTCTTTACTGAAAAAGGCTACCATAGAAAGGTTCTTACGGTTATCATGCGATTCGTTCTTTGGATCTTGAAATATTGGCGGTTGTTAATGTTATTTCGTCGTGATATGCTTACAAATTTTCTGATGCGTTACGAGTCAATAACGCTTCCGGTATCACTAATAAACCGAGTAAGGATTTTTGTGTTGAAACATTTCCTGCAAATGCGGTATTTGATTTGTTTTCTGTGGTATGAAAAGTAAGCCTAGAAAAAGATGTTTTGATAATGGAAGCTCATTTCACGCGCCACTCACAAGAGTTATGCGCACGCAGACATTTAAAGGCAAATTAGTTTAGTTTTATTTGCTTATTATCGCTTTTGTTACAAATGCATTCCATTTAATTATGTTTTTTCTGTACAAACTTGGTACAAAGAATTCCTTAAGTGTTGTTTAATTGTAATTTACCGATAAAATACTCGAAATTTATGAAAAGTGTTAAACATTAATAATTTCGTCGTGAACTATTTCCGTTTAAAGAAAATTCGTTTTTTTTTACTTTAAAGTAAAGAGTTAAGGGTTGTACCGTATAACCAGAAATTTTCGCGAGTATCAAATTTCGCGATTTCATGGTAAAATAGGGTGTCTTTATTTTCGCGAGTACAATTTTTCGCGATTCCTAAATTACAAATAAATATATACATATGACCTCACTGTTTTGTATCTTCCATTATTGAAGTTTTAGTTATTCCTATCTTAAAAATACACTCCATTTACTTCGCTTTATATTTAATCGGGATATGTGAAGTTTGACACATGTACAGTAAAACCAAAATGGCACTTTTATACCAATTGATGTTATACCTTATCAAACACAATTTTCCGCGAGGATAATTTTTCGCGATTCCATATCACTCGCAAATATAGCGAAAATTAGTATCTCGCGAAAATTTCTGGTTATACGGTATCTTAAATCCAATTATCGTTAAAATAATTTGAACTCCACATTAACGAAAATCCATACCCGTAGATTGGTAAGTTAGACATTTTGAAAAGTAAATAATTTATAATTCATATCGAAATGAAGAAAATACAAGGCAAGTATACCTTTATAGACTATGTACGGCAACAAATAATGCTCGTATAGAAAGAAGTGAAACAACTGGAACCCCCTCCAAAGACTAAACTGTATTTTCGATGAACATTTTTTGAGATTACTTAACCTTGGATGCCCATATCCAAGGACTCAAAGTTGGCTTATGTGCAATTTTATAAAATTGTTCCCATAGCAACAGGTTTTTTCCTGAATATCAAAAAAGATTCTTTCATGATCTACTTGAATACAAGTCATTAATTATCATCACTTTGAATCAAAATTCAATGATCTAGTAAAAGATTGACTCTGAATATTGTCTTAAATTGCTTTCATTTTTGCGATTTGAGTTCAAGTTGCCATATTTGAATTATTATTATTAGCATTAAAAACTCAAAAACAATATCAATTTATCACTGATTTTGAAAATAAATGTCAAAAATACTATTTTGATAGGGTACCTGTGTTGTTGCTATGGAAACATATAAATAAGACCAGAAACCAAACAATGTTATTAACTTGAAGAAAGAGCAATGATCGGGTACTGACATTTCATCAGTATTTGTCTTAGATAATGCTGCATAAATGATGTATGTGACTTCCCAAAAACGGCCAAGATGCATTTCATTGTTTTAAGTCCGTTCCCATGGCAACTGCATGTAATGTTTGTAAATTTTTAAACATTTTGTACTTTTGGGTCAGACGTAACCTTATGTATACATTTCATCAAAATTTAAGACATTTCGTGCCATGAGTCCTTCATAAAAGTGCAAATGCTTACAGAGAATAGCTATCTAAAAATGTCATCAATACTGAATGATAATAGACCTTGATTAATTTATGATGACTGTTTTCTTTAAAGAACTTCTTGTCATTGTTCTCTTTATACAAATTAATCCACTGAGAATGAGTGTTTCTATGCATAATCAATATTTCTATTGTTATTAATGTGTATGGCAATTTCGAATCATATGCTTTTCATTAAAATTAAAGTGGGGATAGAACGAATGAAAGAGAAAAATAACCAATATTTCGTTTCTAAACCAGGAAAATACTTTTTTACCTGCTTCGCTAATTTCAGCATCCATTAGCAAACGTCATGATGCATTTTCCTAAGTCGCCTGTGAATACCTCACAAGTTTTAAACATCAAATTTGTTCATCCCAGATGATACGGAGAAATTCACTGACAAAGAGATACATGTACATTGTGTTGGAGTGTTATATCTCATAGCGCTATTAAAAGGAACTATGGCACGAAAGAAGAAGTTTATATGTCTTTTATTTCTGTATCTGTATTTATATATAATCCATGAACATAACTGTGATGTTAAATGCAGAAAATTTACTCGTCTCCTTGAACTGAACAACCATGTAACAAGAAATGATACTAGGATGAATGCAACTAACATCGGAGAGTGTTCGAAATTATGCCATCAATTCGAATGTTGTATTTCGTTCATATTTAACATAAGGAGCCAACTCTGTATTTTACCCACAGAAGGAAGAGCAAATTTCATCCAGGAAGATGGTTGGATCTTCTTCAGTAAGTAATGATCATATTCACCTTGGAGAAAGATATGACAAATGGGTGTGTATTCGGTATACTTACAAATGAGTTAAAGAAGTTACCATTTCTATTTATCATTTGGCCATTGTCACAATAAGCATGGGAGAGATTGTACAATAAGGATCTGAATAAGACATAAGGAACGCTGCCTACAATGAAAATAATTCAATAGAATAAACATCAAATAATAACCTAAAAGTTATTCAGTCTCAAAGTCGAGAAGGCTAAATCGTTAGAATTCCCATCGGAACGGTTGCGAACCCCGGAATTTTCCAAGTGTGTATGTTGGATTTCCAGGTGCTGAATGTAACCCTAATTCCTCTCTCAGTTATTTGAAATAGTAGGCCCTGCAAATGAAAGTAAAATTGTTTGCCACTTTGTTAGGAGGAAGAATGAAGTATTTTTCATGGAGGTCAGAAAGTTCGTTGAAATTGTGATATTCTAAATCTATAAACTTAAGAAATAAAGACATACAATGTAAATTAAAAATTGCTATTCCAATATCTAATAAAGATGAGAGGGGGAATAAATAATTCTTGATAGCTAGCAAATACCATCACTCTAACCGTACACAGAGATATACAGGACTGATTGATATGTTGTGAGCCTCGTATTGAAGGATTTGAATTTTATTAGACCTCTTGCATTATTATCTACACAATCCCCTTCAGTATCTATGCACCTTTGTCACCAGTGTTAAATGGTTTCAATACCACTTTTAAAAAAAGAGGAGATCTCCAACAATACTCGTTTGCAGAACTGACATCAAACCCTCAAAGGACCTACTGCAAAAAGAAAAGGAGGCACGCACAAAATGAGACGGAAATGGTACAATAAACACCAAATCAAACAGAACTTCGTATCTAGACGGGTCAGAAAGTCATCCCCTGCAAGTATGATGTCATCATCGGACTGAATATGGGTGCAAGATATAGCTGCTTTCAGTTTTTGGAATAGATGAAAGTTTGATGGAGCAAATTCAGGTAAATAAAACGAATTCTCAAGCAAATTAAAGTCAGAATCATGAATGACAGTCTTGGTAGTGACAAACTTGTGAACAGGAGCAATGTCCTGATGGAACAACACACCTTTTTAACTAGTGAGCTTTCTGCGGCGCTTAAGTTTGATATTTTCCCGTAACTGTGTCAGAAGTGAAGCATTGTATGTCACATTGATTGTTTGTCTGTTTGGAGATAATAATTATTTATCAGCAGAATACTATATACCTTCTTTTAACGGGAAATATTTAATGCAATTGTTAAACTCTTCAAATTCAATAGCATCATTTAAGAACAGATTAATTTGAAGCATGGATCAGACATGCACGTTTCGGGTACTTAACCCTCATCAGTTAATCCAAATCTAAACAATAAAATATGGCATTAGAATGTGAAAATTATTATGTTAAAAAAATGTACTGAAAAATGTAGCAGGATGGCTGGGATATGATATGCCCTCGGGGACTTCTGGTCCACCAGCAGTGACACTCACCAAGTGGTTTAAATGATAAACGTCTTCAACTCTGTAAATTTTTGTCAATTATAATGAACCATTTTTCTTAAACGTCTGTGTAAGTTTTTGTTCTATTTTGTTCTTCTTGTATAATTTACGATACTCTAGGTAATTAGACTTATGCTAAGATAATGTACTTGTATATACTTCAATTATGAAATATAACTTTACACTTTAATACCTTTATTTATCTTTATGTATCTAGTAATAACGATCAATTGATTAGTTGTGTTCTACATATCTTGATATTGTCTAAAATACCGTTGCATCTGAAATACTTCATAACGACAATGTTTACTTTTGGAACATACTTCTAGAAATTATCATCGAATATCCTGTTAAGCATGCTATATATATTCATAAATTATTATGTTCTCAATATGTCATATGACCTTGAGAGTAATAAAGTTCTGTTCTGTTCTGTTCAAATTCAATAGCATCATTTAAGAACAGATTAATTTGCAACATGGATCAGACATGCACGTTTCGGGTACTCAACCCTCGTCAGTGATCTTCAATCTTGTCAATGAAATATTACCGAAGAGTGTGAAAATTGTTATGTCCAAAAATGTGCCGAAAGACTTAGCAGGTTGGGGCGGATGCTACAGGACCCTGGTCCTAGAATTAAAAAAAAACCAACAACTTGAGAACAGAAATGTTTGAATGCGTTAAAGAAAGGAGGTGATCTTCGACAGCACCCGGTTGCAGTACCAAAATCAAAGCCTAAACACCTATTGCAAATACACAAATTAGACACACACAAAAAGAGACGCAAATGGTACATGCAAAAGAAATCTCAAAGTAACATAAAAAATAACGACATATAAACCAACGAGACCAATGGGCAATCGCTAGGTCGGCCATCTACCACGTCAGTAGCAGAAGGGATGGTTATCCGGATTACGCACGCAAAACCCTCCCACATTTTCGATTATCCAGAAATCTCCTAACAGTAAGATGACCATTAAAACAGACCGCATGACGCAGGGGCCCAAGAAACGCACAGATGGTTATGTGAATGGATATAAAAACACGAGACGCACGAAAAACAGTCGTTCTCTGCCGGCTGCAATGAGCTCATGCATGTTACCACCCGAGGTGTCAGACTGAGATTTAGAGATAACAGATGGTCGGGGCCCTGTCCTCTCTAAAGAGGTTTGGACATGGCCCGTCATTGAATCCTGTCGTTACAGTCAGAGTGCAATTCTTAAGCATGCACTGGTACAAGGCTGTAGATTGGTCCAGTATACGTACTAAGCCAAGTGTCCGTCTGTTGACAGAAGGATAATATCGTCAGTGATCCTCAACCTTAACAATGAAATATTGCGAAAGAGTGTGAAATTTATAATATCCTAAAATATTCTGAAAGATGTAGCAGGATGGATGGAATATGATTTAACAGGACCCATCTCATAGAAGTTCAAATGCTATTTTGGTCATAAATTTATTTAGATATCCAATTATCCTACTAAATCGACCATACAGAAAATATGGAGCCGCGCTTTCTTTGGTAAATAGATGGAAAAAAAAAAATTAGAGTGCGCTACTGCAATGGATGTCGGCTGAAAAACCCTTGGGCTGGAAACATCAATGATGAAACACGTGTCTGATGCATTATTTTGGATTGAAGTTTTCTTCAAGAAGGTTAAGTTGTATGCCCTTTTTTTTGGATGTCTCGTTGTTTTTTTTCTGCTTTCTGTGCTGTAAAGGAGTCCCCTCCTTTATGTTAGGGATAATGGTTTTACATACGTCTTTCGGCACATAAGAGATGCAGAGTGTTAATGTGATACTTTGAGAAAGACGATGAAAATGTTATTACTGACACACGACAATATACAGTACTTTGAAGACGTAAAAAACTTTAATATTTCATGATTTTGAAGACGTTAAAAGCTTTAATATTTCATGATTAAATGTCATCATTACTGAATGATAATGTCCCTTTACTACTTTGTGATAACTGTTTTCTTTAAAGAACGTTTTGTCATTATTCCTTTTATATAAATTACTTCACTGGGAATGAGTGTTTTCATTCAAAATGAAGATTTCAATTGTTCTTGATGCGTCATGATAATTTCGAATCCTATGCATTCTCATTTATATTAAAATGGAGATAAAACAAAGAAAAAAGAAGAAAAACACCAATATTTCGTTTCTAAACAAGGAAAATTACTTTTTTTTACCTGCTTCTTTAATTTTGGCCCCATAAGCAAAAGTCGTGATGCGTTTTCTAGAATGCCACTGATAAATATCCTTCCATGATTTAAACATCGAATTTGTTCACCCAAGATGATACGCAGCATAGTTAAGGCAAATTTCGTTTTGTCAGCCATAAAATCACCCTTCTACTTTAAGTGATTATTTTCTCAATAAAAATTATTATTTCCTCAATAGCGATACTTTTTGCGACTAAATCATACCCTCTCCCCGATGGGAATTCCCCTTTTTGGTCACGTGATGTCACTGCATTGAATATAAAAAGAGGTCAAATTCCATAAGCAATTTTCAAGTTCTCGGAATCACTAATTACTGAAACTACTATTTTTTTCTTCTGCACTACCTTTTCTTCAATAAAAACACTACCATATCCTATGTAGATATTCTAACTATAAAAATACATCGATAAGGCCGAGAACATTTATAAAAAATACGACTATTTCACATGATAGAGTAATAAATACGAAGGGACGAAGGACGCGGTAGCACTTTTCTTTTAGACAAAGCTTTGCTGTTTATATATAAATTTGAAATTTTTAGGATCGGAACACATTATTCAGTGGTACCAGGTCATTTTTTGTGTGTACCCAAAATCGTGGACCTCGCAAATAACGTTTCAAACGCTCGAGTGACATTCATTATAACGAACCATACCTCTGTTAGTAAAGTACAAAAACAGCGATATTTTCTAAATTTTATTTGTTATTTTCAAAAGATCTGAATGTTATTCAGACGGTTGGTCTGGGGAATCTATATTACTATCTGGATTTTGATCAATTAAATGATGCCCGGTAGGGCGTCATGATAAATTTATCAAAATCCAGATAGTAATATAAATTGCCCATAACAACCATCTGAATAACATTCATTTCTTATATTTATATTCCTCATTGGTCGTTTTTATCAGTAAAAACATCCCTTTCAAGTTTGAATTTCCCGCTGTCTTTTAGAGAGTTACTAGGAAGGCGTAACTAAGGAAGCGGCTAACTGTGTCAAGAAGTAGTGCCATTATGCGAGACGTAATTTCACTAATAAGTTTTCAGAAATTTTGGATTATATTTTCAAGACAATGATTTCTTAATAAACGAGTCTTACGATATAAATTATTTCCTCAATCGTCTCCAGTTGTCAATTTCTTTGTGTGCATGCATATCGAAGGTGTACTCAAAGTAGTAGATTTTAACCCTGCGTTTAATTTATGTAAAAATGTGTAACAAATTTTTTTTTGAGCTCCTGTGCACGAGTGCCGCAAATGTATAAGCGTGTGACGGGATCTGTAACATGCGAAACGTGCATGTCTGGTCCATGCTGCCAATTTTCTGTTCGTAAATGATGCTATTCAATTTGAAGACGTTTAACATTTATGCCAATGGAGTCCCCGAGGGCACATGTAACCAAGTTCGATCAATTTCGGTTGATCGTTTCTTCAACGCATTCTAAATTTCTGTTAACAAAATTTCTTGAAATTTTTTTAAAAGTGGGTCCTACAGCATCATATCCCACCCATCCTGCTACGTTTTTCGGTACGTGTTTTCGACACAGTAACTTTCATACTTTTTTTGGCATATTACATTGTTTAGATTTGAGGATCACTGACGAGGGTTAAGTACCCGAAACGTGCATGTCTGGTCCATACTGCCAATTTATCTGTTCGTAAATGATGCTATTCAATTTGAAGACGTCTAATATTTATACCACTTGGTGAGTGTCACTGCTGGTGGACCAGGAGTCCCCGAGGGCACATGTATCCAAGTTCGATCAATTTCGGTTGATCGTTTCTTCAACGCACTCTAAAAGGAGTAGAGCCAAGAAGTCGGTTGAATGGCCTGTAATTTCGATCAAAATTAAACATGATATCTTGCATCAATGGTATATTGATTTCATTTGGGAAGATTGCTTTTTTCGAAAAACGCGCGAAAAAGCGATAAACGGATACCAAAAATTAAAAAGTAAATGTTAAAACCCGGCACGGTTCCCGAAATTTCCATAATTTTGCAAAAAATATGACGAATGTCTTTGATTTTTACACAGAGCGGCAACTTCGCCGGCAAGTCTGTTTATTGAAATGCCTTCAGTGGTTTAAAAGAAAGCTATTTGCACAAAGAAAACTACCGGCGACGTGGCCACAGGTATCGAAAATTTAACATTTTACATCGTATCATCAGCATAATTTACAAGCGTACAGCAGGCGAAATGGCTTTAAATGACGTCATATGTGACGTCACGTTGTACATGCATCATCGTAGCGCTTGTTTATTTTTTTAAAGAATTTTTCAAAGTTTTGATTTCCTTATGTTCTGAAATCCTCCTCCTCCTTGGTTGTCGTCCAAGGCTTGGCTGTCATCAAATGATGAATGCGTTTACAATGGTAACATAAATAATATAAATACTTGATAATATCTCTTTGTTATCCACAATGCCCATATACACATGAAATACAAAAATGCTATCATTTTAGAGATATTATTGATTTCAGTTTTTCACTACGTCAGCTATATGCGCTTATCTAGAGGTCGGGATGGGAGCCCCTATCCCGTTTGCATTTGTCTTCTCTCAAAATGATGGAAACCCATCCGCGCAGGTATCCATGTACATGAAAATGTATGAGCATACCATAAATATAGAGGTTACTACTATACTAGTTTTAATTGTACGGGTGTCAATGCTAAAAGTCGAAATATTCGTTATTTTTGATGTAAATGTAAGCTGAACGGAAAATATATCTTTATTGTGTTTTTAAATAGAATTACAGAAGGAAAGCTTTTCTTTAATGGCGACCCATGAATTCTAAATGTCATTTGTGACCTTGAAGTGGTGACGTTGACTTGGTTAATGTTGGTTTTGGTTCTGGTATCTTGTTTGTTTGCTTGTTTTGATGTTTTTTTTGTATTTTCATTTTCAGTGTGATTGACGTTGTGCAACAAATCGTGATATATACATGTACTGTTTGGACACAATATGATGAAAGTCCCAAGTTTTTTCTTCGCAGTGAATAAAGAAAATATATGAATTTTCGAAATGTAGATAAACGTATTTGCGAATAATAGTTAGTCACAGACATGCAAAAGTGTAGTGGCGGATATAATGGGGACGCACCTCCTCTAACAATCTCGAAAAAGCATTGATTTTTCCATTCTGAGTTATCCTTTTATCAGAAATTTTACGATTCTGTCCCAAAGGAAAGTCATCTAGCCCAAAAATAAGATTCCATTTGTTTTGGTTCCCCCTTTACGGTGAAATCATAGATCCACTCCTGAAATACCTGGAAATTAAATCAAAGAGGATCAAGGATGTGATTTTGAAGTCGGCTTTGTCTCTTTTTTTTGGGGGGGGGGGGGTCATGGCTTTCAAAGGGTCATCGGCAAACTTGACGGTTGTCAAAGGGTAATTGATTTTAAAGAGATGTTATGTCTGCAATATACGGTGACAGAAACAATTTAATCGTTGATTTTACATAGCAAAATTCAAATTAAAACAGAAAGTAAATCATTTCCCCACAGGATGGCCCATAAAATGGAGGGCTGATGATAAATTCGTTTGGGCTAATGATAAATTCGTTTTCATTCATTTCTCCCGGTACATGTACTTTTATACAACATTGAATCATTTTATTTAAAAACCTGTTTGAAAATGGTCAGACTAAATGAGTGAACAAGGGTCCAAACAAATAAAAAGTGTATGTCTTTTTCCTTTTTATGATTATTAAAGACGGATCCTGGAGGGCAACTTATATCAATTTAACTTTCAAAATAGTATTTGCAATATATTATATACTCTTCAAAAGAAGAAACGCATATAACAATATTACAATATATTATTATTATTAAATATGCACAAGCTATTGATTATGTGACCTTATTTGTTTGCATTAATGATGGCATAGAGAAAGGACAAGCAGTTTAGGGCATAAGTACATTTTTTTATTATCATAAAATCTCTTTTTAGGTAAAACATGAAATTTTGAATTTTCGACTTTTTATGTTTTTATGCATTTTCCATGTTTATGAGGAATTTGAATTTTGCCCAAGTCAAAGTTCATTGATGCCCATAAAAAAATTTGGACTTTAACTTCTTTGGGTAACTTCCGCTTTAATGCAATGCATGCTTACAATGTCCGATGCCATGCGTTTGAACATTGCGACGTGATCGAATGACTCCCATTTGTAAGTGAGTAATTCTCTGTAAAGTTCAAGGATCAAAAAATCAAATTTAGAGGATTTTTCGCCTTTTGAAACAAATTTCTCTCGATAAAACTGATTCGCAAATTCAGGGAATGCGTCGAACTCTGGATGACGTCAAAGCATACAACTTCAGCATGCGTAGTAATGCCGCCATTATGAGATTGTCGCTGTTTAGTATGGTGTATCCGTTTGTTAATCGAATCAAAACATTTTCAAATGATATTGAAAACAAGCGTATACCTATCTCCGAAAAATACACAATCTGTCCTCTAAAAGAACATCGAGGGTATATTGTTTTGCGTCATTTTAACATTCTAAAACACTAAAGAGCTTCTCGTTGAAAGCTTAGGGTCTGAAAATACCATTATGTACATTTGGTTTGATTTTGTCTATCAAAATTTTAAATGTGATTATTTTATATGTGCACAAAGGATGAAATGAAGAAATACTATGCGTTACTTTTTTTAATGTATATATAGATCGTGAGTCGTCAACGTTCTATTTCATATCCAAATAAAGCCTGTGTTTGTGAAACACGAATGCCCCCGGTGGCATCTTTGTTAATATAAACTTCATTTTCCGTTAAGTATGTGAAAGGTCAAGGTCAACAATTTTATCAATGGAAAGGTTTTGTCACAAGGAATACACATTTGAAATATGAAAGCTCTATCACCTTCCATTCAAAATTATGCCCAATGTTAGAGTTTTTTTCGGACAAACAGACAGACAAACAGACGGACAGGCCAAAAATTATATGCCCCCGAATCTGTGATTCCGGGTGCATAATAAAACACCTCTAAAGACAGTATGGGAAGTTTTTGTCACTAACTGGGTCATGGTCACTAGGTCAAAATTACGGGCCGGGTATAAATTGAAATATCAAGTCAGAGGCAACCTGTGTGATATTATGTTCTACTGTGTATAAAGTACCTGAGCTTTTGCTTCAACCAGAAACTTAAAGGTACGGTTCCTTGAAAATTAAATAATTTTACAAAATGTTACGATGCAAAATCTTTCTTTTCATATGATTTTTTACATTCTCATTTGTATAAATTCTAATTTTTAGGCAAACCTAACGCATACATTCGGAGTTAAAGCCGTTTGAGAACGTCATTTTGAATTTGGGGTGCGCAGCTCTAATTCATTTCACTGGCGCCACCTTCAATGTATTGCGTTTTTACAATAGAGGTATATGGAGATTTTATTATACAAAATTCGACAATATTATGGTCGTTACTGAATATTTTCGAATAAATCTTTTTATGGCGAATTTGACGATCTTCACTGTGTGCTTGTTTCTTTTCTCTAGGAATTTCTTCATGTCTGTAGATTCTACATAGTTATGGATTTTGTAAAATGATGGAAGCTAAATAGAGAAAAAACTTGGAATGACGTTATTCATTTTATGTTTTTTAAAGTATAAATTCAAATTTTGTTGCACTGTTTGAAAAATTCATACGTTGTACTGTAGTAATAACATTTATATGTACAACTTTACTTAAGGATTAAGCCTCCGTATTCAAATCGCCTGTAGATGATGCATGTACAGTGCCATGGCCATATACTCAGACAATATGAGGAAACTGAAAACCAATTACTGTGTATCAGTTGCGGATATAGTGAACGTCCAAAGACCCGTTCCATTTCAACTAAATGATAGATTCGCCACTGTAAATAACAAGCTTTTGATGAAAAACTTTTACTATTTCTGATTGTTTTGGTCCTTTGGAGCACCCAATAAATCAGTGCACAGAATATTGATTATTTGACGGTTTGGTTTCTTTTTTCATCCTTTGATTTTAGGGTAAATTGATACTCAGTATCTCATATCCCTCGATTATTAGCATTGAAAAGTGATATTTTTAACATGTCAGTCTAGAAATGTTATAAAGGAGGAAATTGCACTTATATAATTGTTTTGAATAAATGATTAAAATGCGTTCGGCAGCTTGAAAAAATATAGTCTTAAACATAACATGAAAATACGGCGGTACAACGTCATGGCTAGTGACGTTATCTGTTTTCTATACCCTTTTCTCGGCTTAATTTTTAGGTGAAAATAGCTTTTCCGTAAAAGATCACACTGGTTTTCAATAATACAGGTATTCGTATGTGAAATAACACAGTATGAATAAATTCTGCCACCAGTCCGATTTTGGCCCTTCCCGGCCTGGTCGATGCTGCCAATTTATCTGTTCGTAAATGATGCTATTCAATTTGATGACGTTTAACATCTATACCACTTGGTGAGTGTCACTGCTGGTGGACAAAGAGTCCCCGAGGGCACATGTAACCAATGTAAACGACTTCAAATTGATAGCATCATTTAAGAACAGATAAATTGGCAACATGGACCAGGCATGCACGTTTCGGATACTTAACCCTCGTCAGTGATCCTCAAATCTAAACAATGTAATATGCAAAAAATATATGAAAGTTACTGTGTCGAAAAAGCTTACCGAAAGACGTAGCAGGATGGGTGGGATATGATGGTACAGCACCTACATTTTAGAAATTTCAAGAAATTTTAATAACAGAAATTCTAGAATGCGTTGAAGAAACGATCAACCGAAATTGATCGAACTTGGATACATGTGCCCTCGGGGACTCCTGGTCCACCAGCAGTGACACTCACCAAGTGGTATAAATGTAAACGTCTTCAAATTAAATAGCATCATTTAAGAACTGATAAATTGGCAGCATGGACCAGACATGCACGATTCGGTTACTTAACCCTCGTCAGTGATCCTCAAATCTAAGCAATGTTATATGCCAAAAATATATGAAAGTTACTGTGTCGAAAAGCTTACCGAAAGGCGTGGCAGGATGGTTGGGATATGATGCTACAGGACCTACATTTTAAAAATTTCAAGAAATTTTGATAACAGAAATTTTAGAATGCGTTGAAGAAACGATCAACCGAAATTGATCGAACTTGGCTACATGTGCCCTCGGGGACTCCTGGTCCACCAGCAGTGACACTCACCAAGTGGTATAAATGTAAACGTCTTCAAATTGAATAGCATCATTTAAGAACAGATAAATTGGCAACATGGACCAGACATGCACGTTTCGGATACTTAACCCTCGTCAGTTATCCTCAAATCTTAACAATGTTATATGCCAAGAATATTTGAAAGTTACTGTGTCGAAAAAGCTTACCGAAAGACGTAGCAGGATGGGTAAGATAAGATGCTACAGGCCCTACATTTTAGAAATTTCAAGTAATTTTGATAACAGAAATGTTAGAATGCGTTGAAGAAACGATCAACCGAAATTGATCGAACTTTGCTACATGTGCCCTCGGGGACTCCTGGTCCACCAGCATTGACACTCACCAAGTGGTATAAATGTAAACGTCTTCAAATTGAATAGCATCATTTAAGAACAGATAAATTGGCAGCATGGACCAGACATGGACGTTTCGGGTACTTAACCCTCGTCAGTGATCCTCAATTCTAAACAAAGTAATATGCCAAAAAAGTATGAAAGTTACTATGTCGAAAAAGTGTATCGAAAAAAGTAGCAGGATGGGTGGGATATGATGCTGTAGGACCCACTTTTTAGAAATTTGAAGAAATTTGATAGCAGAACTTTTAGAATGCTTTGAAGAAACGATCAACCGAAATTGATCGAACTTGGTTACATGTGCCCTCGGGGACTCCTGGTCCACCAGCAGTAACACTCACCAACTGGTATAAATGTAAACGTCTTCAAATTGAATAGCATCATTTAAGAACAGATAAATTGGCAACATGGACCAGACATGCACGTATCGGATACTTAACCATCTTCAGTGATCCTGAAATCTAAACAATGTAACATGCAAAAATATATGAAAATTACTGTGTCGAAAAAGCTTTCCGAAAGACGTAGCAGGATGGTTTGGATATGATGCTACAGGACCTACATTTTAAAAATTTCAAGAAATCTTGATAAGAGAAATTTTAGAATGCGTTGAATTGAACTTGACTACATGTGCCCTCGGGGAGTCCTGGTCCACCAACATTGACACTCACCAAGTGGTATAAATGTAAACGTCTTCAAATTGAATATACATCATTTAAGAACAGATAGATTGGCAACATGGACCAGACATGCACGCTTCGGATACTTTACCCTCGTCAGTGATCCTCAAATCTTAACAATGTTAAATGCCAAGAATATTTGAATGTTACTTTGGCGAAAAAGCTTACCGAAAGACGTAGCAGGATGGTTGGGATATGATGCTACAGGACCTACACTTTAGAAATTTCAAGAAATCATGATAACAGAAATTTTAGAATGCGTTGAAGAAACGATCAACCGAAATTGATCGAACTTGGCTACATGTGTCCTCGGGGACTCCTGGTCTACCAGCAGTGACACTCACCAAGTGGTATAAATGTAAATGTCTTCTAATTGAATAGCATCATTTAAGAACAGATAAATTGGCATCATATCCCACCCATCCTGCTACGTTTTTCGGTACGCTTTTTCGAGATAGTAGCTGTCATACTTTTTTGGCATATTACATTGTTTAGAATTGAGGATCACTGACGAGGGTTAAGTACCCGAAATGTGCATGTCTGGTCAATGCTGCCAATTTATCTGTTCGTAAATGATGCTATTCAATTTGACGACGTTTAACATGTGATTCGGTTTCGAAGATGGTTGGCCAGGTAATCGTAGTTTACAGGCGCCAGACTCTCAAAAATTAAACCTACAAGGTTAGTGATTGAATTACGTGGTGACAAAATCCTTTTATTGAATTAAACCTGCATTCAAATGATATTCCGATTCTCATCGTGGGTTCTAAGGAAGATACGAGGAGACGAGAGGCGTAAACATCGACAGTTTCACATTTTAACAGATCCCGTCACACGCATATGCATTCGCGGCACTCGTGCACAGGAGCTCAAAGAAATTTTGTAACACATTTTTACATGAATTAAACGCAGGGTAAAAATCTACAACATGTACTTTGAGTTCATTGTTACAGAAGTTTACGGTAAGTACATACAGAAATCGAGTTTGTATCTGAACAGCATTGAATCAAACGTGGTTGTTTTTAAATTGAGGTTTGTAATGATCCGTTTGTTTAAATGAATGACAAATATGGATAATGACCATATCCCTGTATACAGCACAAAATTGATAATTCAAAAATCAGAAACCGAAGGCATACAAAATCAGGACAAAACAGGAACCAAAGCAAACAAACAAAAACCTCCACCATATGAAAAGAAGCGAACTCCCGATATGGGAGTGAGACCAGGTGCCCAGGAAGAGTAAGCATCTCCTGCTTGCATGCAACACCCGTCGCTTCAATTCGGTAGAACTGTCACATCCGGTTACTTCCATTTTGGAAGATATAGAGTACAATCTTTGGTTGGATGGTTCAAATGGTCTATGACAGAATATCATCCACCATTCTTGAGAGTGGAACATCATAGTGTATGACGAGTTCCCCATATCGACCGTAGAACTTCCTCAGTGACGATGTTAGTCGGTCACAAACATATCCCTGACTGAGAAGCTTATCTGAAAGACGCCTAGCTCTCAGAACAAAATCCGTATATTTGGTACTTGCTCTGGCATAGCGTATCAACTGAGATATGAACACGCCATAAGCAGGCGATGAAGGGATGTTGCTACTCAGAAAAGGAAAGTTTGTAATGCTGAAATTGAAGTCGTCACGTTTGTCATAGAGTGAGGTGTTCATGTGACCATCAGTGTCGTAGGACAACATTATGTCCAAATAGGATGCTGAATTATTTGTCTCAGTGGTTTCTTTGACTTCAAGCTCCGAAGGATAGATACTGCTCAGGTAATCCGCGAATTTTGGATTATTGATGGACAACACATCGTCTATGTATCTGTAAGTGAAGTTAAAGTCAGAAGCTAAGTATCTTTTCCCTTCAGAGACCAAAGATTGAATGAATTCAGCTTCGTACGAGTAAAGGAAAATGTCGGCAAGGAGTGGGGCACAATTGGTCCCCATTGGAATTCCGACAATTTGCTGGAAGACCTTTCCTCCAAACACCACAAAAATGTTGTCGATCAGAAAGTTTAACATCTGAATAATGTCTGTTTCAGTGTACTTATTTTCAGAATCGGACTTTTCTTTTACAAAGTAGGTTTTGTCATAGTTAACAACAATAAATTTGTATTTGCGATTACCGTTCTTACTTGTAAACGCATTACTTATAATTTTTGCGAGTCTTTCTTTCAATTTAGAATGTGGAATTGTAGTGTAAAGTGTCGAAAAATCAAAGGCTTTGATCGAATGGACTCTACTAAAATGAATGGATTTCAGATGTTCTAAAAGTTCCTTCGAATTCTTTAAAATCCACATCTGGTTGATACCACTGCGAGAATACACTGTCGAACAATATTTTTGAAGCCCAGATTTGATTTCAGATAAAACTTTGGTGAGTAAGATCGATACAGATTTGGTAGAACATTTTGAGGAACCAGCGATGAAACGTTGTTTGTACGGATTCTTATGCATTTTAGGTATGCAGTACAAGTATGGTAAATCTAAATCTAATTCCATTTAAAGTCCATTCGATCAAAGCCTTTGATTTTTCGACACTTTACACTACAATTCCACATTCTAAATTAAAAGAAAGACTCGCAAAAATTATAAGTAATGCGTTTACAAGTAAGAACGGTAATCGCAAATACAAATTTATTGTTGTTAACTATGACAAAACCTACTTTGTAAAAGAAAAGTCCGATTCTGAAAATAAGTACACTGAAACAGACATTATTCAGATGTTAAACTTTCTGATCGACAACATTTTTGTGGTGTTTGGAGGAAAGGTCTTCCAGCAAATTGTCGGAATTCCAATGGGTACCAATTGTGCCCCACTCCTTGCCGACATTTTCCTTTACTCGTACGAAGCTGAATTCATTCAATCTTTGGTCTCTGAAGGGAAAAGATACTTAGCTTCTGATTTCAACTTCACTTACAGATACATAGACGATGTGTTGTCCATCAATAATCCAAAATTCGCGGATTACCTGAGCAGTATCTATCCTTCAGAGCTTGAAGTCAAAGAAACTACAGAGACAAATAATTCAGCATCCTATTTGGACATAATGTTGTCCTACGACACTGATGGTCACATGAACACCTCACTCTATGACAAACGTGACGACTTCAATTTCAGCATTACGAACTTTCCTTTTCTGAGTAGCAACATCCCTTCATCGCCTGCTTATGGCGTTTTCATATCTCAGTTGATACGCTATGCCAGAGCAAGTACCAAATATACGGATTTTGTTCTGAGAGCTAGGCGTCTTTCAGATAAGCTTCTCAGTCAGGGATATGTTTGTGACCGACTAACATCGTCACTGAGGAAGTTCTACGGTCGATATGGGGAACTCGTCATACACTATGATGTCCCACTATCCAGAATGGTGGATGATATTCTGTCATAGACCATTTGAACCATCCAACCAAAGATTGTACTCTATATCTTCCAAAATGGAAGTAACCGGATGTGACAGTTCTACCGAATTGAAGCGACGGGTGTTGCATGCAAGCAGGAGATGCTTACTCTTCCTGGGCACCTGGTCTCACTCTCATATCGGGAGTTCGCTTCTTTTCATATGGTGGAGGTTTTTGGTTTTGTTTGCTTTGGTTCCTGTTTTGTCCTGATTTTGTATGCCTTCGGTTTCTGATTTTCTGAATTATCGATTTTGTACTGTAGACAGGGATATGGTCATTATCCATATTTGTCATTGGTAGTGTCGAAGCCAAAGGAAGTAAGAGCTGATTTGTGGTTATCTATTATTTCAGAGGCAGAAAGGTTTGTTGGGGTGTAAGTGGGATTTCCAGGTGTCGAATTTAAACCCAACTCTTTAACTAGACTGTCGAAATAGTACTTTTTGCAAGTAAATGTGTAATTATTTGAGGCTTTGTCCGCTGGTGTGATGACATAATGTTCTTGGAGGTAGGTGAGCTCTGTGATAACATCAGGGTCTTTAAATATAGACACGAATCTGGTGTTCACAGTTGATTTTAATCGGTTAATTCTAGATAAAAGTAACCCTCTGATTGATTTTATCCATTCGGAAAGGGTGTCGAGCTGTACATCCTCTTTCTTTGCCCAACGTCTTGCATATTCCTCACAAGAGTCCATGATAATTTTCACATTTTGGTTCCATGTAAAGGACATACTTTCTCTGTATTTGGGACCTTTTGACCTGGCTTGTGCAGTTGGAATATTCAGCGTCTTAGAATATAACTTCTCTACTAGGTTCGTGAATAGCTACAAAGAAATTTGCCATGCAGCTTTTTGATAACGCAGACAAAAAAGAAATATTTTCGATTTATGTTGTATTTCGATTTAGGAACAAGACCAATATGATTACTGTACTACAGCCTTTGACTACTTTTTGCTATTTCTTTGAAAAATCTTTGTGTTACACTTTATTTCATCAATCATCAATGATCAGTTTAAAATTGTGATGCCTTAGTAACCGGGTTATAGATTTATAGTGAAACTCACCATTTTGTCATCTCCGGCTTGCATGCAAAGATAAGATAATGATCTCCAGCAATAACACCCTGCAATCACCCAGCGATAATACCCACAAGAAATTGACACATAAATAACATCAGACAAAACGTAAAAAAAAAACACAACAACATTCAATATAACATTATACAAAACAATTGAAACAGACGTACAGAAACATCAAACATTAATGTCCACACATAAAAGGAAGGAAATCGACTTTGAACGGCAATCTGCTATTTGCGAAAGAAGTTGTTAACCAGACTATTTGCTCAGAACCCTCCAAATTATGCATATACACAGAGGTTTCCATAGACGCACAATTATTATATAAGCATAAAACATTTCACTGTAATGTGACATAAAAAACAAGACAGTTAAACACAGAGGCCTCTTGTTACAGTCCTGCAACCCACTTGTTTGACAAAAAGGTGGATAGGATAGGATGTAGGATGCAAGATGTAGGATAGAAAGTGGATAGAATCTTATCCTATCCTATCCTATCCTATATCATCCTTTCATATCCCATCCTATCCTATCCTATCCTATCCACCTAAATCCTAACCATTTCTATCCTACATCCTATCCTATCCTTTCCTATCCTACATCCTATCCAATTCATTCTTCAATCAAATCTTTCTTTTTTTAATTCTAAAGTTTTTCGCAGACAAACATACTCATTTGACTAAATTTGATCCATTGAAATTTCTTACTTGACATAATGGGTGATATAAATTTTAATTCAATTAAAAACAAACTTGGAGATGTGTTGTGATATTTTGTTTCGATCACAACAAGTGCAAAAACGTTATTTAATCATCTAAATAGTTTACATTTTAATAAAATCCAAAAAACAGCGATAATTACACATAATTTACTACTTCTGCATGAGTTTGTATCAAGTCATTTAGTTTTAATCATAATCTCGCTTAATTTGATGAGAAGTAGTAAAAGGTGGAAAGGATAGGATAGGATATGATAGGATAGGATGTAGAATAGGATGTAGGATAGGATGTAGGATAAAGTTGGATTGGAATGAGGTGGATAGGATAGGATAGGTTGGGATAGGATAGAATGGGTTAGGATAGGAGATGGATGTAGGATGTAGGATGATGGATAGGATAGGATAGAATTGTTAAACAAGTGGGTTGCGGTACTGTATATAATTTCTATGTCAAGGGATCTAATTATAATAATAAATATCAAAGAAGTACCTAACAGTTATTCAGTCTCAAAGTCGAGAAGGCTTAGTCGTGAGAATTCCCATCGAAACGGTTGCAAACCCCGGAGTGAACAACATTCCAATGTGAGACCAGGTGCCCGGGGAGAGTCAGCGTCTCCTGGTTGCATGCAACACTCGTCGCAACAGCTCCAAGGAAACCTGTCAGATTCGGTGATTATTACGATGTTTATTTTGATGTAAAGATCAGGTAAGTATGTCACGTATGGTGATGACGACAGCCATTCAATAACAATGTCGAATGTCACTGATCATTCTAGAAAGGGGAATCTGATATGCTTTTATAATATCCCCGTAGCGACCAAAGAACTTCCGCAGTGATGATTTCAGCGGTTTTATGATATAACCCTGAACAAGTAGCTTACTTGCAAGCCGTCTGGCTCTAATGATGAAATCTTCATATTTGGAACATGTCCTGGCGTACCGTATCAGCTGAGAAACAAAAACGCCATAAGCAGGAGAAGACGGGATATTGCTACTCATGAAAGGGAATTGGTTATGTGGAAGCCGAAATCGTCACTCTTGTCATACAGTGAGGTGTTATAATTGCCGTTTGCGTCGAACGATATAAGTATATCCAACGAAGCGGATCTGTCGCTCTCTGCTGTTTCCTTGATCTCTATTTCATGAGGATAGATTTCATGTAGATGGTCCTTAAATTTCGGATTATTAATGGACAACACGTCATCTATGTATCTGAAGGTAAAATTGAACTGAGATGCGAGGTGCTGTCGCCCAGTCGAGAACTAGTTCTGGATGAAGTCAGCTTCGTATGAATATAAGAATAAGTCCGCAAGCAGTGGGTGCAACTGGTGCCCATGGGGATTCCGACTATCTGCTAGAATACGGTTCAACACAGCAAAAATGTTGTCAATCAAAAACTCCAGCATCCGGATGGTATCGTCTTCGGTATACTTTTTGTTTGAATCAGAGCGTTCCTTCACGGAATAAGTATCCTCACGCCCTATGACGAGGTATTTGTAACTCCTATTACTATTTTTTGAAAAAAGGTGCTTCGAATGATATTGTCTGTTTTTGGTGTGGGATGGTTGTGTAGTCGAAAGACTTTATGCTGGTTATATACTTGAAAATGGTGGCTTTTAAATTTTCCGAAAGTTCCTTAGAATTTTTAGGATGAACATCTTTTTTTGGTGTGTGATGGTAGTGTAGAGCGTGGAAAAGTCGAAAGACTTGAAAGAAATTTAAAACATTCTCTTGCATGCGTATTACAGTCTGTTTGTCCAGTCGTATTTCAATTTAACTCTGAAAAAAAATCGAACAGAAATAAGTTTTGTTGTAAATGATAAGATGAGATGTACTTAATGACATATAAAAAATCTAAGAAAATCTAATGAGGGGAAATACTTTTTGTTTAGAAAAAGATATCTTTTTGAGTAAATATTGCTGAAAATAGGAAAAAAAATGTAACTTTAAAATGTATAATTATTTTTAAAATAAGAAAATGTGAATATATAGTATTTTAGGTGCTCTTTCAGATGATATAAAAATAAAGTTTCAAATCTTACTTTAACTGTGTGCTTTGGGGTAAAAAAGTCAAGTTTTTGTAAAATGTCATAGAGATTTGAAGAAATTTTAATTACTCTCTGCTTCTCAGTTCCCCAATGTTGCAAACATTCATTCAATGATGATATAAGGATATCTTTGACGTATCTTCTTTCAAATGACATATATTTTATATTCTTAATTTCTTTCAAAATACTCGAAATTGTCGTTTTAATACAGAAATCTGTGTTTGAAATTAAAAGTTTGAGATTTCTGTATATCAATTTAAAGAGACCTTATCCGTTATGAAATCAATGATTGAAAGATATTTTCTAGTGTATTTTTTCATCCCTTTTCAGATTATATATTTTTTACTGGTATTTAATCCATAACTAAGGCGTTTTGGGGGAAAAAGTTAATTATTTCATTAAAAATCACTGATTTCTGGATAATATTTGATCAATCTATTGGATTTGTAAAAAATGATGGCAGGAATATATTTTCAACTTTAATTGTTACGATTCATTCATAAATTAAATATTTGAAACGAAAAGGGTATATTTTCTACTTCATTTTGGACAAAATGCTTGTTTTCTGTTTAAAAATAACAGATTTCTGGACAAAGTCTTTAAATTCATTATCTTAGCTAGAATTCTAGAGTCAATGCTACCTTCATATTGAAAAATAGTAATCTTACCAAATAAAAGTAAAAAGAATGAAATCACTCATTAAAATCAGCATTTTGGGTGTTAATTTGTATTTTTCGTGCAAAAACCACTTATTTTAGAAAATAATCATTATTTCTTCTAGTCTACCTAACATGACACATTTTAGCTTTGATGGGGTGCTGTTTCTTATTAAAAGTGGATAGGAATGTCATCTGAGAATTGAAATTTTATTTATATGCTATTTTGGGGCAAGAAAACTAATTTTTGTGTTAAAATCACTTATTTCTGTGAATAATTTGTAAAATTTATATATATTAGTAAATCAGAGCAGGAGAGATTTCCTATAATTTGATGGCATTTTTAAATTCTCTGTAAGGACCAAAATAATTTCAATAGAACATGGAAATAGCATGTCTCCAATTTTGGAGATTTTTGGTATGGAAGGTGTATATGATGTACTGAGGCAAAAATAAACTTCCTTTTCACAGATTAAGTTTTCGTTGCCATGGAAACCATGTTTGAAATTTTACACATCAGTAGAATACTTGTTACATGTCATTTTCACAAGGCTCGTTTCCATGGTAACAGCTATTATAGTCAACTGAAATTTCCTTAATTTTTCTCTTTATATCTTTCATTATATAAATACTACACAAGAAGTATGCTTCCGCCCGCTATTCTTTTTGTCAGTATGCCCAAAATGTAAGCAAAAACCTGTTTTTGAAGAGGCCCTTTTTAAGACCAAAAAAGCTCCTAATTTAACATGATTTTGCTCAATTTTAAGGGCAAATAATCTAAAATGTCAGGCTAACTTGATTTCTACTGCCAATTATCTTTTAAGTTTAATCCTCGATCTTTAAGAAAATGTTAAAATTTGAGTGGGACTTCTTAACAATTTTATTCGACAGGGTATAAAATATGGTTACCATGGTGACATTCTGTTCAGTGCTATTACACATAGAGTAATTTACTGGTAAATTTTTAGCTGTCTGTTATATATTATTAAGCAATTTTTTATCAGTGCATATAAAAGAGCATTATTGATTAAAATCACCTTAAAAGTTTTGAAGGTCACAGGACCCAATCTCAAGGTTATCTTGAATGCAATTCACAAAATTTGGCAAAATTCTGTGATTTTAAAAAAATATGAAAGGCAGTTACTCATATAGCATGTAGTATTGGGTAAAACAAACACATACATACTGATTTTGGATATATCCCCTACTTATTGACCAAAGTTGCAAAAATCTCAAAATCAATGACATCCTTGATTTGTAGCTAATATTTCATGCAAACATATAAAAAAATGTGAGATTATCATGATTTTTGTCCGGGGCTTATTCTTTAGGAGACATGTTCTGAACTAAAACTTGTAATGTTTTTCCACCTATCGGTCCTAATTGTAGAGAGAAGTATTTTGGATACAAATATATGACAGTCAAGCCTAAAATAAGTAACAATAAATAACAACAAAAATGCAAATTTTATTGAAATTGAACCTATATTTTGGATTGACCTTGAACTTAGAGTCAATGACCATGACAAATTTTGGAAGTGTTCAAATAAAGAATAAATTCTTCTGTTGTCCCTACATAAAGCGTAATCAATATAAGTTATTTAAACCATGATAACAATCAATTTGAAAAGATATAGTCATCATATGTCAAATGAAAAGTTGCCATGGCAACAATTTTTGACCTCAAAATGTAGGAAAACAAAGCAAGGTCCCAATTATTTTTTTCAGTGATTATATTTGTCACATGAAATCTATTTTGTTCTGACAACAGTGATGGTGTTATCAGCCTGACATTTTGTGTTATTTTTGCTTAAAAGTGGTAAAAATTTGACAAAAATAGGCCTTGATTTTAACCTTATTTTATGGCAATTTTTGACTTATTTTGATTTGATAGGATTCGGCTAATTGAAAGAAATTTCAAAATATGGTTAATTTTTCTAAAAATAGAGGTTTTAAAGATTATAAGTTGTTAATACCAATTAACTCTGACAATGGTTTCCATGGTAACATAATAACCAAAGATTACTTATTTGGCCATTTTTGTAGTGCTATAGATAGACAGACCTCGTTTCCATGGCAACCGGAATATCTATTTTCAAAAAATTGTTATTTTTGTATTCAGGGCATTATACATACCATTTATAGAGAAAATCATATAAATCCTTGACATGCTGTTTCCAAAATATTTTGGTCCTTACAGAGAATAGATATTTAAAAATAATCAAGTTAAATGATTCAGGAGAGATTGGTTTGATTATTTTGCGATTTGGGGGGGGGGGGGGGATGAGTGAATTTGTATTTAAAAATCGCCGATTTCTGGAAAATCTTTATAACTATAAAATGCTACATTATTTATGATATTCAGAAGAGTTGACTAGGTACATGTAATATCATAGTTTGTCATTCTAAGTGATGTAATATAATGTGTACTTGATGGTATTATTCGTTCATTTGTTTGATATTTTTGCAAAACATATGTTTTATTTAAAGAAAAAGGTTAAAATTAAAAAAATAACTACAGAAAATTTTATTTTACAAAATTTGATTTCCTATCAAATGTTTTATTTTTTCTTGATTTACCTATCAATATATTCAATTCAATTTCTTTATTCTCACAAGTTGTACATGGTACATTGTATTTACAACATATTCAAATCTTGTGAAGTATTGTTATATCTGTGATAAAAATATAAAACCAAATGGAAAAGCAAGCACTTAACTGAAAATGTAATAAACATATTTAGAAAATATATTTGCAAGATTTCTTAAGATAAATGCTTGCTAATATGTACTTTAATGTAATGAATGTTTACCCCAAATATAACAATATTACACAAAATTGAAGTAAAATGATGAATAAGTATAAAGAATAAACTGTTAAATAGCAAATAAAGATACAATGTAATAATAGTTGTAATTGGAAAAATGAGATTTTCTATAATAAAGAGGTAGGGGTAAAATCTGCTGTTTTTGGCCCTTTTTTTGCTATTTTCATATTGATGTTTATTAAAATTGAATAGAAAAATGAAATTGTATATGTATATAGTGTTGCTCACTTTTACCAGAATTATTAATGATAAAATGTTAACAACAAGATTTCCTATCAACATCATACTTTAAAGTATATATAGCGCAAGCACGTGTGACAACGTCATACTTTTCATGTATATCTAGAATATTGAAAGTATTGTCTCATGTGAGTTTGAACCTGTTACATGCCCTTGCTCTAGGGCCTACAATGGTAGGTTTGTATGTCCCTTGCCGCAAAATATAAATTTCTATTGTGAAGACAACGTGCATGTCTGGTCCATGCTGTAAATTTATCAGGTTTTAAATGATGCTATTGAATTTAAAGACGTTTAACATTTGAACTACTTGGTGAGTGTCACTGCTGGTGGACCAAGAGTCCCCGAGCGCACATGTAGCCAAGTTCGATCAACTTCGGTTGATCGTGTGTCTCTTCAACGCATTTGAAATTTTCTGTTACAAAATTTCTTGAAATTCCTAAAACGTGGGTCCTGTAGCATCATATCCCAATCATTCTGCTACGTCTTTTGGTACATTTTTGGACATAATAATTTTCATACTTTTTGGCCGTATTACATATTTTAGACTGAGGATCACTGACTAGGGTTTAGTACCCGAAACGTGCATGTCTTGTCCATGCTGTAAATTTATCAGGTTTTAAATGATGCTATTGAATTTAAAGACGTTTAACATTTGAACTACTTGGTGAGTGTCACTGCTGGTGGACCAAGAGTCCCCGAGCGCACATGTAGCCAAGTTCGATCAACTTCGGTTGATCGTGTGTCTCTTCAACGCATTTGAAATTTTCTGTTACAAAATTTCTTGAAATTCCTAAAACGTGGGTCCTGTAGCATCATATCCCACCCATTCTGCTACGTCTTTTGGTACATTTTTGGACATAATAATTTTCATACTTTTTGGCCGTATTACATATTTTAGACTGAGGATCACTGACGAGGGTTTAGTACCCGAAACGTGCATGTCTGGTCCATGCTGTAAATTTATCAGGTTTAAATGATGCTATTGAATTTAAAGACGTTTAACATTTGAACTACTTGGTGAGTGTCACTGCTGGTGGACCAAGAGTCCCCGAGGGCACATGTAGCCAAGTTCGATCAACTTCGGTTGATCGTGTGTCTCTTCAACGCATTTGAAATTTTCTGTTACAAAATTTCTTGAAATTCCTAAAACGTGGGTCCTGTAGCATCATATCCCACCCATTCTGCTACGTCTTTTGGTACATTTTTGGACATAATAATTTTCATACTTTTTGGCCGTATTACATATTTCAGACTGAGGATCACTGACGAGGGTTTAGTACCCGAAACGTGCATGTCTGGTCCATGCTGTAAATCTATCAGGTTTTAAATGATGCTATTGAATTTAAAGACGTTTAACATTTGAACTACTTGGTGAGTGTCACTGCTGGTGGACCAAGAGTCCCCGAGCGCACATGTAGCCAAGTTCGATCAACTTCGGTTGATCGTGTGTCTCTTCAACGCATTTGAAATTTTCTGTTACAAAATTCTTGAAATTCCTAAAACATGGGTCCTGTAGCATCATATCCCACCCATTCTGCTACGTCTTTTGGTACATTTTTGGACATAATAATTTTCATACTTTTTGGCCGTATTACATATTTTAGACTGAGGATCACTGACGAGGGTTTAGTACCCGAAACGTGCATGTCTGGTCCATGCTGTAAATTTATCAGGTTTTAAATGATGCTATTGAATTAAAAGACGTTTAACACATAGACCTAAACTTTCAATCGTTTTGCTCTAAAAGGTAGGGTGTTAGAGAAACCACATGAAATAAGTGCTTTTTTGTTTACACAAAGCATGCTGATTGAGAAAATATGATATTTCAAAACTTTTGATCAGGGCCAAAAATTGTCACTTTTGCTCCTACCCCTTATCTATGTCTTTATATAAAACATCTTTTTTGCCCCAGAATTCAAACAAATTAACAAAGGATACCTAAAACTCATATATCTTACAAGGACAAATTATATATACCAAAGATTACACTTTTGAATATAATAAATAATGTAACATTTCATAAGTAAAAAAGATTTTCCAGAAATTGGCGATTTTTAAATTAAAATTCAGGCATTTCCCCCAAAATAGCAAAATAATCAAACCAATCTCTTCTAGCTCATTTCACTGGATAATTTAAATGCCACTTATTCATAGGAAACTTTTCCTGCTTTGATTTACTAAAAAAATATATATTTAAAATATCGTTTTAAGAAATAAGTGATTCTTGCACAAAAAATTGTTTTTTGTCCAAAAATAGCATATAAATTGAATTTCAGTTCTCACATTACATTCCTGTCCCTTCATAACAAGAAACAGCATCCTATCAATAGCTAACATGTGTCAATTCGGGCAGATTAAATGAAATAGTAATTATTTTCTCAAAATAAGTGATTTTTGAACAAAAAACACAAATTTACTCCCAAAATGCTGATTTTAATGAATTACTACACTCTTTTTACTTTTATTTGATAAGATTACTAATTTTCAATATGAAAATAGCTTTTAGTCTTTAATTTAAGCTAAGATAAAAAATCTATGGAATTTTTTCCAGAAATCTGTTATTTTTAAACAGAAAACAGGCATTTTGCCCAAAATGAAGTAGAAAATATACCCTTTTTGTTTCAAACATGTAATTTATGAATGAATCGTAACAATTACAGTTGTTACAGAATACATTCCTGCTATCATTTCAAACAAATCCAATAGATTCAATAAATATTCTCCAGAAATCAGCGATTTTTGAATGAAAAATATCTTTTTCCCTAAAAACACTTCAGTTATGGATTTAATATGAGTAAAACATATACAATCTGAAAAAGCATGTACCGGTACACTAGAAAACAGCGTTCCCCAGAATACAGACTACAAGGAGTCATATTGGACATTTCTACTTTTCGTTTATTTCAAGCAGTTAGATCAGATAAATCAGAGGAGAAAACAAACCGCCCTTTCATTAAAGTAAGATTTGCAAACAAAGGTATTGATAACTTGAATCTTGGTCAAATTTTGAATCACAAAACTGTCACAGAAAAAATCCCACCATATTTCAAAAGAAAAGAAACTCCTTGTATTTCCTATAGCTACACACCAACAGTTGCATCTAAAATTTACAATTACAAACGATTCCTGCAGTGTATTGATTTAAGTAATCCCTCACTACATCCACTTCCCTGCGAATGTTCTTCATCGGATTTCAACTACTCTCCTTGTGGACACGTTATTACTGGTGACCTTAGTATAGTCAAGAACGACAAGTTGAGAGAATTGTTAAAAAAGGGTCCCAAATACAGAGAAAGTATGTCCTTTACATGGAACCAAAATGTCAAAATTATCATGGACTCTTGTGAGGAATATGCAAGACGTTGGGCAAAGAAAGAGGATGTACAGCTCGACACCCTTTCCGAATGGATAAAATCAATCAGAGGGTTACTTTTATCTAGAATTAACCGATTAAAATCAACTGTGAACACCAGATTCGTGTCTATATTTAAAGACCCTAATGTTATCACAGAGCTCACCTACCTCCAAGAACATTATGTCATCACACCAGCGGACAAAGCCTCAAATAATTACACATTTACTTGCAAAAAGTACTATTTCGACAGTCTAGTTAAAGAGTTGGGTTTTAATTCGACACCTGGAAATCCCACTTACACCCCAACAAACCTTTCTGCCTCTGAAATAATAGATAACCACAAATCAGCTCTTACTTCCTTTGGCTTCGACACTACCAATTTAGATTTAGATTTACCATACTTGTACTGCATACCTAAAATGCATAAGAATCCGTACAAACAACATTTCATCGCTGGTTCCTCAAAATGTTCTACCAAAACTGTATCGATCTTACTCACCAATGTTTTATCTGAAATCAAATCTGGGCTTCAAAAATATTGTTCGACAGTGTATTCTCGCAGTGGTATCAACCAGATGTGGATTTTAAAGAATTCGAAGGAACTTTTAGAACATCTGAAATCCTCTCATTTTAGTAGAGTCCATTCGATCAAAGCCTTTGATTTTTCGACGCTTTACACTACAATTCCACATTCTAAATTGAAAGAAAGACTCGCACAAATGATAAGTAATGCGTTTACGGTAACGGTAATCGCAAATACAAATTTATTGTTGTTAACTATGACAAAACCTACTTTGTAAAAGAAAAGTCCGATTCTGAAAATAAGTACACTGAAACAGACATTATTCAGATGTTAAACTTTCTGATCGACAACATTTTTGTGGTGTTTGGAGGAAAGGTCTTCCAGCAAATTGTCGGAATTCCAATGGGGACTAATTGTGCCCCACTCCTTGCCGACATTTTCCTTTACTCGTACGAAGCTGAATTCATTCAATCTCTGGTCTCTGAAGGGAAAAGATACTTAGCTTCTGACTTTAACTTCACTTACAGATACATAGACGATGTGTTGTCCATCAATAATCCAAAATTCGCGGATTACCTGAGCAGTATCTATCATTCGGAGCTTGAAAACAAAGAAACCACTGAGACAAATAATTCAGCATCCTATTTGGACATAATGTTGTCCTACGACACTGATGGTCACATGAACACCTCACTCTATGACAAACGTGACGACTTCAATTTCACCATTACAAACTTTCCTTTTCTGAGTAGCAACATCCCTTCATCGCCTGCTTATGGCGTTTTCATATCTCAGTTGATACGCTATGCCAGAGCAAGTACCAAATATACGGATTTTGTTCTGAGAGCTAGGCGTCTTTCAGATAAGCTTCTCAGTCAGGGATATGTTTGTGACCGACTAACATAGTCACTGAGGAAGTTCTACGGTCGATATGGGGAACTCGTCATACACTATGATGTTCCACTCTCAAGAATGGTGGATGATATTCTGTCATATACCATTTGAACCATCCAACCAAAGATTGTACTCTATATCTTCCAAAATGGAAGTAATCGGATGTGACAGTTCTACCGAATTGAAGCGACGGGTGTTGCATGCAAGCAGGAGATGCTTACTCTTACTGGGCACCTGGTCTCACTCCCCTATCGGGAGTTCGCTTCTTTTCATATGGTGGAGGTTTTTGTTTGTTTGCTTTGGTTCCTGTTTTGTCCTGATTTTGTATGCCTTCGGTTTCTGATTTTTGAATTATCGATTTTGTGCTGTATACAGGGATATGGTCATTATCCATATTTGTCACTTCAATCATTGATTTCATAACGGATGAGGGATTTTTAAATTGATATACAGAAATCAGAGATTTCTTAATAAAAACGCAGGTGTTTGTTAAAAACGGCAATTTCGAGAATTTTGCAAAAATTTAAGAATATGAAATAAATGTCATTTGAAAGAGAAAACTTTCAAGATATTTTTAAAAACATCACTGAACAAATGTATGCAATAATGCGGAACTGAGAAGCAAGAAGAAATTTAAACTTCATCAAAATTCTGTGAAATTTGGCAAAAAATCTACTTTTTTTACCCCAAAACACAGAATAGAAATAGGAATTGAAACTTATAACTTATTTCATCCAAAATACTATACATTCACATTTTCAAAGTTTTAAAACTATCATCCAATTAAAAGTAAAAATAAAATTCCTATTTTCGGTTATTTTTATTTAAATAAGTCACATTTCCCCCCAAAAATAATTTTTCCTCGCATATCTGAGTCTTAGATTTTTCATATGTTATTCTCTACATAATTATGTGACAACAAAAGTAAAAACTATTTCTGTTGCAATTTGTTCAAGGTTTGGCTATTTTTTCCTCAAAATTGACTGGACTATGTGCTCTGCTAGCTGCAGCGAGCTCAAGATCAATCAACGGAGAAGTCCGACAATTTTTCAGATAGGACAGAGAATCAGGACCCATTCTTCTCCGACGAGATTTGAACAACGATCGTCATGGAGTCACGTCGTCAAGGTTGGCCAGTGTGCAACATTAGGAAAGACACTTGTACAAAACTGTTGATTTGTCCAGTGTCATAGCCAATGTTCTTTTGATGACTTTGGGATCATATCCTCGGAAAAGCAGGCTACCGACTATTTTCTTACATTTCTGGTTGAAGTTTGATTTGCCTTTGATCCTTCTGACTTTGATTACTAGGTCGACGTAAAATCAAGGAAATGAAATTCCCAATAATACATATTCTGATGCTCGAGTTATCCCAAATTTTGAAAAAAGTTCAGAATATGGCTGGAGCGATGCGAGTCTCAAGCGCATCAATAAGTATCACGATACCGTACCTACGATACGATATGTATCACGATATTTCAGATGTACATTGCTGTAATGAGGATTCTGGCTGCATTGAATGAAAATCTAGTATAACAGCATCACCGACGAGGGTTAAATACCCGAAACGTGCATGTCTGGTCCATGCGGTAAATTTATCTGCTCTAAAATGATGCTAATGAATTTGAAGACATTAAAGTTTGTACCACTTGGTGAGTGTCACTGCTGGTGGACCAGGCGTTCGCGAGGGCACATGCAACCAAGTTCCGCTTGGTCGTTTCTTCAAACGCATTTGAAAATTTCTGTTTACAAATGTTTCTCAAATTTCTAAAACCTAAGTCCTGTAGCATCATATTCCAGCCATCTTGCTACGTCTTTGCTAATTAATTTGAAGACATTAAAAAATAAAATATATTGCTTAAACTGTATTCTCTAGATACTGCAGGCAAACTCAAGATTTACAAAACAAAAACCAAGCAATTAAACAAAGAAACTTCTGAAACTTTGAACAATAACATCACAAGCTTTTACTGATAGACAGGGGTTAGTGAGCTACAAGTCAAGCTACAAAAACAGATATGTACCCTTTGCCTTGGTGTTTTCACCTTAAATCAGATCGAGTTCATGATTTGTATGATTTGTATTCTTCTGAAGAAAAGAATCCTTTTGAGTCAGTAGTACATATAAATGTTTTACCCTCTCAATAAAAACACCATTTAATAAGTTTTCATAAGCAAACTTTCATCTTCGCATGAGGGAGGGTGGTGTACATTTAAATGAGAAGTCGTAAGATGAGATAGATTCGGATTTAGAATTAAATGATTTGAATTTGTCGATCACACCATCAGAATTTTTATTGACCAAAAATAATTGATGTCGCTTTTATTGAATGCATCTACAATAATTTGATACATGATCTTTAATTGCTGCTAACGCTGCAACATTCTTATCAAATAAGTCTATGAATACGACCTTGGTACTTCTTTCACATTTGACTTAAGAAGCCAACTGTTTGTTTTTAATCCACACAAGACAGCAACCTCCACCCAAGAAGATGGTTGCAACTTTTTCAGTAAATATCTATCACATTCAACTTGCAAGAAGAAATGACAAACAAGTATGCATATACTCCTACTTACAAGGAAGAAGGGGATCTCCAAAACACTAGGTTACAGCACCCACAGCAAAACCCCAAAACACCTAATGCAAAAATACAGAACAGACACACACAGAAAGAGACACAAAAGGAAAATGGAACACCAACTCACACCATAGAAACATTAAACATAAAAGATCACACATAAACCAACAAGACCAATGGGCAACCGGTGCAGACTAAGGACGGCCATTTGCCACGTAAGTAGCAGATGATGTGGTTATCCAGGATTACGTGCTCACAATCCTTCCACTATTCCGATTTCTCAGAGTTCTCGAAGAACGCACACTTAAACGCTTGTATGGGTCCGAAGTTCAAAAGAGGTTGATCATAATTTTTGTAAAATTTACACTAGGTCTTTACTAGTTTGTGAAAGCGAAAACATTAACCTAAAAGTTTCTTTGTAATTTGTAAATTTCTACTATGAAAATCCAAAAACATGAGTACATGCTCTAGCTTACTGGATGAGCTGTGAAATGTAGATACCATATGACGGTAATCTAGGGACATCACCGTCAGGCCAGGGGAAATTTACTATGTTCAAAATCATCTCGTTTGTCATACACACTTGTCAGGATCTTCTTTACTCATTTGTGTCACACTTATGCCCTTTGCCGTGTGAAGCTCGTAAAAAAGTTCCCCGCGAGGGGTTTGACAGTAAGTGTTTTGAATACTTTCCCTGACATGGTCGCCATAGCACTTTCTACATACAAATGGCCTCAGACAGTGCAATTCATGTTTTTCATATGTTTTCATTTTCGTGCATGATCATCGACGGCGGGTGCGGCTGGCCAGCAGGGGATGCTTACTCCTCCCGGGCACCTGGTCCCACTTCTAGCTTGCTAGGGGTCCGTCGATGCTCACTTTGGTGCTCTATTGTGAGTGCTGTTGAGATTATCGTCAGGATCTTCTTTACTCATTTGTGTCACACTTATGCCCTTTGCCGTGTGGAGCTCGTAAAAAAGTTCCCCGCGAGGGGTTTGACAGTAAGTGTTTTGAATACTTTCCCTGACATGGTCGCCATAGCACTTTCTACATAGAAATGTCCTCAGACAGTGCAATTCATGTTTTTCATATGTTTTCATTTTCGTGCATGATCATCGACGGCGGGTGCGGCTGGCCAGCAGGGGATGCTTACTCCTCCCGGGCACCTGGTCCCACTTCTAGCTTGCTAGGGGTCCGTCGATGCTCACTTTGGTGCTCTATTGTGAGTGCTGTTGAGATTATCGTCAGGATCTTCTTTACTCATTTGTATAAATTTCTCCATTGACAAGTTTGATATTAGGTCCAAAAATGGTGTTTTTGTGTTTGTAACGTTTGCCTTATTTAGAGTCAATTCTTGTTGATAAATAACATCTTTATTCTTTTCAAAAACAGAATTATCGATAGTTAGAATATCATCCAGGTTCCTAGAAGTACACATCCATCAAACATGCAGGGATGGTCAAGTATTATGAGACTTAACATCAAAGTTATAAATGTTACTATCGTCATCAGTGTGAATAAATGACAATAGTCCATTTAAGTCTATTTTCCAGATAAAAGATATGACCGTTCCTAACCTTGATTTTATACACACAGACACCAGACATCACATCATTTGGCGAAATTTTCCAGTGTGATGTCACATCTGATCGCACCCCCTTAAAGCACCTTGATGTGTTGTCATATTTTCTATTTTGACGTCACAATCAAAATATCGCGAAATTTTGTGATGTTTTGTGTTTGAATGTCTCGCTTAGAGTTTACTGGAAAATCAGTGAAACATTTCACATCATCATGTTTTCTCTGCTTTTGAAGATAAGAATAAATTCTTCTCATATGTGTATATGTAAATAAATCTGCATCAAGAGGTGCACTATTTGTACCCATGAAATCCCTACAACCTCCTTGTAGAGATTCTCACCAAATGTTACATAAATGTTGTCCAAGAGGAAGGACAAGGCACTACACAGATCGCTACATATTCATGATTTGTATGATTTGTATGCTGTAGCGGAAAAGAACCCCTTTGATTCGGATGTACAAATTTAAGTTTTTCTTAGGCTTCCTTTAGTACTCGCGACATTTAATAAAATCTGTCTTGGATGGGATTCTATAATTAGGTCCTTTTTGAAGAAGACCACGGAGCTGTCTGTCCTGGATAATTGAAAAATCACCTGTAACAATATGACCAGCTGGTTTATAAAGGTATTAAGACGTGCGCATTCTCAAGAAGCAGGACTTGCTTCGAGTATTTTAGGATCTGGTGTTACTTTATTGTAGTTAAATACGAAATTTCTAATAGGTTTCTTATACTTGTAACAAATAAGAGGAGGTTCTAAATTCTCAAAATATTGCGGAATAGTGCTTTGTACACGATAATCCCAAAGACTATTAGAGAGATGTGTAGAAGATCGAAACCTTTGTTAATAAATGGAATAAAAGGGATGTTTTTAATAACTAGATAAAGTTTAATCTGTGCGAATGCAACAATGATATTTAGTCTGAATCAATCGGTATTTCTTAAGAATGCAACCAGTGCTTCATCCAATATAGATTTTAATTGAACTGCTGGAACTGATGGGAGAGCATTGGGAATACATTAATATTTGTTGACGTCGTGAAAATGTTTCCTTGTCCATAAATTTGATCGTTTAAACCAAGGGGGTACGCTGTTTGGAGTTTCGTGGTCCAGGCAAGTTCAGCTTGTAGTCTGCGTTTTTTTTAAATTACCGTTTTACTTAGATTTGTAAGTTTAGGAAAAGACTGCACCGGTGTAATAGTTATATCCGAAATGGAATTGTTGTACTTAACGAAGTTATTATAAAAGAAATTTCTTTGATTTTTGTGACGTGATTGCCAATGCTGCCAATTTATCTGTTCTTAAATGATGCTATTCAATTTGAAGACGTTTAACATTTATACCACTTGGTGAGTGTCACTGCTGGTGGACCAGGAGTCCCCGAGGGCACATGTAGCCAAGTTCGATCAATTTCGGTTGATCGTTTCTTCAACGCATTCTAACATTTCTGTTATCAGAATTTCTTGAAATTTCTAAAAAGTGCGTCCTTCAGCATCATATCCCACCCATCCTGCTACGTCTTTCTGTACGAATTTTCGGCATAGTAACTTTCATTCTTTTTGGCATTTTACATTGTTTAGATTTGAGGATCACTGACGAGGGTTAAGTACCCGAAACGTGCATGTCTGGTCCATGCTGCCAATTTATCTGTTCTTAAATGATGCTATTCAATTTGAAGACGTTTAACATTTATACCACTTGGTGAGTGTCACTGCTGGTGGACCAGGAGTCCCCGAGGGCACATGTAGCCAAGTTCGATCAATTTCGGTTGATCGTTTCTTCAACGCATTCTAACATTTCTGTTATCAGAATTTCTTGAAATTTCTAAAAAGTGGGTCCTTCAGCATCATATTCCACCCATCCTGCTACGTCTTTCGGTACGAATTTTCGGCATAGTAACTTTCATACTTTTTGGCATGTTACATTGTTTAGATTTGAGGATCACTGACGAGGGTTAAGTACCCGAAACGTGCATGTCTGGTCCATGCTGCCAAGTTATCTTTTCTTAAATGATGCTATTCAATTTGAAGACGTTTAACTCTTATCTGATGCGAATGACATCTAAAACGAGATTTTAAGGCCTAGCCTGTTTCTCCATCATATTGGGCGACACATCCCCTAACGTTTCATGTTATAACATAGATGAAATCTTGATACGATCAATCGATGTCGTTTTCGATGTAGATTTTGAAAGTCTGCTCGTTAACACTAGATTTAATTGTGGAATTGCAAATTGATGAGCGGACAAATACCGCATCTTTTCCCATTGCACGTAGGAACAGATGGAGAAGTATGTGTAACACGTCTACGGATTTAAATTTAAGAGGTGAAAAAAGTACCCGGAGTGAGGAAAAAGCATCTTACTGTTTAAAATTGATACTAGAAGAGTTACTGTAGTGATAGAGGGTAATCTCAAAGGAGTAATTTTAATACGAGGTAACCTTAAAATGCCATAATGAAATGATCAAAGAAGGGTGAATAGAGATCATGCATCTAAGTCACTACAACATAGTCAAGTTAGAGAACGAAATGGAATTAAAACACTTCAAACATCGGGTAACGGGAATTTGTATTACAGACTCCACACTGCAACACGAAATAAATGTAGGTATAAAAGAAAGGAGGGGATCTCTAACAACACTAGGTTGCAGTACCCAAAGCAAACCCCAAAACACCCAATGCAAAAAACACAGAATAGAAACCAACAGAACGAGACGCAAAAGGGACAAGGAACACCAATTCCACCACAGAAACATTAATCATAAAAGACAACACATATACCAACAAGACCAATGAGCAACCGGTTATCTGTCACGTAAGTAGCAGACGGTACGGTTATCCCGGATTACGTGTGCACAACCCTCCCATTATTCCAATTTCCCAGAGGAATGCACAATCATGGTGTAAAACAACCTCCTCACTGATAGATGACCCCACGTAAACAAGACCGTAACACGCAGGGGTCCAAGCAACACAGATGCATATGTAAATGGATATAAAAAGAAGACGTGCGTAATACAGTCCGTACTCTGCCGGCTGTAGCGAGTTCATATATGTTATTACCCGAGAAGTCCGACTTACAAATAGAGAGGACATGTGGTCGGGTCATGTCTTCTCTAAAGAGGTTTGGACAGGGCCCGACATGGAATCTCGTCGTCACAGTCAGTGACAGTGCAAGTCTTAAGAATACGCTCGTACAAGACTGTCGTCTGGTGACATTAGGATTATATCCACGGATTAAAAGGCGTTTGATGACTCGGACGCATTTTCGATAGTTATGCTTTGATCCTTCTTATTTTGTTAATTATTTTACCTTAAAATGCAGGATGTGAAATACCTAAAGTAATATACTCTGTTGCTTATATGGGTCCGAATACCGAAACAAGAAACCGTTTCTATTTATTGTTAGTCGTTGACACATTGAACCAGGGATATTTTGTGGAATAAACATCTCTATAAGACACAAGGTACGCAACCTAAAATGACAATAATTCATCGTATGTGGTGCAAATCTAGATAGAGAACATTTAGAAATAAAGACTTACACTATAATTCCAGTGATTCTCCTCGGTTGCGAACCAAGGAATGAATAAAATTCCGAAATGAGACCAGGGGCTTGGGGAGATTCAGCGTCTCCTGATTGCAACTGCAACACGTGTCGCAACAGCTCCGTGGAAACTTGTCAAGTTCGGCGATTGTCTCGATGTACATATTGATGCACACATCTTGTTTTGTGAAGTACACAGTCATTTAATCGCAATCAAGAATGTTACCGATCATTCTCATATCATAGTTTTTTTGGTTACAGATACCAGTCTGGATTGCTCATCCGCATCGGATTTCGAAGGTATTATGCTATTTAGAAATGTATTCGTTTTTGTTAAGAAGTAGTTATGGTAACCTGCCATATCGGCCCTATTTTCAAAGTGGTTCATATATCCATAATTTTCTAGTTTTTTAAAATGTCAAATGTATGGTGAATACATATCAGGAAAGCTTATTTTGCCTTCACAGTCCTATACTGAATAATACGTCGCTAAAACGTCTAAAACGTTGAAATCATTGAAAATATAAAAAATGAGCGAAATTTCGATAGAATTTATGAAATTATGTATCGATCAAGGCCTTGCCCATGAACAATTTTGTACCAATCGATGGATTTCTAATCGTCCTTCAAATGTGTATAAGAAAATATCGTTGGCGAGGCCTGGATCATAGATGAATTTTGTAGATATGCAAAATACGATGATTTTCCTTTGTTTTGCGTCATTCAGGGCAAATAACGTCAGAACATGACGTCATATTTCACGCGCGTGACGTTACGAGGGCTCAAGAATATGATGCGGTAATTTCTCAAACATTCAACATTGCAAAAGGTGATTATCAATGGTTTGTTTATCAAAAGCAATTTTTGTCGAAATTATAGGGCCGATATAATGGGTTAGCGCACCTAGTCCTTGAACATAATCTTTTGACTTAAATATTATGTCGTAGGTATAATTAATAATATAGAGGGACTATCATTATTATCATTATTATATTATCTCTATTGATATAAACAATAATATACAGGTACTATCATTATTATCATTATTATATTATCTCTTTTGATATAATCAATAATATACAGGGACTATCATTATTATTATTATCATATTATCTCTATAGATTTAATCAATAATATACAGGGACTACCATTATTATTATTATCATGTTATCTCTATTGATATAATCAATAATATATAGGGACTATCATTATTACTATTACTATCATATTTTCTGAATAGATATGATAAATAATATACAGGGACTATCATTATTATTATTGTTATTATCATATTATCTCTATAGATATCATCAATGATATACAGGGACTTTCATTATTATCATAATTATTATTATTATATTATCTCTATAGATATCATCAATAATATACAGGAACTACAATCAATTTAAAGATGCAAGATTAAGGCCGTCCGATATGTGTATAATGCCATAGTTTATTCCTAGATATAATAATACGGAAGTGTTCCAACTCTAGACCTCCTTGATGAAAATTTCAAACCGATTTGCATTCACCAGACACGTCTTTCGAATATTATGTATGCTTCCAGTCAAACTGATTTTCATCATTCAAAACTTCAAAAGGGCCATCTGATTTTATTTTATTTTAATCTAAATGTTTGCATTTGCTTTACAGAGAGTGCGCAGCTCCAAATTTCCTGTTGGGTCGATTCAGAAGCATATCCAAATAAATTCATTGTTTAAAATAACATTGGAGGGATAATATTATTGTATAGACTAATCCTAATTGTTTGTAGATGTTTAAGAAAAACAAAAACATAATTTTAAAACAATTTAGTACAGTTCTGCGTACGAATCACGCAGTTTGAGGAAATACTGATTCATGCAAAATGTAAATCAAGAAAATGAATACAATGACAAATATGGATAATGACCATATGACCATATTCCTGTATACAGCACAAAATCGATAATTCAGAAACGGAAGGCATACAAAATCAGGATAAAACAAGAACCAAAGCAAGCAAACAAAAACCTCCACCATATGAAAAGAAGCGAACCCCCGATGTGGGTGTGAGACCAGGTGCCCAGGAAGAGTAAGCATCTCCTGTTTGCATGCAACACCCGCCGCTTCAATTCGGTAGAACTGTAACATCCGGTTACTTCCATTTCGGAAGACATAGAGTACAATCTTTGGTTGGAATTTTCAAATGGTCTATGATAGAATATCATCCACCATGCTGGAGATTGGGACATCTTAGTGTATGACGAGTTTCCCAAATTGACCCCAGAAATTCTTCAGTGACGATGTTTGTCGGTCAAAAACATATCCCTGAACAAGAAGCTTATCTGAAAGCCGCCTAGCTCTCAGAACAAAATCATGTGACCATCAGTGTCGTAGGACAACATTATGTCCAAATAGGATGCTGAATTATTTGTCTCAGTAGTTTCTTTGACTTCAAACTCCGAAGGATAGATACTGCTCAGGTGTCAGCTAAGTATCTTTTCCCTTCAGAGACCAAAGATCTAATGAATTCAGCTTCGTACGAGTAGAGGAAAATGTCGACAAGGAGTGGGGCACAATTGGTCCCCATTGTAATTCCGACAATTTGCTGGAAGACCTTCCTCCAAACACCACAAAATTGTTGTCGATCAGAAAGTTTAACATCTGAATGATATCTGTTTCAGTGTACTTATTTTCAGAATCGGACTTTTCTTTTACAAAGTAAGATTTGTCATAGTTAACAACAATACATTTGTATTTGTGATTGCCGTTTTTACTTGTAAACGCATTACTAATAATTTTTACGAGTCTTTCTTTCAATTTAGAATGTGGGATTGTTATGTAAAGAGTCGAAAAATCAAAGGCTTTGATCTAATGGATTCTACTAAAATGAGTGGACTTCAGATGTTCTAAATATTCCTTCTAATTCTTAATAGCCATTCTCTGTAAGGACTAAAATCGAGCGGCACGGCATGTCATGGATTTTGATGATTTTCAGTATAACGGGTATATATGAAGTACTGAGGATGAAAATAATATTTTTCGGTCAATGTGACCTCTGGTTGCCATGGTAACGAGGTCACTCTATTTATAGCACTTTTGAGACCATGAAATAAGCCAGCTTCCGATACTGCGTTGCCATGGATACCACTGTAACATTTTGTTCATTTTTACAAAATTTGTTCTTCCTAACTTCAATTCTTATTTGGTACACTCAGTCATGTGATATATATATTCCAGGACGTTAATTGTATTTATCCAAAATCAGGGAAAATGAAGCGAAAAATAGAGGTCAAAATTAGGGCCAGTTTAGTATGTTTTTGGCCATTTTCAATCTTAAATATCACAAAACGTACCAACAGGAGACCAGTGATTGTTATAAAAGAAAATATATGTTTATTGAGAAATAAAATGAATGACAAATTGGAATGGGTAAATTAGGAGTTTTACCTAAATTCTGTCGTCGAAAACCGTTGCTATGGCAACATTAGACCTGTTTGCTTGTTTCATATTATTTTAACTTTGAGACTCAAATATTGCAAAAAATATTGAATTTTTCAATTTTTTGTAATCAATTTTAACGAAATGTTATTTGAATATTTTCATAGGTCATATTTATTATTAAAGCTTATGAATATGAGAAAGAAAAATATTTGAATTTATTGTTCTGTAATAATTCAATTTGAATTTTTTTTTTGGTAAAAAAACCCAGAAAATATAAAAACCAGAAAATATAGGTTTCGTTTCTTTTTTTATCAAAATACTCACCAAGAAGTTAGAAATTCAAAGTTGTGAAGAAACTTAATCCATAGTCCTAGGAATTAGTGTTAGATTAATCATTTTATTGCATATGACTGTTAAGTTCAATATCTGAAGGTTTTTGAAATATTGGCGTCTTCATTTTATAAAAATCAGGATTTTAAGTCAAATCTGGTCACTTAAAGTTTAATGACCTTGGAAATGCAGTGGGCGACCTTGAAATTTTTTCAAGGTCATCTTTATATTCAAACGTCTCTGGTAGATGTATACATGAACTTCTGTTCCAATATCATGCGTGGATAGTTTAATAAAGATTGTGTTTAAATTCATCGTATCGAAACCTTTCAGTCTGTTGTTGCCATAGCAACCAAATTTAAAGCTGGTTTGCATATAAAAGGACACATTTACCAAATCAAATTTTTATATTAATGTATAGTTCAAAGATGATACTCATTGGATAACTAGATTTTGGACTTCCAAAATGAGTGCTTTTGTGTAATTTTCAACCTTATAAAACAGTAAAAACATGCAAAACAGGGTCTTTAAATGCCCAAAAGAGAGCATTTTGATACCCTATTTTGGCCCAATTTTTCATCTTGTATACAAAAGGCATCCGAGATTAATGTAAAAAACATTACTAATATGTATAATAAAAAGGATTGAAAGAAAATAATCAAAGTAATTTCAAATAAAAATTGTATCCGTTTCCATGGTAACGAAGCCTACCAATATGCCTCTTCCTGTGAAATTTCCCGATTTTTGGAACTTTAGACACGATTACTATGGCAACGCCAACCTTTTCGACAAAAACTGGGGTCGATTTGCATACTAGTACTTCATATTGAACTTCCATTCCAAAGATCTCAAAAATCCATGACATGCCGTGCCAACATGTCTTGAAATTCTTTGGTTCTTACAGAGAATTGCTGTTAAAAATTCACATCTGGTGGATACCACTGCGAAAATATACTATCGAATTATATTTTTGAAGCCAAGATTTGATTTCAGATAAAACTTTGGTGAGTAAGATCGATACAGATATGGTAGAACATTTTGAGGAACCAGCGATGAAACGTTGATTGTATGGATTCTTATGCATTTTAGGTATGCAGTATAAGTATGTTTAACCTAAATCTAAATTGTTAGTGTCGAAGCCAAAGAAAACAAGAACAGATCTGTGGTTATCTATCTTTTCAGAGGCAGAAAGGTTTATTGGGGTGTAAGTGGGATTTCAAGGTGTCGAATGTAAACCCAACTCTTTAACTCGACTGTCGAAATAGTACTTTTTGCAAGTAAATGTGTAATTATTTGATGCTTTGTCTGCTGGTGAGATGACATAATGTTCTTGGAGGTAGGCTAGCTCTGTGATTACAGGGTCTTTAAAGATAGACTCGAATCTGGTGTTCACAGTTGATTTTAATCGGTAAATTCTAGATAAAAGTAAGCATTTGATGGATTTTATCCATTAGGAAAGGGTGTCGAGCTGTACACCCTCTTTCTTTGACCAACGTCTTGCATATTCCTCACAAGAGTCCATGATAATTTTGACATTTTGGTTCCATGTAAAGGACATACTTTCTTTGTATTTGCGACCCTTTTTTTTTAACATTTCTCTCAACTTGTCGTTCTTGACTATTCTAAGGTCACCAGTAATTATGTGTCCACAAGGAGAGTATTTGAAATCCGACTAAGAACATTCGCAAGGAAGTTGATTTAGTGAGGGATTACGTTTATCAATACACTGCAAGAACCGTTTGTAATTGTAGATTTTATATGCAACTGTTGGTGTGTAGCTATAGGGAATAAAAGGAGTTTCCTTTCTTTTGAAATATGGTGGGATTTTTCTGTCACAGTTTTCAAGATTAAATTCATCAATGCCTTTGTTTGCAAATCTTACTTTAATGAAATTAAATTAATGAATTATCTGATCTAACTGCTTGAAATAAACGAAAAGTAGAAATGTCCAAGATGACTCCTTGTAGTCTGTATTCTGGGGAACATGTATCGGCAAATGTGAGGTCCTTTGTATATTCGTAGATTTCGTGAAACTTCCTTAAAGGAACAGAGTATAATTTGGTACGAATGTAATACAGGCCTAGAGGCTCATTCAAAATTGAACCAATATATTTAACAGTTAGGTCCACATATACTTGACGACAATTACATTTTTCACTATCTAGTTGCAAACTTGAGATAAAAGCATTCCAATTTTAATGAAGAATTCATGGTTGTTCGCAATAGGAAATTGTCTAAGTTGAAATAGTCCCTATGTAATCTAGTTTGCAACAGTAGATTAAGGTGAATTCTTTTGTGAGTTTCTTACAGTAACTATAAAATAATCCACAGTTTTTATTAATCATAAATCGCCTACTTTATAAATATAATTAACTGTTATGTAAATTGCTATGCTTAACCTTTTATCTATAAAAACTCTTTTGGTTCAGTGGTATTTGTTTTGGCTAAAAAAAAAAACACTTTTGTATTTCTGGAATATGTGATATTCTTAGATTAATGGTTAAATTCCTTTCAATGTTTGATAATCATCATTAATAATGCGGAAGGGTTAAAACTCTTTACCTTCTTGAAGAAAATTTTAAACCAATTTTTATGCACCAGACACGTGTTTTATGCAAGTGTTTCGGTAATTAAATCATCATCAGTGATACACTGATACTTACAGCCAAAGCCAGAGCCATAGTACCACATACATATTATAAACAAGTTTTCGTGTTTGAGATTATTTTGCTATTAAAATGCATCTGAATGTAGACTTGGTCATTTCTCAACATGAAAGCTGCATGGACTGTGGGTACAAAAATTCAAAAATAGGACTTTGTAATACAATGTGATTATTTTCCAGTGTAGGGCTAACAATGTTGGTGTTATGGGTCAGAATACCCCAAAACGCCAGCAAAAATCAGACAAAGACAGAATATGAATTTACAAGTTTAATTATGTACAAAATATATATATTTCAAATGATTACAACTTACAATACAATGTCCGGATCAAAGTGTCCGTTACGGTCCACAAAGTCTATCGAATGTATGGTTTCCGGTAATCACAAACGTTCTCGAAAGATCGGTGTCCAAACGTTGTCAAATGGATTAAAGTCTCAACAAATAAAGTGTCCCAGTATATCAGAATAGATGAATGAATCGTGTCTACGAATGTGTACGAATGCCCCCTCAACACAGTTACTCGGAGGTATTTATACTTAATACCAATGAATTTACCAGAAGCTTCTAGAACAATGACTCATTACAAATGATTAACAATAGAGTAAATTCTAGAAATCACAGTCATATGTGATGATAATGATGTAACAAAGAACATACTGGAATATTCTCTAATGAGATAAACATGACATAGTAAAATCTAGAAAGAATTATTATGAAAGCATTAAATAACATGACTAAGTACATGTGCACCTACACATGACCCACAACACCTCCCCCCTTAAAAAAAGTTTGAATGTCAATGAAAACTTAGGTGGTAAATTCTGCAAAAATCACTCATGAAACTCTCGATAGTGTATCTGCAATCACATTGTCTTTGCCCTTGATATGGTTAATAATGATATTGTACTCTTGCAACAATAAACTCCACCTTGTAAGTCTTTGATTCTTTTTTGACATTTTGTGCAAAAATGTGAGAGGGTTGTGGTCAGTAAACACAAGAATGGGATGTAAAGTAACATTCAAATAAACATCAAAATGTTGTAAAGCTAACAATAATGCAAGACACTCTTTTTCAATAGTAGAGTAATTCTTTTGACATTTTGTCAGTTTCTTTGAAAAATAACAAACAACTCTATCTACACCATCATCATTTTCTTGAAACAAAGCAGCCCCGATTCCTACGTCACTGGCATCAACAGTAAGCTTAAATTGCTTATCAAAATTTGGAGCTGACAGGACAGGACTATTCATAAGAACACATTTGATTTTCTTAAAAGATTCGTCACAGTCATTGGTCCATGCAAAATTCACTCTCTTTTGTAACAGATTGGTAAGTGGACCAACAACTGACGAGAAATTTGGACAAAATTTTCTGTAAAATCCTGCCATTCCCAAGAATCTCATTATCTCTTTCTTATTGGTAGGAATCGGGAACTTTGAAATAGCTTCCACCTTGGCCATGATAGGAGTAACAAAACCTTGACCTACTTTGTGACCCAAATATTCTACAGTCGCATGACAAAATTCACTTTTCGCAAGGTTCACTGTGAGGTTTGCTTTCGCCAGTATGTCGAAGAAGGTACGCATGATTCGGAGATGATCATCCCAGGTGTCGCTGTAGATGATGACGTCATCGATGTACGCCTCGCATCCTTCGAGATGATTTAGGAGCGAATGAATCATCCTCTGGAATGTGGCTGGTGCGTTTTTCATACCAAAGGGCATTACTTTATATTGGTATAGCCCATCTGGAGTCGCAAATGCCGATATTTCTCTGGCTCTCTCGGTAAGCGGGACCTGCCAATAGCCATTAAGCAAGTCAAATTTGCTGACAAATTTTGCACTGCCAATTTTATCGATACAGTCATCGATTCGTGGGATCGGATAAGAGTCAGTTTTGGTGACTGAATTGACTTTTCTAAAGTCCGTACACAATCGGTAAGTTCCGTCTGGCTTCGGAACCAGAATACATGGGGAACTCCAATCACTATTGCTGGGTTCAATAATGTCATTTTCAAGCATGTATTGAATTTCTTTCCGCATGTATTGAAGCTTTATCGGGTTTAACCGATAGGGATGCTGTTTGATAGGTGACGCATCACCCACAATGACGTCATGATGAGATGCATTCGTCTTTTTTGGAACGTCCGGAAAGATGGTCGTATATTCCCGCATTAATTGGTGCACTTCCTCTTTTTGATGCACGGTCAGATGTCCGAGTTTCACTTCCGGATTTGTCAGAATTTCAGAATTCTTCAAACGGACACTTTGAGCGAAGTCTTTATCGACAGTCTCTTCATTACATTCAGGTTCAACACAATTTTCTAATGTATTTTCATTGGCCAAAGTGGAAACTGGTTTTACAAAATTTTGGTCACTTCTATCAAAATACTCTTTCAACATGTTAACATGACACACTCTTTTTTCTTTTCGCCGACCTGGTGTCTTAACCACATAGTTAACATCACTAATTTTACTCTCAATCTCATAAGGACCGAAATATCTAGCTTGCAAAGGATGACCAGGGATAGGCAAAAATACAAGAACTTTATCGCCTGGTTTAAAAACTCTGTTTCTAGCATCTTTGTCATACCATGTTTTCATTTTCATTTGTGAGGTTTTGAGATTTTCTTGAGCCAATTTGCAAGCATTATATAATTTCTCTTTGAAATTAGACACATAGTCTAAGAGATTCAAATCGCTAGTCTCAGTCAACCATTTTTCCTTCAATAACTTCAATGGCCCCCTGACCGTATGCCCAAAAACTAGCTCAAAGGGACTGAACCCCAGGGACTCCTGAACCGCTTCTCGTGCCGCAAACAACACGAGGTGAACCCCTTCATCCCAGTCTTTTCCATACTGGTGACAATATGTTTTCATCATAGTTTTAAGGGTTTGATGAAAGCGTTCAAGTGCCCCCTGGGACTCAGGATGGTACGCAGAAGACTTATACTGCCTGATACCTAGCTCATGCATAACCTGCTGAAACAACCCTGACATAAAATTCGAACCCTGATCTGACTGAATAGCCTTGGGAACACCTACGAAACTGAAAAACTTTGTAAGGGCCTTAACTATGGTCTTTGCCTTAATATTCCTAAGAGGTATGGCTTCAGGAAACCTAGTCGAAGTACACATAATTGTCAGTAAGTACTGATTCCCTGACCTAGTCCTATGCAAAGGACCTACACAATCAACTAACACCCTACTAAAAGGTTCCTCAAAGGCTGGAATGGGTTGGAGGGGAGCATGTGGTATAACTTGATTGGGTTATCTACCATCTGACAACTATGACAAGATTTACAAAACTCAGACACATCTTTTCTCAACTTAGGCCAGTAGAAGTGACTTAAAATCCTATTATAAGTCTTATTGACACCTAAATGACCTGCCATGGGCGTGTCGTGAGCTAAACTCATGATGTCCCCGCGATACGCTACTGGAACCACTATCTGGTGAACGACCCGTCACACTTCATTAGGGGGTGCATCGGGTGGTCTCCATTTCCGCATAAGGATGCCATCTTGTATGTAGAAGCACTCTCCGACTTTGTCCGCTTCTTCACGGGGAAGGGCCCTCTTACTTAGTCGGATGATCTCCGGATCTTTAGTTTGCTCGGAGAGGAGCTGCTCATGGCTTAAGGCATCTGTATCTCTGTCTAATGGCGGATGGGAATCATCACCAGGTACTGTCGGAGACTTGTCAACATGAAGTGGTACTGGCGTCTCAGGTACGCTGTCATAAATGGTAGACATGAATGTGTCAGAAAGGTCTATATTTTCGGAGGGATGGTCCTCGTTAAGTGCAGAAGTACTCTCAGCCTCTTTTAGTCTGTTCCTGGCCATCGCCCTGGTAACTGCGCAGGCTGGGTACAAGTCGTCGTCTTCATCATCGAACACGACATCGGACGTGATTTTCTCACAAACGATTGGATCGGCTACAACTTTGCCGCCAGCTAAATTGTTGCCAAGCAACAAGGAAACGCCTTGAACGGGAAGAGTAGGTCGAACACCTACGATAACAGGTCCAGTAATTAAGTCTGACTTCAAATAAATTTTATGAAGGGGAACATCAATGACGCCTAGCTCCACACCCTGTAATAAAACTGACCTACCAGTAAAAGTGTGCTCAGACAAAGGCAATGAACCCTCTAATAATAAAGTCTGGGCAGCACCAGTATCTCTCAAAATCTGAACAGGCAACGCTTCGCTAGAATCACTGAGTGAAACAAATCCCTGTGACAAAAAGGGCTTATAATGATCCTCCACAAAATCATCAGAACTGGACTTAGAACCCTGAATCTCAGGAGTGTCAGAACAAATCGAATCTAAGGCTTTCCTATCATTTCTAACAGACGCACAGGCCTGTGACTTAAGTTCTTTTTTCTTCTTAAGCTTCAAACACTCACCAATAACATGACCTTTTTTCTTACAATAATTGCATGTAGGAAGCGACCCCACCCCTGGGGATGCCTCAGAACGCTCGGACCTAGGACCGGACGTAGAACCACCTTGAGATGGTGACTGGGAACTAATGGACGACTGAGACTCTTGTAAATTTTTCTTTGGAAAATCTGAAGTTTTTGCGCTATCGCTAGATTGAGTTTTTGTTACAAAATTTTTCTTATGAGTGAGAGCATACGTATCAGACAAAACAGCGGCTTCTTCAAGAGTTTTAACATTTTTGTCTTCCAAATGAGTTCTTAAATCTTGATGTACACACTCTTTGAACTCTTCTATTAGAATGATCTGACGCAAATTGTCAAATGAATTGGGAATTTTCTTAGATCGAAACCACTGATCAAATAAATCTTCTTTTTCTCGAGCAAATTCAACATATGTTTGATTTTAAATTTTTTGTACTTTCTAAACTTTTGTCTGTACGCCCCAGGTACTAACTGATATGCTCTCAAAATCGTGTCCTTGACCTTGTCATAGTCTGAACTCTCAGCAATACTGAGCGCCGAGTACACTTCAGCCGCTTTGCCAATAAGTACGCTTTGTAATAAAGTTGGCCAAAAATCGCGTGGCCACTTCAGATTGGCCGCGATTTTCTCAAAATGTGGAAAATATTTGTCCACGGACTTTTCTTGAAATTTTGGTACTAATCGGATGTTTTTGGCGGCGTCGAATTCAGACTTGACAGGCGAAGGAACAGGATTTTCCTTAGCACTTTTCTCTAATTTTAACTTTTCTAACTCAAACTGGAGTTCTTTCTCGTGCATACGTTCCTGTTTCTCTCTTTCTTCCTGTTCTCTTTCAAATTGTTTTATTTTTTCTTCTTTTTCAAATTGTCTTTCTTTTTCTTCTCTTTCAATTTGAAATTGTCTTTCTTTTTCTTCTTTTTCAATTTGAAATTGTCTTTCTTTTTCTTCTTTTTTCAAATTGTAATTGTATTTTCATTTTCTCTAATTCAAACTCAAATTTTGACATTTTGGTTTCGCTTGAAACAGGTTCAACAGGAAAATCGTATGACGAAAAGATTTCCTTAGCTAAAAGCTCTTTAGCCACAATATTTCTAATTTCTTGTTTTCTCATAGAAGATTTTACATCTAACTTCAAGTGAAGACCTAAACCAATCAAATCATCTTTTTTCAATGATTCGAACTCATCTACAGTCGGCGATTTAAAAAATTCAGTGACCGAAAATACCATGATTGATTTCTGCTGGCAAAAGTTTGGAGAATTTTCCTTTTTTCGAAAAACGAACTTTACGTAAAGTGCAAATATGCAGAGATTACTATCCCGGACGAGCCCCCAATTCTGTTATGGGTCAGAATACCCCAAAACGCCAGCAAAAATCAGACAAAGACAGAATATAAATTTACAAGTTTAATTATGTACAAAATATATATATTTCAAATGATTACAACTTACAATACAATGTCCGGATCAAAGTGTCCGTTACGGTCCACAAAGTCTATCGAATGTATGGTTTCCGGTAATCACAAACGTTCTCGAAAGATCGGTGTCCAAACGTTGTCAAATGGATTAAAGTCTCAACAAATAAAGTGTCCCAGTATATCAGAATAGATGAATGAATCGTGTCTACGAATGTGTACGAATGCCCCCTCAACACAGTTACTCGGAGGTATTTATACTTAATACCAATGAATTTACCAGAAGCTTCTAGAACAATGACTCATTACAAATGATTAACAATAGAGTAAATTCTAGAAATCACAGTCATATGTGATGATAATGATGTAACAAAGAACATACTGGAATATTCTCTAATGAGATAAACATGACATAGTAAAATCTAGAAAGAATTATTATGAAAGCATTAAATAACATGACTAAGTACATGTGCACCTACACATGACCCACAACAGTTGGCTTGCAAGCAGAAGCTGTTTATCTCCCTCGGGCACATTATCGTTTTTTTTATTTGGGATTCACTTTTGCAGCTATGAAGAATGTTTTAGAGGCTTGATTTGTATTGCATTTTTCAATGTTTTGTATCCCTTTATTATGATAATTTGATTAAGATTTTTTAAATACCCAGTCGTTCAATTTACCTTTGATATATTTAGAATATCTATACTTTTCTACTCAATTATCAAATTTATTGATATATCAAACTTTTCATTTCGATCGGAAAAGGTAATCTGAGTAACTTGGCATACAAGAAGTTGACTTTTCAAAGTTCAACACACCTTAGTCGCAGCTCAGACAAAGCCGTAGATGGTATCGACAGCGCAAATAACAAATTTCATCTGTGTACCCATACAAGGAAGGAAGCCCGCCCATATTGGTACGTGGACCTAGGACAGGAGTATTCTCTTAAATATGTGGAGATTGTGAACAGAGGAGACTGTTGTCGTAAGTATCTATTTGAATTCACAGTTTCATACGGTGTCACCCGATTTATGTGTAAAAGATATAAATATTAATTGCTCAATGTATACATAATCCGCATTTAATCTGGATAATCACACCTTTTTCTACTGAAATGGGAAATGACTGTCTTACGTCGGCATCGATTGCACAATAGTGTCAGTGATTTATTAGTAGCATTTTGTGCTTAGCTTTTTCATGTCGGCTTTATGTATTTGTTGTTCATTGTCCCTGCCCCCCACTTCAAGTGTATTTAATTACGTTCATTCCACCTCTGTAACCTGACAGAAGCTTTGATTCGGTTGTTTATTAATTCAACATTATACATTTCTCTGTCATTCTGGAAACTTGTACTTTCATCCTGAAATATCATCAAGATTAGAGGAGGTTAACATCCTAGCATCATCTCTCCAGTCCTATTTTGGTCAAAGGTAGTATTAACTTTGCTACTAAATCAACATTTAACATAATGTGGAGCCACGCACTCTTTGCAATGTAAATGCACAAAAAAAAAAAAACAAGAAGAGACTATCTATATACATTTTGCTGTGTCTGATAATCATTTTATCGTAAGAATACCATTGATCAGGATTGACGATCCGAAACACGTGTCTGGTGTATTAGAATTGGTTTGAAATTTAATTCAAGAGAGTTACAAGATGGAACACTTCAATTTCTTGTTGAGCCAGTCACCCCTGTGTTGTTGTGCTGGTCACCCCTGTGTTTTTGTACTAATCACCCCTGTGTTATTTTGCTGGTCACCCCTGTGTTTTTATGCTATTCACCCCTGTGTTGTTTTGATAGTCACCCCCTGTGTTGTTGAGCTAGTCATCCTTTTGATGTTCTGCCAGTCATCCCTGCGTTGCTGTGCTAGTAACCCCTGTGTTGTTGTGCTTGTCATCCCTGTGTCGTTGAGCCAGTCACCCCTGTGTTGTTGAGCCAGTCACCCCTGTGTTGTTGTGCTAACAGCCCTGTGGTGATGAGCTAGTCACCCCCTTGTTGTAGTGCCTTTAAACCCTGCGTTGTGCTAGTCAACCCTGTGCTGTTGTGCTAGTCAACCCTGTGTTGTTGTGCTAGTCAGCCCTGTGTTGTTGTGCCAGTCATCCCTGTGCTGTTGACCTAGTCATCCCTGTGTTGTTGTGCTAGTCATCCCTGTGATATTGTGCTAGTCATTCCTGTGTTGTTGTTCTAGTCACCTCCTGTGCTTTTGAGGTAGTCTTCCTTTTCTTGTTGGGATGGTCACCCCTATGTTGTTGAGCCAGTCACACGTGTTGTTGTGCTAGTCACCCCGTTTGTTGTTGTGCTAGTCATTCCTGTGTTGTTAAGCTAGTCATCTCTGTGTTGTTGAGCTTGTCACCTCCTGTGTTTATGAGCTAGTCATCCTTTGCTGTTGTTCTAGTGATCCCTGTGTTGTTGTGCTAGTCACATCCTATGTTTTTGTGCTATTCAACACTGCGTTTTTGTGCTAGTCACCCCTGTGTTGTTCAGCCAGTCACCCTGTGTTTTGTGTTAGTCTCCCTTGTGTTGTTGCGCCAGTCACCTCTTTGTTGTTGAGCCAGTTACCCCTGTGTTTTGTGCTAATCACACCTGTGTTTTTGTGCTAGTCACCCCTGTGTTGTTGTGCTAGTCATCCCTGTGTTGTTGTGCTTGTCATCCCTGTGTTGTTGTGCTTGTCATCCCTGTGTTGTTGTACTAGTCATCCCTGTGTTGTTGTACTAGTCACCTTCTGTGTTTTTGAGCTAGTCACACCTTTGTTGTTGTGCTAGTGATCCCTGTGTTATTTTGCTGGTTCCCTCCTGTGTTTTCTGTGCTATTCACCCTTGTGTTGTTTTGATAGTCACCCCTGTGTTGTTGAGCTAGTCATCCCTTCGTTGCTGTGCTTGTAATCCCTACGTTGTTGTGGTAGTCACCCCTTTGTTGTTGTGCCAGTAATCCCTACGTTGTTGTGCTAGTCACCCGTGTGTTGTTGTGCTAGTCACCCGTGTGTTGTTGAGACAGTCACCCCTGTGGTATTTTGCTAGTCATCCCTATGTTGTTGTGCTAGTAAACCCTGTGTTGTTGAGACAGTCACCCCTGTGTTTTGAGCTAGTCACCCCTTTGTTGTTGTGCTAGTCACCATTGTGTTGTTGAGCTAGTCACCCCTGTGTTGCTGTGCTAGTCACCCTTTGTTTACGCATTTGGATGTTTCAGCTTATTAGTGTGGTGCTGCAACTTATTCTTGTTGACATCAGGTAATTTAAAGCTAGAAATGTGATAAGTATTCTATAATCTTATAGCTTATTCTTTCTCTCGTCCTTTGGTGTAACCCCCGTCCTATTCACACACCTTTATCAAAACATAAATGAAAACGACTTCACATAAATCACCGAGAAGTATGTCAAATCAAGACGGCCATGCGCCTCGTTAGAAGTAAATGTCGTGCTTATCCAGATTACGTGCGCATAACCCTCCTACTTCTCTGTTGTATCGGAGAACGCAGAAAATTGCTGTGTGTAATTTTCTGTTATATGTTTTTTTTCAAGAATTTGTATGTCGTTTGATTGTGATTTTTTTAATATAATTTCTATCATATCATTTCTAGCATATCAGATCCCCCTTTCGAGAATGATCAGTGACATTCTTCATTGTGATTGAATGGCTGTCATAATCACCAAACAAGACATACTTTCCTGATCTGTACATCAAAATGTACATCGAGACAATCCCCGAATTTAACAGGTGTCCATGGAGCTGTTGCGACGGGTTTTGCATGCAATCAGGATACGCTGACTCTCCCCGTGCACCTGGTCTTACTTCGGAGTGCTGTTCAACCGTTCCGATTGGAATTCTCATGAATTGGCCTAACCTTCTCGACTTTCAGACTGAATAACTTTAAGGTACTTCTTTGATATTCATTCTGCTTCATTCACTGATAGTTTTTTCACTGTAAGATGACAACACAGACAAAACAGCAAAATGCCGTGACCAAGGACCACGAACATGAATGTATAAATCGGCGTAAGAATATAAGTCCGTGCTCTGCAAGCTGGAGCAAGCTTATGCATGTTATCACCAGATGAATCCGAATAACAAGAGCCATAAAGAGTCCAAACACTATTCTCAGAAAGCAGCCTTCTTATTTTCCAAACATAGTGCACAATTTCTAGATGGTATCTTTTATTTCTACAGCTAGTCGGTTACATGATGTTGAAGTCACAGTTGCCGGACAAACCAAAGACTTTAGGAAGCTATGTGGTTTCTTCAAAGGACCTGGTACTGCCGCACAGATAGTTGTTCTTAGCTGTCCCCAGCAAACCAAGGGCAGATATGTAAAAATACAGATTGTAAACGGCAAAGACAATTACCTTATGCTCTGTGAAGTAAAAGTAATTGGGAAGTAGACATCGGCTAAGGAAGTAAAAGTGAAAACATTTCATTGCTCTTTTTTTATCCATGTACACATAATAAGTTTCTCTGTGTCAAATCAGAGATGAATTAATCTCAATTTATTTTACTTTGCTATAGCTTACATTACGTACATCTGTTTTCATACAATTAACGTTTCTATGTTTAAATTGACATTTTTTTGTATAAAATAACAATGCATAGCTATCTGGATGTTTCTTTTACTGACTTTTAGCAGATATTTTAGATTAAACATTTGCTCTTCGTTATTTCATGTTATTTGAATTTCCTATTTTTCGGCCTTGAATATAACTAATGAGACATAGCTTGTTGAAATGCGCATATGGCGTACTACAATTTTACAATAGGTTTCATTATGAAAGTTGCTACAACAGATAGATACAGGAATTTGACAAAGTTTTTGCAAGTACCGCTAGTCGCTTGCAAACAATATTTTAAAGATTTTCTAAAATGGTCAAAATTCAAAATATTGTTTACAAATAAATAAATAATCAAAAGCTTTTCATTTAAAACGTATCTGTTTGTGATCGATGTTCTTGACATATGACAAATATGGATAATGACCAAATCTCCATACACAGCACAAAATCGATAATTCAGAAAATCATAAACAGAAGACTTCGACTTCCATCTTCAGAATTAACCTGAACGTTAATGTGCGGTTCCAATAATATCAAGCATTCAAGGGTAAACTGCATATCTGTAATCTAATTCACTGCTCTCATATTACTCCCAGCAATAAATCTATCAATATAGTCTGTATCATTGTTTCACTGTATAGGCCTCATATCAAGATTAATTGTTCTTGGTAGTTAAGTGACACCGGGATTTTCTCTGTACCTCTGATTGACCATGATTTTGAATTTACAAAAAGAATTAAGAAGCCTGTGTCAAGGACAAATATGGATAATGACCATATCTCTGTTTACAGTACAAAATCAATAATTCAGAAAATCAGAAACCGAAGGCATACAAAATTAGGATAAAACAGGAACCAAAGCAAACAAACAAAAACCTCCACCATATGAATAGAAGCGAACTCCCGATAGGAGAGTGAGACCAGGTCGCAAGAAGAGTAATGACAAATATGGATAATGACCATATCCCTGTATACAGCACAAAATCGATAATTCAAAAATCAGAAACCGAAGGCATACAAAATCAGGACAAAACAGGAACCAAAGCAAACAAACAAAAACCTCCACCATCTGAAAAGAAGCGAACTCCCGATATGAGAGTGAGACCAGGTTCCCAGGAAGAGTAAGCATCTCCTGCTTGCATGCAACACCCGCCGCTTCAATTCGGTAGAACTGTCACATCCGGTAACTTCCAATTCGGAAGACATATGTAATCTTTGGTTAAATGGTTCAAATGGTCTATGACAGAATATCACCCACCATTCTGGAGAGTGGTACATCATAGTGAATGACGAGTTCCCCGTATCGACCGTAGAACTTCCTCAGTGACGATGTTAGTCGGTCACAAACATATCCATGCAAGCATCTACTGCTTGCATGCAACACCCGCCGCTTCAATTCGGTAGAATTGTCACATCAGGTTACTTCCATTTCGGAAGACATATAGTACAATCTTTGGTTGGATGGTTCAAATGGACTATGACAAAATATCATCCACCATTCTGGAGAGTGGGACATCAAAGTGTATTACGAGTTCCCCATATCGACCGTAGAACTTCCTCAGTGACGATGTTAGTCGGTCACAAACATATCCCTGACTTAGAAGCTTATCTGAAAGACGCCTAGCTCTCAGAAAAAAATCCGTATATTTGGTACTTGTTCTGGCATGGCGTATCAACTGAGATATGAACACGCCATAAGCAGGCGATGAAGGAATGTTGCTACTCAGAAAAGGAAAGTTTGTAATGCTGAAATTGAAGTCGTCACGTTTGTCATAGAGTGAGGTGTTCATGTGACCATCAGTGTCGTAGGACAACATTATGTCCAAATAGGATGCTGAATTATTTGTCTCTGTAGTTTCTTTGACTTCAAGCTCCGAAGGATAAATGCTGCTCAGGTGATCCGCGAATTTTGGATTATTGATGGACAACATATCGTCTATGTATCTGTAAGTGAAGTTGAAGTCAGAAGCTAAGTATCTTTTCCCTTCAGAGACCAAAGATTGAATGAATTCAGCTTCGTACGAGTAAAGGAAAATGTCGGCAAGGAGTGGGGCACAATTGGACCCCATTGGAATTCCGATAATTTGCTGGAACACCTTTCCTCCAAACACCACAAAAATGTTGTCGATCAGAAAGTTTAACATCTGAATAATGTCTGTTTCAGTGTACTTATTTTCAGAATCTGACTTTTCTTTTACAAAGTAGGTTTTGTCATAGTTAACAACAATAAATTTGTATTTGCGATTACCGTTCTTACTTGTAAACGCATTACTTATAATTTTTGCGAGTCTTTCTTTCAATTTAGAATGTGGAATTGTAGTGTAAAGTGTCGAAAAATCAAAGGCTTTGATCGAATGAACTCTACTAAAATGAGTGGATTTAAGATGTTCTAAAAGTGCCTTCGAATTCTTTAAAATCCACATCTGGTTGATACCACTGCGAGAATATACTGTCGAACAATATTTTTGAAATCTTTTAAAAGAAATTTCCAAACTTATTTCTTTTTCTAGGTCTAAATTTACTAAAGTTTATTTCACTGAAAATGATGGCAATATTTTTGATATCAAAAATCAAACAAATTAATATAACGATATTAAAGCGAGAAGCTCTTTTCATTGTTTTAAGACGTCGTCAGTATATGTCAATAGTCTGCGTGCAAACTTTATAAAAACAAATAACAGCTGATGCTAACAACCTGCATCATAGGACGACCGTCAAAATAAACTCCAACACCGGGAATAGGGCAACAAAGGTCAATATTATTTTACGCTCTAATCTGAGGTGAGAATTGTAACAGGATCACCAGGGTGAAAGTTATTCATAAACCTCATACATAAAACCATGCATAAACAAACATGCAAAACTAGGGTTACACATTTCTATACTATATACAAAACCTTGACTTGTTTTTCGTGTTTAAAACGTCCTCGACTTTTTAGAAAAACTTCGATGTGACATTAAGCGACTATTTCTCCATAGTCACGTATTCCTCCCTTTCTTAAAAAAAAGATAATTTTTTTAACAAACTGACAGCAAACCACATACACAAGATTATGAATACTTCGATGTTGATAATATAATTCGAAAAATTAACGTGCGCTTTACTTCGCACAAAATACTAATAATGTCGAAGAGTTCCAACTCTCTACCTTCTTGAAGAAAATTCCAAATCAATTTACATGCACCAGACACGTGTTTCGATATTAAATTCTCATCAGTGATGCTTTCGGCGGCGCCACCCTAAATAGTTTCGGTAGCGCCCTCTTTAATTTTTTGAAGTTAGATTTCTACATTTACATTACAGAGAGCGCGCGGCTCCAAATTTCCTGTAGGGTCGATTCAGTAGCATATCCAAATAAAATCTATGTTCAAAATAGCATTGGAGGGATGGTGCTAAGATGTTAAACTCCTTCAATTTCGATTACATTTATCGGTGAAATGGCTAGTATCCGAAATAGCAAAAACAAATATTTTATGTCTCATCGATAAAAGGCCAAAACAAAGAGCTTCTTTCAGGTGACAGAGCTGGAAAGAAGTAATCAATACACTTGACAAACATCAGGCGACGGGGAACGATTTTAAATGACAGGGTTGTATATCCAAAGAAGGGAGGAGATCCAACAAACCCGAACGAACCTTCTTACGTTCCCCGTTTCCTACAAATCATGTACTTCGTTGGATGAATTTAACAGAGTCATTTCTGTAACTTCTAATAAAAAGTCCTGGTTATAAATTTAACCGTTTATTAACATACGAAAGTAACAAGTTCATCATAGCAGTATGAGAATGAAGTGTAACATACAAAATCATGCGCACTGTATATATTAGGAGCGTGGGATATTTCACAATTATATGGAAATCGCCATCGAAATTCATGACTTAATTGGAATTCAGACGTATAAACAAAATTGCCTAAACTAAGAACAAATCCTCGCCATTTCGTCTATTACACCCAGACCTGTGACAGGCGAACTACTATAGCTTCCGTTGCTGTCAATTGACCTATGGACACCTCGTATTGACAGACGTAGGGTTACACATTGGCGGGAATGACAATCATTTCTATTGCATCAATTTAGCACGTGATCGTAAAGTTAACGTTTGAAATTAGTGTTATCTTCTTCTAGGCGATTGGAAATATCCCATAAACAAAAATAAATGGGAATTGATTAAAGATCAAAATACTCAATTTGCATAATTATTGTGGGGGAAAGGCCATATGATAGCAATTATGAAAAGCACTTTGGCTGAAAGCATCAATGATGAGAATTTAATATTCGAAACACGTGTCTGGTGCATGGAAATTGGTTTGAAATATTCTTCAAGAAGGTAGACAGTTGGAACCCTTCGGCATTATTATATAAACACTTATTTCTTGTTGCCATGTGGAGCAGTTAAAATCGTTTCCCGAGATGTTTGTCAATTGTATTAAATACTTCTTTCTAGCTGTGTCGCCTGAAAGAAGCGTTGTTTTGGCTCTTTATCAATTTGACATCATAACGATATTTTGCTATTTCGAAAACTTGCAATTTCACCGAAAAATATAATCGCTATTAAATAAGGTTAACATCTTAGCACCATCCCTCCAATGCTATTTAGAACACAGATTTTATTTGGATATGCTACTGAATCGGCCCTACAGGAAATTTGGAGCCGTGCTCTCTGTGTAAAGTAAATGCAGAAATTTAAATTCTAAAAATAACGCCAATTGGCGCCATTGAAATTAATTTTGGCTTCTTATGAAAAGCACTTTTGCTGGAAGCATCATTAATGAGAAATTCGAAACACGTGTCTGGTGCATGGAAATTGGTTTGCAATATTCTTCAAGATGGTATAGGGTTGAAGCTCTTCGGTATTATTGATACGGAGAATGTTTTCAAATTATTATGCTGTTGTTTGCCGTTTTATCTGCAGGTGCAAACACATATTTTTTCATGTAAATTACTAAACTTGGATTTAGAATGTCTTTCCGGTTTTAAACGTAGATTTTGAAAGTGAATAGGCTTTTTATGGAAGGAATCTATTCGAATGACAAATATGGAAAATTACCATATCGCTATATACAGCACAAAATCGATAATTCAGAAGGTTTAGGGTTAGGATTAGGGTCATTAACCGAGGCACACAAAATCAGGAACCAAATAATCAGCAATAATCAGCAAACAAATAAAAACCTACGCCACATGAAAAGAATATGGGAGCGAGTTCAGGTGCCCAGGAAGAGTCAGCATCTCATGCTTGCATGCAACATCCGTCGCTAAAGTTCGATATAATTGTGTCATCCGGTTACTTCCATTTGCAAGATATAAAGTATAATCTTTGGTTGGACGGTACAAATAGTCTATGACATTATATCATCAACTATTCTGGAGAGTGGGGCATCATAGTGTATGACAAGTTCCCCATATCGACCATAGAACTTCCTCAGTGACGGTGTGAATCGGTATATCAGTAAAACTAAAATGAGGTTTTTCTAGTCATTCATAACATGCGATTCGACTTCTTCCTATTGGCACAATCTTTTTTGTATAGTTATCTAAGACTTCTTTCAGCACTTCGCGGCATTGAATAAAATCTGGCTTGGATGAAGTTCTAAACTTACGTCCTTTAAAGACCATGGAGTTGCCTCTCTTGGATAATGGAAAAATCGCATGTAGCAATATGAGCAGCTGCTATGTAAAAATATTTACAAATATGGAAATGTTCCAACTCCATTCCTTCCGACGAAAATTTTAAACCAATTTATTGTGCCCCACACACGTGTCTCGGACATCAAATCGGCAAGAGGAAATTAAAGCTCTGTATTGTAGATGGCGCCAGGAAAATTCATTTTGGCTTTGAAAAATTCTTCAAGAATATGTTTTGGCATGAAGTACTAGTCACGAGGAGTAAAATATCCGGAACATGTGTCTAGTACAACAAAATTGATACTATAGAACATATATTTCAATATTGACAATTTCAACCACTGAGCTGGTATCGCTGCTGGTAAACTGTAAGTCATCGAGGATATCGCCCACCTAGTTTTAGTGTTTACTCACTGCATTGAAATATATTCCAAATTTCAGGTCATCAAATAAGGCCTATATTTCTAAACCCAAGGGATATTTCCCTCATTGCACAGCTCTGTCCTTAGCTGGGTTTTCGGCATCATTTTGTCGGTCATATTTAAAACTAAGCTCCTTGAGCCTATCCTCCAACGATTTTGGGCCGTATTTTTCACTTAAATGCGCCTCTGAATAAACCCAACACAAAATTTGGAGGCGCTCATTTTGGCAAGAGGAAATTAAAGCTCTGTATTGTAGATGGAACCAGGAAAATTGACTTTGGCTATATCTAAAATGTTTAGACATGAGTAAACATCAAAGAAGTACCTAACCGTCATTCAGTCTTAAAGTCGAGAAGGCATGGTATAATCGTGAGAATTCCCATCCAAACGGTTGCGAACCCCGAAACGAACAACATTCCGAAGTGAGACCAGGTGCCCGGGGATAGTCAGCTTCTCTTGATTGCATGCAACACCCGTCGCAACAGCTCCATGGAACCCTGTCAAATTCGGTGATTGTCCCGATGTACTTTACGAGGATTAAAATATCCGAAACATGTGCCTAGTACAGCAATATTGGTGCTATAGAACATATATTTCAATATTGACAATTTCACCCACTAGGCTGGTATCGCTGCTGGTGGACTGTAAGTCCCTGTGGATATCGCTCACCTAGTTTTAGTGTTTACGCACTGCATTGAAATATATTCCAAATTTCAGGTCATCAAATAAGACCTAAATTCCTTAAACTAAGGGGTATCTCCCTCATTGCATAGCTCTGTCCTTAGCTGGAGTTTCGGCATAATTTTTTCGGTCATGCTTAGAATTAAGATCCTTGCGCCTACCCTCCAACGATTTTTGGCCATATTTTTCACTTGAATGCGCATCTGAATAAACCCAACACAAAATTTGGAGCCGCTCATTTTGGCAAGAGGAAACTAAAGCTCTGTATTGTAGATGGCTTCAGGAAAATTCACTTTTGCTATATTTAAAATGTTTTGACATGAAGTACTACTGCCGAGGATAAGAACATCCGAAACACGTGTTTAGTACAACAAAATTGGTACTATAGAACATATATTTCAATATTGACAATTTCAATCACTAGGCTGGTATCGCTGCTTTCGGACTTTAAGTAACCGAAGATATAACCCACCTAGTATTAGTGTTTACTCACTGCATTGAAATTTATTCGAAATTTCATGTCATTAAATTAGACCTTAATTTCATAAACTAAGGGGTATCTCCCTCATTGCACAGCTCTGTCCTTAGCTGGATTTTCGGCATAATGTTTTCGGTCATGTTTAGAATTAAGCTCCTTGAGCCTACCCTCCAACGATGTTTGGCCATATCTATCACTTAAATGCGCTTCTGAATAAACCCCACACAAAATTTTGAGCCGCCCATTTTTGCAAGAGGAAACTAAAGCTCTGTATTGTAGATGGCGCCAGGAAAATTCACTTTTGCTATATTTAAAATGTTTTGACATGAAGTACTACTGGCGAGGATAAAAATATCCGAAGCACGTGTCTAATACAACAAAATTGGTACGATAGAACATATATTCAAATATTGACAATTTCTACCACTAGGCTGGTATCCCTGCTGGACTGTACGTCCCTGAGGATATCGACCACCCAGTTTTAATGTTTACGCATTGCATTGAAATATATTCCAAATTTCATGTTATCAAAGTAGACATTAATTTTTTTAACTAAGGGGTATCTCCCTCATTGCATAGCTCTGTCCTTAGATTGGTTTTGGCATAATTTTTTTCGTCATGTTTAGAATCAAGCTCCTTGAGCCTACCCTTCAACGATTTTTGGCCATATTTTTCACTTAAATATGTTTCTGAAAAAAAACTTGAAAAATTTGGAGCCGCTTATTTTGGCAAGAGGAAATTAAAGCTTTGGTTTGTAGATGGCTTCAGGAAAATTCACTTTAGCTATATTTAAAATGTTCTGACATGAAGTACTACTAACAACGATTAAAATATCCGCGCGTGTCTAGTACAACAAAATATGTACTATAGAACATATATATCAATATTGACAACCTCATCAGTGATGCTTCCATCCAAAGTGAGTATTAGAAACAGCTGAAATTCATTTAAGTAGCGCCCTCTGGCTATGATTTGAATTTAAATTTTTGCAATTTGCAGAAAGTGCGCGGCTTCGTTCACAACAAGTTGCACGTTCTCGAGAAAAAAAAAACATGAGTGAAGTATTACAGGATCTGATGTAACTTCAATGAACTTTAGAAAAAAAACCCCCTTCAAATATATTGTATAGCATTGCAAAATTATAAGTATATAAATGTCATACCATGAATTTGATGTTTCATCCTAAAACTCATGCAACGTGGACAATAATATTTTTGAAATAATTTCCGGCAGTGCTTGAATATACATTAGATGGTGTTAGAATTATTTATGAAATATTTGATTACACCGTTTTTATAACGCTACGTGTATCAATCATTTCATACATGTCGAGTGTTTAACCATTTAATAGCTACATGTATTCTCTGTAAGCATTTGCACTTTTATGAAGGACGCATGGCACGGCATGTCTCGGATTTTGATAAAATTTATACATAGGGTTAGGTCTGACCCAAAGGTAAAAAAATATATAAAAATTCTCTTAATATCACATCCGGTTGCCATGGAAACAGTCTTTGAATATTGAAAAATACATTTTTGGGCGTTTTGAAGTCGCATACATCATTTATGCAGCATAATCTAAAACAAACACTAATGAATTATCATTACCTTATCATTGCTTTTTCAAGTTAAGTAATAATAATGTTGGGTTTATGGTCTTATCTATATGTTTCCATGGCAACAACACAGGTACCCTATCTAGTGTTTTGGGCATTTTTTCATAATTCAATGATAAATTACTTACATTTATCAGTTGTTTATGCAAATAATACATAAGCAATCACAATGGAACAAAGTTTGTGTAAGTAGCTATGGCAACATGAACTCAAATCGCAAAAAAGCAATTTTAGACAACATTTAGAGTCCTTTTTTCCCTAGATCATTGAATTCTAATTCAAAATTAATGATAATTAATGAGTGTATTCAAGTAGATCTTTCAACACATGAAAGAATTTTTTTCTAAATATGCAGGAAATAGCCCGTTGCTATGGGAACGATTGTGTAAAATTGTACATAGGCCCAATTTGAGTCCTTAGATACGGGCATCCAAAGTTAAGCAATCTGAAAAATTTTGAATCTAAATAAAGTTAAGACTTTGCTTTATAATATATATAAAAACGTTGTGTAAGCCTGTTTGGCTTTTTGGGGAAAAGGCTTAAAAAAACAGCAAAAAATGCTTCTTATCAGATTATATGGCCGAATTACCATAGCAACCATTAATTATTTTAATTTTTTTGTATATTAAATAGAGACTTACTTCACCTTTATTAATATTGAATCTGAACTTTCTGGGATTAATAAAAAATGGTTGCCATGGTAACATGTGTTCCCCATAGCTTTAAATGGTTTTTGAAATAGCTCTTTGTGTTTGATATATTCCAACATTTCTTATCTGTTCATCATAGTGCAAAAATTTTGAAAATAACTCTGAAGTTGCAAAATAAGTGATATTATAGACCATATTTACCGTTGCCAAGGTAACTTATGTCCATAGCAACAAATGGGTTTATCTTGAATCTGCTTATTTTATGAAATATATTCCATTTCCTTATCATATACCCATCGAGAGAGAAGGAAAAATGGAAAATACAAACAGCAATTTGAAAATCAATTTACTAAAATTAGCTAATTATGTTGTCATGGTAACCAGCCTTTTTGACAATATCAGACACTACAATTGAGCTTATCTAAAATTTTAGGTCCTAATCTTTAGGATGCTTAAAAATCCTCCATAAATGTCGTATTTTAGCCAAATTATAGAGCTTCAAATAAGCTCAATTTTGCCAATTTCTCAACTGTAAAGGCCGTTGCCATGGTAACCAGATGACCAAGATACACAATTTTGGTCTAATTTATCTTTTTTCATTGGTCCCTACTTATGTGTGAAATTTCATGAAAATCGGAGACCATGCCTGCCGAAATTGTTTAAATGGTTATAGAGAGTTGCTATCAATACGCATGCCTGTTTGATGGGTATCTGTAAAGTGCGAAACGAAACAAAAACGAAACGAAACGAAACAAATCGAAACGAAACGAAACAAATCGAAACGAAACGAAACAGATCGAAACGAAACGAAACAAAACGAAACGAAACATATCGAAACGAAACGAAACAGATCGAAACGAAACGAAACAAAACATAAAACTTAAAGAAAATGAGAAAAAGAGGAAAAAATCGCCGAAAACGAATATTTCAAGACAAGATCTTATTGAAGGGTCAGGGGGTACCACTCTCCTCCTACCGCCTCCCCCTCCCCGTTGGGGAGGGGGTCCTGGGCGGTCAAGACAAATGTTTAAACTTTAAAGTGTAAATTGGTGCAATATTGAAGTTATTTGAGTTATTTCCTTTTTTAAACCTTGAAAAAAAGAAATAGACCTGTTTAGATGAAAAACTAAGGTGAGCGAAGCGAGCCTGGAATATTTGATCGCTTCGATCGGGAAAAAAATTTAAGGTATATATAGATGAATTTCGTGGTAATTTTTAAAATTGAGATTATGTACATGAACGCATAAGAGCAAGATTATTTATATTAAAAGTAATTTCTTTATTTTTTTTTTGGTTACTGTTACCCTCCCAATCATCTGTCCCTCCTCTCGCCCCCTTCTTCCCTCCTCCCGCCCCCTTTCTCTCCCCTCCCTTTGTCCCTGTCAACCCCTCATTATTGCCTTCAACCGTTAGTTCTTGTGGCTGGAGGGTTTTTTAAAGAATCAAAATTGACGATTAGAACATAATATATACGGTATATAGCACAATTGCATTTTAAAGGAGAGGGAATGGGATGAATAACCTCGTCATAGACGGAAAAAATATTATTAAGCAGGGAAGAGTCTAGCGCAGAGGAAACAGAACTGTTCCGTTATATGTGTATTTGAAAATTTTATCGGAAAAATGAGACCAATTAAAAACGGGGGGGGGGCACATTTCGTTTGAAAAAGGATATTTTTTTTCCTGAAATGTGCCCCATCCCCGTTTTATGATCTCATTACGGTGTCATAGCGTGGTTTTTTATCCCCTCCCTTTTATTCCTCTTAAAAACATGAATGGCATTTGACATTTACTTTTTTTAATTGTCAACTTTGACTCTTTCAAGAAACTCTCTCGGCGCACTAGTTACAAATGTAGAACTCTTGGATTAAAGCAATATTACATGCTGATCTTGTCTTGAAATATTCGTTTTCGGCGATTTTTCCTCTTTTTCTCATTTTCTTTAAGTTTTATGTTTTGTTTCGTTTCGTTTTGATCTGTTTCGTTTCGTTTCGTTTCGATCCGTTTCGTTTCGTTTTGTTTGTTTCGTTTCGTTGCAAAACGCAGGGGCCCAAGCAACACAGATGAATATGTAAATGGATATCAAAAGAGGGCATACGTATTAAAGTCCTTGCTCTGCCGGCTGTAGCGAGCTCATGTATGTTATCACCCGAGGAGTCTGACTGACATTCAGAGAGGACAAGTGGTCTGGGCCCTGTCTTCTCTAAAGAGGTTTGGACAGGGCCCGTCATGGAGTCCCGTCGTCACAGTCAGTCAGAGTACAAGTCTTAAGAAATGCTCTCGTACAAGACTGTAGATTGGTCAATTACCAAGCCTAGTGTCCGTCTGGTGACATTAGCATCATATCCACGGTATAAAAGGCGTTTGATGATTCTGACGCATTTTCGATAGCGATGATGTCTATCTTTGATCATGATCCTTCTTATCTCGTTAATTATGTCACCATAAAATGCAAGTTGTGAAATGCCCAAAGTAATATTCTCTGTTGCCTGTATTGGTCCGAATTTCAGAAGAAGTTGATAATAATTTTTTTAAAATTTCCAGAAAGTCTTTACTAGTTTGTGAAAGCGAAAACCTTGTCCCAAAAGATTCTTGGTTATTTGTAAATTTCTACTATGAAAATCCAAAACATCAGTACATGCTCTAGCATACCGAATGAGCTGTGAATTATAAATACCAAAAGACGGTAATCTAGGAGCATCACCGTCAAGCCAGGGGAAATTTACTATGTTATCTCCAAAATATTTATGTCCAAAAATAGTGTTTCTGTATTTGAAACGTTTGCCTTGTTTAGAATCAATTCTTGTGGATGAATAACATTTTTATACTTTTCAAAAACAGGATTGTCGATAGTAAGAATAGCATCCAGGTACCTAATAGTACCACATCATCAATTTTTTCTCTGCTGTTGAAGATTTTGGCATATCCAGACTTTTTAGTCTCAAAGGCTGTTTTCTTCTGGCGGCATATTTGGAAACTCCTTTATCTTTAAAAGCATGCATACCTCATTTAGATATTTGCGTCTTATTTATTTCAAATATAAATGATATTCGATAACTACTCATGTATTATTAAATGGAAAATTTGTATCATTAAGTTTTAGCAATGGGCCAGTGCACCGTAATAAATTGGTTGTGTAAAACTTCTGCGTTTCATCGTGATGTTTATATTGACAAGTTCATTAATATTTTGTTTAGGAAATGACTTTTGTATAAAGAGATATTAATTTTCCATTCCCCACAAGACGATTTTATATGAGCTGTCCAACTGATCACGTTTGACATGTTACATTTCATATAATGGATTTGTCATGGAAATTTCCACTTGAATTCTTTATTATTCCGATGTGCACATAGCAAATTCTCAATTATATACATCAGTACTCCATGTAATTGCTTACGTTCGGTTGATGAATTGGATATTTTAAAAACAATCATTAAGTCAGTAAGAAACTCTTTCTTTCTTTTATATAAATTCCTAACAGTTGTTTGAAGACATGTAACATTACAGCAGTTATAAAGATTTGATAATTAAAGTGTTATGTAGCGATGTCTGTATTAATCAATATTCTGGAATATGTTTTACTTATATCAACTCTTATAAACACAATAACAGGTATGTCATCTTCTATCAACTAATCATCTTTATTCTTTAACTCTAGCTGAGATATTTTTTCTCCGAATAGGCTTAGCTTAAATAAGAACTAATAAAGGTTTCTTATCTAAAACATGAATATTTGATCACCAAATTTGAAATTGTCATGTCCAGATGTCTCTTACCTGGTAGCAATGTTGGAACACTTTTTGGTACTGAAATAAAATGTTATATAACAAGGAAAGTTTGTACTACCACGTACTCGTTGCAACATGCTTAAATTGATAATTTAAAAAAACCCAGAGGGCGTTACTTAAATCCCCTCCTTTCTTTCTTACTTAACTACACTTGGATATGTCTGAAAGTCACTCCAGTATTTGATAAAGTACCACAGATGATTATTTACAAATCGAAACACGTGTCTGGTGCATTAAAATTAGTTTGAAATTTTCTTCAAGAAGGTAAAGAGTTGGAACAATTCCGTATCACTAAAACATATTCTCGTTTTATAGGTTACTGTTATGATTCTATATCGCTTTAATTCTCTCGATTGGAAAATGATTTCTGACACACGAGTTGAGATGTAATTCAAAATAAGATCTTTAGTATCGGTAGAACATACGCAATGTCACTGGTTCAGGAAGAATGAGAACAAAGCAGTGTAAGCTCCATTGACTAGTAAGAATTTTCTTCCTTTTAAAACGATAAAAACGCACCTGAGCAATCAATATTTTTTTCAGTTTATGATGACGTAATGTTTGCGTCAATTTACTAAGTAGGTCAGGATTGAGCAAATTATTACTTTTGTAATGATTTTGCCTTGCATTCTCGAATTTGAGACTGTATAACTGATAAGTTCTTCTTGGATGTTTATTTTGTACCTTCACATTTTGTTTTCTTGTCAATTCATTGTATCTTTTTACTTCATTAAAGTCACTGTCATTGTTGTCTGAGTATATAGCATGAGCAACATAAAGAGAATTTCTTAATCATGACGACACGACGTTACACACACGAAACAAGGAAAGGGGAGACTGCACGTTGACTCTTCTTATCACAATGTTTCATTTAATTACATTCTCTGCTGTGGGAATATTTTCTGATTCTTTGTCGTTGTGGTAGTCCTCAACGTTCACTGCATTTCTATTTTGTCACAGAAGATTCCTCAAGTAATTATGTTTAGCAGACGTTTGGACCATTAAATTGCATTTTTGAATTAAAGTGTACATCTTATTATTCAATGAATTTATTCAAGAGTGCGCCACTTACAAATATTTTTGGTAATTTTTCTATTCTAAATTCTTATACCGAGATAAGTTGGCGACCACTCCCTCCTTTATTTCTACAAAAAAAAAATACAGCGAGAGATATCAAATTAAGCTGTAAACATAAATTTTGGTCCTTCTTGCCTTTATATTATTACATTATATACAAAACATCATTTATGAGATATCTAAATATAATTTAAGTTAACTAATTAGCACTGCACTTTTTAAAAACAAGCAAACAATGGTAAAATAAATGAAAGTATAATTCTTCTTAAATTCAAGTTTCATATTAATAATAAACCAAATTCATCACAAACAGACGTTATCCGTAATTTTACTAGTCTTATCGCTAGATTTAAATTTCTAAGAATTTTCGGAACCAATCCAGCACAGACACGACTTGTCGTGGGATCATGGAATAAGATTATTTTTTTAATTTCCTCACAGTTACCTGCAATTTCCCGAATTATTAATCGCCGATCACTGAGAATCACGTCACGTTCTTCTTTTAAAAACACTTCTTTTTGTATAAATGTGTTAAAGAAAATCCTGACGATAATCTCCACAGGACTCACAATAAAGCACAGAATTGAGCATCGACGGACCCCCTAGCAAGCTAGAGGTAGGACGGACTAGGTGCCCGGAAGAAGTAAGCATCCCCTGTTTGACTAGCCGCACCCGCCGTTGATGTTCATGTACGAAAATGAAAACAAAAATACATGCACTGTCTGAGGTTATGTCTACATAGAAAGTGCTATGGCGACCATATCAGGGGAAAATTTTTAAAACACTGCCAGACCCCTTGCAGGGAACTTTTTTGAATTTTTCTTTGATATAAAGTCTTCCCTAGCGCATACCATCATGTAAACTGTCCTTAAAGTCCTTTTGGCCACTTAAAGACTAGACAGCTAATTTGATAATGTTTTTTATGACTGTTTAAGGAATATATGGACCTAAGTCAGTGTTTTACGGAAGACTACGGAAAATTCTCTCATTGCTCCGGATCCGCCTTTCGAGAAAACGTAACCCTAACACTTTTTTCGAACAATGACGATCACGTCTTATTACCTTTAGATCCGGGTTTCTCTGTCATCTTGAAAGTTGTAGCCAAGTTCGATCAATTTCGGTTGATCGATTCTTCAAACGCATTTGAAAATTTCTGTTTACAATTTTTCTCACATTTCTAAAACCTGTGTTTTGTAGCATCATATCCCAGCCATCTTGCTACGTCTTTCGGTATATTTAGGACATAATTTTCACAGATTTTGGCCATATCACATTGTTCAGATTGAGGATCACTGACGAGGGTAAAATACCCGAAACGTGGTCTATGCTGTAAATTTATCTGCTCTAAAATGATGTTTATGAATTTGAAGACGTTAAAAATTTGAACGTTCAAATATTGCATGTGTGGTATCATTACTATTGTCAACATCACAATGTAAAATTTACCGTTTTATCTGCGGGATTTTACAAAATACAAATGAATGAATAAATGATAAACAGCATATTTCGGTAAAAATTTTCCGTGCTCCGGGTCACCAACCTGTGTCTAATTTGACATTTTTCATGGAGTCTAGACTGACATTTGACGAAGAACAGAGGACGATTGTTAGAAAGGGTTGAACTCAAAGTAAGCTTATCTGTGTGTGTGGCATTGAAACTCCCGTGGACTGAATTATGTTGAATTTAATCTACTTCATTGATGCAAAACTGCCCGATAACACGTTCGAGTTTAGCTCAGAAATGCAATGCATAGTCGACAATATAGTATGATGTAAAAAGTAAAGAAGTTAGAATACTCATGAAACTAAAGCAAATAAAGAACACTTTCTTGAAGAAAAAAAATAATCAAAATAAGCTAACAAATCTCCCCTTTTTACTGTTAATCGTTGATTTTATTTCTGATTTTTTTTGTGTAAAACTTTTAATAGATTGCTATATAATTTAGATACATTATGCATGTGCAATAAATAAAGCATTTTGTGTTTAATTTCTCGCATTGCGGTGCAATTTCAGTTGATAATGTAAATATGAAGAGTAATTTTCAAGGGGGGGGGGGGTTGGTTGGTTCCAGGCTATCTATTATTGCGAGAAAAAAATGTATATGCAAAAGTATTAAATCTAAGTACTTTATGGTAAATTCAAATGAGATTCTGATCTCCCGAAAGGCTCAATCCCTCTTTCATATCCTCCAGTATTAGTTTTTATTTTTTCAATTATTTTTATTATAAGGCCACATATTTTCTTTTTTTTCTTTGCTAATTAAAGCAAAGGAAACATATCTAACAATCCTAAAAACAACATAGAGATGTGGATTTCTAACGAAAACGTGACAAATATCCAAAAGAGTATCTAGTGGTGGGGAAGCAAAGAAAACTGCGCAAATGATCCCTTTGTGTCATTTTTGGTTAATTGTCAGATTACCAAACATTTTGTATGACTGAATACCCACAATCAATTGATAGGACTAAACAACTGCCTAGAAAAAAAGCTTATAGTTAGGGGAAAATATTGAAATGTACTGTTTTATTCATTTGCAAACAATACACCGATAACCTTCCCGCCCTCTGACGCTTAAAGAACGTGTTGTGGTCTAACAAGCAGAATCAATGGAAGGAGTTTCAGAAAACTACTCCCCTGTCTAGGGCTGTTTTAAATATTTTTTTGTTATAATTTACGATTATCGTATGTACTAACATTAATAAAGAGATATTACTATAAAGTCAAGGGGCTGTTATGTAAGAATCCCTGTGACAGTTCATTTGTCACATTCATTTACATGTCGTGTGTCTCTTTTCCGTCTCGTGCTGTATTCGTTGGTGTTTTACTGTTGATGCTGCAACGGGGTCTTGTTGGAGATCTCCTCCCTTCTATTCATATGTGCTCGTGGACGTAGATATTCAGTCGATATGTATCCCGAGATGGTCCCCGGTTTTCTATATAATCCGAAATACAGGGTTAAAAAGTCAATGAATTCTTCTCCCGCCTTGAATTTTCCCGCTTAGCAAATTTCTGTATAAACGATTATCTTTCATTTCAAGAACATTCTGGTTCAGATCCTCCTCAAATTTATGACCGAAGTCTGACCAAAAGTAAGTTTACCTCTAACTGGATGGAAGCTCTCAGTTACCGGATGTAAACAAAAAATGACATCATACACCATATTGAGGGGGGTTTCCCATTTTCAATTATCTTTTATACGAGGCGAATCTATTGTGTAAAGTGACCACAATCGTATAATGGAGCTTCCTTTCAAATATTATTATATATATCTGGCTTAGACACAAAATTTTAGTTTGACGACGGCTGGGAGAGATCAAGAAAGGGTAAGGGGAAAGGGGGTATTCACGGTGGTACTGTAATGTACTTTTCATTTCCACAATAGAAAATCTTGGAGTTATCGGCCGTAACCAAGGTAAGGCGTGTTAACTTCAGTTCCTATCGAAATTGAGAATTATACCATTTACTGTGAACTATTTGAACTATCTCCTGAACTGAATATTACACAAAGTGTTTGTGATTAACTTTTTGCAATAAAAAAAGATCATATGCTGAGAAGAAGTGTGGATATATAGATTCACATATTTACGATTGAACTGCATTACATAAACAATAGCCATGTCTAATATTACAAGTACAGGTAGTACAGGTGAAAGCGGACAGGTGCGCGTCACTCAGGTGGAACGTATAAATCACACTATAAGAATTCCACCACTGGTAAGAGCCTTCTTAGAGCAGGAAAATTTGACTCTTTCTAGTAGCTCTGAAGGAAGACAGACGGGGCCATTTATAAATACATCTTACGCAAACGCCCTATTAGAGTCAAACGAACACTCATATTCTGATATTACTTCTGTGTTTCCCGAAGGCTACGGGAAGGCGAAACCGGTATTTCTGAGTGAAGGCGATATCTATGGTAATCGGGCTCCCGACTCACGATTTTGGATCAAACACGAAGAGATATATGTCGGTCTCAGTAATGTAATTCCGCCAGAACATATTCTCGGTATCCAGAGAACAGGACGTCATTGGCGCATATACGCGGAATTTGTCAACGATCGTGTTACTTTGTTATCAAAGGGTATCCAAATCAGAGGTAAAACTATTTTTCTATTACCTGAAAACCCAAATACTCCAAAATTTGACCCTGAAACTACAACAAAGCTTAGAATCTCAAATGTGCCTGCAGATGACAACCAAATCAAAAGAGCGATTGCATTGAAAGGTTGCAAGATTCTTGACATCTATCGTGAAAAGTTGCGTGTAAACAATAAATTAATAAATTGTGACACCGGGGACAGGATTGTTTACATAGAGAAACTCCAGGAAGACTTACCGAGGTACCTCAGAGTAGGCAAATACCATGCAAATCTGTGGTACTACGGTCAGCCCAAGGAAATACGAATACAGAAAGCCCCAAACTGTGCAAAGTGTAAGTCTGAAGGTCATTACACCAGTGAATGTACAAAAGATTGGGTTTGTGATTTTTGTGGGCAAGAGGGGCACAAGAAGGATGATTGTGAGTTTAACATTGAAGAGAAAAGTGTTGATAGTGATGAGGAATGTGATTCCTCAGATGGAAAAGATGAGCAGGAAACTGAAGAAGTTCCCTCATCGAATGAAAAAGATGATCAGGAAACAGAAATAATGTCGAAAGAAGTTCCTCTGGTAGGTAAAACGGCAGGTACAATACAAACACAAAGTCAAGTCCGTGTAACCGGAAAAAAGAGTAACAAAAAGAAAGACAAAACAAAAAAGTCAGACTCTGAACAGGGTGCTGCTGGTCCAATGGATCACTTTGTCAGGGCAGCACGTGGTGTGACCACTCCAATTCCCCCTCGGGATAGGAGCAAGTCTAAACAGAGAACCCCACCTTCGCCAGAGACAAAGGAAAAGAAGAAAATAAATATTGGGAAAAATGGTTAAAATAATGAACCAGCATACCCTGTATTTTCAGGGCTCTACTTAGTTATGATTTAATTAAGAATGAAGAGTCTAAACATTATGTCCCTGAATTGTCAGGGCCTTCGAAATAAAGATAAAAGATTAAGACTTTATCAATATTTAAAAAAACAAAAATCAGGATTAACATTAATTCAAGAGACACACTTTACAGAAGATATTGTAAACGAAATCGAAAACGAATTTATAGATTTTGGCTATGCATACCATTCCTTTGGTACATCAAAAAGTAAAGGTGTATCAATTTTTATTTCAAAAAATCTAAATCTATCGGTCAATGGGTTCAAAATAGATAATGAGGGACGATATGTTTTTCTTAATGTACAGATCAATGATTATCATTACACTGTAGTAAATCTGTACGGACCAAATGACAACAAAAACAGAAATATCTTTTACAAAAGTATATTAAAGAAGCTGCAAGAATTTAAAGAAGGTTCCCTTATCATTGGTGGTGATTTTAATGAAATTTTAGATAAAAGAGATAGAGTAAGTAAAAGTACATCTAAACGGTTAAAGAAAAGTAATGGTCTTACTAAATTAATAAAAACCAATAAGCTAGTCGATATTTGGAGATATCTTAACAAATCAAAACAACAATACACTTGGAGAAGAAAGTCATTAAAAGAAGCTAGTCGGATTGATTATTTTCTAATAAGTAATGATATGTCAAATATTGAGTCCATTGATATAAGACCCGCGCAAATTAAATGCACTGACCATCAAGCAGTATATATGAAATGACAAATATGGATAATGACCATATCCCTGTCTACAGTACAAAATCGACAATTCAGAAAATCAGAAACCGAAGGCATACAAAATCAGGATAAAACAGGAACCAAAGCAAACAAACTTAACGTAGAGAGTTTGGAGAGTAAGGGAAATGGATTATGGAAATTAAACAATAGTATTTTAAAAGACAGTGATTATAAACGTACGATAGACCAACTAATAGACAAACTCATAGATTTCAACACACATGCCAACTTAAACGATGCACAATTTTGGGATTATTGTAAAACATATATTAAACATAAAACGATCGAATACTGTAAAGCAAAAAATAGAAGAGAAAAGGATGAAATCAATAGATTAGAAAAGACACTAAGCATTGAATATGAACGCAAGATAAACACTAATCTAAATAACGAGGATATAATAAATGATATTGAGACAAAACTAACACGGTTTTACGAAAAAAAGGCAGATGGTGCAAAAATAAGTTAAAGACCAAGATGAAGTACTTCAGGAAATTTCAAAATTTTACTCTAAATTATACAAATCTGAAAATGTGCTTGATGATGAAGTTAATAAGTATATAGAAACATGTAACACTAACAAAAAATTATCCGAATCAGAGAGGTTATTATGTGAAGGAGAGTTATCTTTTGAAGAATGTGAGGCAGCGGTTAAGAAAATGAAACTGAATAAAAGTCCTGGAAGTGACGGTTTAACATCGGAATTTTATAAATCATTTTGGTCTAAAATCAAAACATTAGTTGTTAAATCTCTAAATTTTGCATATCGAAAAGGTGAGCTTAGTGATTCACAAAAGTTAGGGGTCTTGTCACTTATTTTCAAAAAAGGAGATCCTTCAAATTTGAGCAATTGGCGCCCTATATCGCTTTTGAACACGGACTACAAAATTGCCGCATATGTTCTGTCTACACGACTGAAGAAAGTTATTCATAAAATTGTAGATACTGATCAAAACGGGTATATAAGGAATAGGTTTATTGGTTACAATATTCGCCAAATTGATGACATAATTGAATATTCCGAAAAATTTCATATTGATTCTTGCATTATGTTTTTAGACTTTACCAAGGCCTTTGACACTATTGAATGGAATTTTATGATTAGATCTTTACAACATTTTGGGTTTGGCAAATCGTTTATGTCATGGGTTAAAACAATGTATAAAAACATTAATGGTTGTGTTAAAAATAATAATTGGATATCAGATACCTATGAAATCACTAGGGGAATTAGACAGGGGTGTCCGCTCTCATGTCTTTTGTTTGTAATTGCTGTGGAGATTATGGCAATAAAGATAAGATCTGACAGATTTTTGAGTGGGATTAATATCAAAAAATATAATCTTAAAATAACACAACTGGCCGACGACACTACTCTTTTTGTGAAATTCAAAGATATCAAACGCGCGTTGCAAATTGTTGAACAATTCGGTAAAATTTCTGGTCTCAAACTAAATAGGCAAAAAACAGAGGGAATCTATTTAGGGATGAATAAAAACAAAGACAAGTTTTATGAAGGTCTTAGATGGAACACTAAAGTAAAAGCATTGGGAATCTATTTTGGAACAAATAAAAAAGTTTGCGACAATTTAAATTGGGAGAATATTATCTCTTCTATTGATAGACTTTTGAAAAATTGGAAAAAGAGAAAACTAACATTAATCGGAAAAACGTTCATAATCAACACTTTTATAATCCCAAAAATCACCTTTTTAGCCAATGTACAACACATTTCCAATAAACAAATCAAAGAATTAGACAAAATGATATTTTCATATTTATGGAACGATTCCGTAGAAAGAATTAAGAGAGCAACTTTAATTGATGAATACGAAAACGGAGGTTTGAAGATAAGAGATGTTAAATCACATATAGATACATTAAAAATATCATGGATTAAAAGAATGACCGATCCAACAGACGCTAATTGGAAAGCTTTACCAAGATTTTATTTTGATTCTTTTGGTACTAATTTTCTGATCTTTAAGATGAATAATGACTCAATACCCAAAACTATAATTGCACACTATGTACCTGAATTTTATAAGTCAATTTTAGACGCTTGGTTTAAAGTTAAAAGATTTAAAAGCACGTTTAAACATGATTTTGAATATAAAAAGGAAATTATCTGGGGTAATAAAAATATTCTCTATGAGGGCAAAACACTTATTTTCAATAATTGGATAAACTCGGGATTTATTTATTTGAATGACATTATCGATGAGAATGGAAGATTAGATGAAGAATTTCTCTATAATAATCTGAAGAATAGTAAAAATTGTATATGCTAAAAAATGCAATACCACGAATTTGGAAAGAAAAACTAAAAAGTAAAAATATTGTAAAGTCTGCATACTCAAGGAAATAGACAACAAATTTATTTATGGATTGTTCATTAAAAGTAACAGAATACCCTCGAATAATTTTAAATATTGGGAGAGGAAATTTACTGGTACATGTAATTTTAAAAATTTCTTTGATTTTATTTTTTACAATATAAAAGAAAATGATGAGAAAGTGTTTCGTTGGAAACTTTTCCATAATATAATCCCGAATCAAATCTTATTGAAGAGATGGAATTTAACTGATATGGATAAATGTTATATCTGTAAAAAATTAGACACTTACGAACACTACTTCTTAGAATGTACTGCTTTAGAGTATTTTTGGAATAGAATTACTAATACGCTAACAATTTTAGGTTATAGTACGCCATTAAACAAATTAAAATATATAGTTTTAGGATACAAATCATGTATTAAAGAATATAATGACATTAATATCGTCTTATCTTTAATTGGATTTACCATATATAAATGGTTTCATTTAAGTAACCAAAGAAGAGAATCTACAAATATCTTTGCTTTATTTAGAAATGAATTAGTTAAAAAGCTTTGGTTAAAATCTTATAAAGATAACACATTTCTTGTAAAATTCAAGAAAATATTTTCTTAAAACTATCTTAATGTCATTATGTTACAAACTACTAACAACACTATAACCAGGTTTGTTTTTAGATTGTATCTATAGTAAGATTCAATACGTAATATGAAAATGAAGTTATGGTTGTAATTATTGTTATATAAAAGCTTTGTATTGAGGTTAATAAAGAGTAAACATTAAAGAAAGAAAAAGAAAAAGAAAAGAAAAAAAAAGGTGCAGTGATGATCAAGGCTCATTAAGTTTAATATGCTGATTTTCACTATGTACCTAACAAACACTATCTAACACATAGGACTAACATACTAATATATACGTAAATATTTAAAAGGAATTGAATTATGAATTATACTTATTGTTAAGAGCCTTAACTTTCTGAGCACCTAAAAAAAAAAAAAAAAAAAAAAAAAGAAAATCTTGTATTTTTGATTCCTCGATTAAATTGTAATTGGAATAGACCAACAAAAATACCACAATTTCTGATAAAGTCACAGAGAATAATTATCAGACTTGTATATTCTTTTCAGAGTGATACATTGGGGGAGGGGCATAGCAAATTTATTTGCCCTATGTAATTTGAATTTTAATATGCTTCCAATACCGGAAAAAATGTCTTTTTTGAAAATTAGTGATGAACTATTTGCACAGACAGAGCAGGTCCAGGATTTTTTAAAATATAAAGCTGCATGCTGTAGTAGAGGGGACTCGGGAGAGTTATAGGAGACAGATACCAATTATTGCATATCTATGTCATTGTCCTGTCAACTAGTTCCTATCAGTTTATTATTTTTTTTCATAAATATTTGGAAAATACACAAACTGCGTATCTTGAATTGTCTTCCTGTCAATGTTTACTACTGAAACAGATGAAATAAAATTGTGAGAATAGTTTACAGTGTGTGAGACGTCTACCTGTGTAGAAGAATACATGTGAAAATGGGTCCTCAGATAAGTAAAATTCGAACAATTTCAGCCCGGACCAAGATGCATGACTTTGAAAAGATAATCTAAAAAGTTGTGTATCAATTCTTAGGATCTTTACGGTTTGTTTTTCTATGTGATTCAAATAAAATTTCTGATCATTGATGATGAAGTTAAGCATACATGTCGAAATGCTGGAACAAGCGCATCCCCCCCTCTTCCCGAGTCCCGGCCAATCTGTTTGTATTCATTTGGATGAAAACGAAAATATGATTTTCATTTTATGTATACCATACTATACCTTATTCACAAGTGAAAAACTAATTCAGAGTTTTGCCTTCGGTTTTACGCTTCATTCTGAGCTTATTTCGTGCATACAGAGAAAAACGCGGGATTGTAAAATTAGGGGGGGGGGGGCGTTTTTGCCTTATTGGGAATATTTATATCGATATATGCATACTTTTTTCGCCTGATATAGTTTGTTTATGGTAACTGACAAAGAGTAAGGAAAAGAATTACAATGCAAAGTAAGATATTTCTTTATTTTGTTAATTACAGATTTATTTTATCCCTCTAGGGCCTCACAGAAAAGATCACTGATATAAATTCTAAAAATACAGCATGAAGTTTTTGCATTTAAAATATCAAAGTTGAAAGAAGACAACACAGTCTATTTTACGTAAATATCTTTATTTGGAAGAGAACAGGAAAGTTGTGAAAATGTAATGAATTTTGCCAAATATTGCGAGCTAAGAAAAAGCTGAAGAGGGATGAGAGAGGGTATGTAAACAGAAAATAGTTAAAGTCTTCTCCTCTTCCTTTAATATACATGTCTGGTCCATGCTGTAAATTATCAGGTTTTAAATGATGCTATTGAATTTGAAGACGTTTAACAATTGCAATCTTTTCGAAAATCAAATAGTTTCTCCTTTGTTATTTACTTCTAAAGATAAATTATGTGAGCAAATATTAAAATGTTTTCACATTCCATTCTCGCCGATCACTTTCACACGTGGAAATTTTGCGCATGAATACACTGGTTGTTTACTTCCGTCAAAATTTGAAATCAAGGCGGGAGACGAGTTGTTTACATTCTTGAAGTGTTATAGGGCATATAGAGTAAAACGCCGGGAACCATCTCGGACTGACAGAGATTATCTAAACAAACTAAATTGGAATTAAATAAACCACGTCCACGAGCATCTGTGGTCACATTTTGCGTATCATTTTCTCATACTCGTTCGGTTATTGAGTGAAATACATATAAATTTTCAGTTTTCAGTAATAAGCGAGTGATAACCGATTAAGGAGTATCTATGCAGCAACATGATAAAAAAATATTCATTGTAGATGGCGCTAATTAGTTTTTTTTTTTGCTGCGCCACAAAAAATGAAAAGAAGTTATCTATTATCGTTGATTACTACTATTCAATAGATCAGATTCGTCTGAAATCTTAAATTAAAACTGATAAATATAATCATGTTTTATGACATTAGAATGTGAAATGGGCATCGAAACTCTTAACCATCACAAATTTGTAAAATAAAAGCGGGGGAGGCATTTTAAAATAAACTTATGCAGGAATTCGCTTCTTTAAAATTATCTTCTAAAATAACATTTTAACTCACGCATGTAGTTATTTTTGACAATGAATTCATTTCCAATCTCGATGAGAATTCATCATCAACCTCAACATCCTATCGAAAAATAGTGTTTTGTGTTTGAATGGTGGGGGATGGAAATCGGTGTATTCTGTATCCCTCCTTTCAAAAATTGATAGCCTAGCCACACTTGCTTTGATATTTTTTAATTACGGCAATTTTAATGGTAGTCGTAGGTAAGGGGGTCCCGTTTCATTTTCGAATAAAATTAGGTTACCGAAAATCGTTCGGATATATACTTTGACAAGTATCATAAGAATGCTTTATAACTTTTAAACGCCTTCAAGAAAAAAAGAAATTCACTTAAATGCATCGTTTTCATCCCTCACCCCATAGCATATAGAATAAGTCCCTTCTTAAATGAAAATAAATAAATCGTCTCTACCTTTCAACTTAGCAGGGAAAATACTCCAATGAATATAAGCAATAACCAAAGTACGTATTTGACAACATAGTACGAGGAAGCAACTTATCTCTTTCTATTGAACAATAAATGTTTACAAAGGAGTGAACAAATAGATTATATCATGTTTTATTCTATTTTCAAAAATGAAAGCCTTTTCTAGCAGTTTAGTTTTACAAACAGGTATAATATTGCATTTTGTTCCCCACAGGGAAACATCCTAAACTTCTCTAGTCTCCGTCGTCGATTGTCAGTCTAGACGCAGCGAAAATGTCTATTACGAAGTCATAGTTGTTATAATGAAATCAAAATATTGTTGTGGGTCATGTATTATTTTAGTTTTACTTTATGTGTAGGTACACATGTACTTTGTCATATTATATTATGATTTCATAATCATTCTTTCTAGATTTTACTATGTCATGTTTATTTCATTAGAGAATATTCCAGTATGTTCTTTGTTACATCATTATCATCACATGACTGTGATTTCTAGAATTTACTCTATTGTTAATCATTTGTAATGAGTCATTGCTCTAGAAGCTTCTGGTAAATTCATTGGTATTAAGTATAAATACCTCTGAGGAACTGTGTTGAGGGGACATTCGTACACATTCGTAGACACGATTCATTCATCTATTCTGATATACTGGGACACTTTATTTGTTGAGACTTTAATCCATTTAACAACGTTTGGACACCGATCTTTCGAGAACGTTTGTGATTACCGGAAACCATACATTCAATAGACTTTGTGGACCGCAACGGACACTTTGATCCGGACATTGTATTGTAAGTTGTAATCATTTTGAATATATATATTTTGTACATAATTAAACTTGTAAATTTATATTCTGTCTTTGTCTGATTTTTGCTGGCGTTTTGGGGTATTCTGACCCATAACAGAATTGGGGGCTCTTCCGGGATAGTAATCTCTGCATATTTGCATTTTACGTAAAGTTCGTTCTTTGAAAAAAGGAAAATTCTCAAAACTTTTTCCAGCAGAAATCAATCATGGTATTTTCGGTCACTGAATTTTTGAAATCGCCGACTGGAGATGAGTTCGAATCATTAAAAAAAGATTATTTGATTGGTTTAGGTCTTCACTTGAAGTTAGATGTAAAATCTTCTATGAGAAAACAAGAAATTAGAAATATTGTGGCTAAAGAGCTTTTAGCTGAGGAAATATGTTCGTCATACGATTTTCCTGTTGAACCTGTTTCAAGTGAAACTAAAATGTCAAAATTTGAGTTTGAATTAGAGAATATGAAAATACAATTACAATTTAAAAAAGAAGAAAAAGAAAGACATTATTAAATTGAAAAAGAAGAAAAAGAAAGACATTTACAATTTGAAAGAGAAAAAGAATGAGAGAAACAGGAACGTATGCACGAGAAAGAACTCAAGTTTGAGTTAGAAAAGTTAAAATTAGAGAAAAGCGCTAAGGAAAATCCTGTTCCTTCGCCTGCCAAGTCTGAATTCGATGCCGCCAAAAACATCAGATTAGTACCAAAATTTCAAGAAAAGTCCGTGGACAAATATTTTCCACATTTTGAGAAAATCGCGGCCAATCTGAAGTGGCCACGCGATTTTTGGCCAACTTTGTTACAAAGCGTACTTATTGGCAAAGCGGCTGAAGTGTACTCGGCGCTCAGTATTGCTGAGAGTTCAGACTATGACAAGGTCAAGGACACGATTTTGAGAGCATATCAGTTAGTACCTGAGGCGTAGAGACAAAAGTTTAGAAAGAACAAAAAATTTGAAAATCAAACATATGTTGAATTTGCTCGAGAAAAAGAAGATTTATTTGATCAGTGGTTTCGATCTAAGAAAATTCCCAATTCATTTGACAATTTGCGTCAAATAATTCTGATAGAAGAGTTCAAAGAGTGTGTACACCAAGATTTAAGAACTCATTTGGAAGACAAAAATGTTAAAACTCTTGAAGAAGCCGCTGTTTTGTCTGATACGTATGCTCTCACTCATAAGGAAAATTTTGTGTCAAAAACTCAATCTAGCGATAGCGCAAAAACTTCAGATTTTCCAAAGAAAAATTTACAAGAGTCTCAGTCGTCCATTAGTTCCCAGTCACCATCTCAAGGTGGTTCTACGTCCGGTCCTAGGTCCGAGCGTTCTGAGGCATCCCCAGGGGTGGGGTCGCTTCCTACATGCAATTATTGTAAGAAAAAAGGTCATGTTACTGGTGAGTGTTTGAAGCTTAAGAAGAAAAAAGAACTTAAGTCACAGGCCTGTGCGTCTGTTAGAAATGATAGGAAAACCTTAGATTCGATTTGTTCTGACACACATGAGATTCAGGGTTCTAAGTCCAGTTCTGATGATTTTGTGGAGGATCATTATAAGCCCTTTTTGTCACAGGGATTTGTTTCACTCAGTGATTCTAGCAAAGCGTTGCCTGTTCAGATTTTGAGAGATACTGGTGCTGCCCAGTCTTTATTGTTAGAGGGTTCATTGCCTTTGTCTGAGCACATTTTTACTGGTAGGTCAGTTTAATTACAGGGTGTGGAGCTAGGCGTCATTGATGTTCCCCTTCATAAAATTTATTTGAAGTCAGACTTAATTACTGGACCTGTTATCGTAGGTGTTCGACCTACTCTTCCCGTTCAAGGCGTTTCCTTGTTGCTTGGCAACGATTTAGCTGGCGGCAAAGTTGTAGCCGATCCGATTGTTTGTGAGAAAATCACGTCCAATGTCGTGTCCGATGATGAAGACGACGACTTGTATCCAGCCTGCGCTGTTACCAGGGCGATGGCCAGGAACAGACTGAAAGAGCCTGAGAGTACTTCTGCACTTAACGAGGACCATCCCTCCAAAAATATAGACCTTTCTGACACATTCATGTCTACCATTGATGACAGCGTACCTGAGACGTCAGTACCACTTCATGTTGACAAGTCTCCGACAGTACCTGGTGATGATTCCCATCCGCCATTAGACAGAGATACAGATGCCTTAAGCCGTGAGCAGCTCCTATCCGAGCAAACTAAAGATCCGGAGATCATCCGACTAAGTCAGAGGGCCCTTTACCGAGAAGAAGCGGACAAAGTCGGAGAGTGCTTCTACATACAAGATGGCATCCTTATGCGGAAATGGAGACCACCCGATGCACAATCTAATGACGTGTGGCGGGTCGTTCACCAGATAGTGGTTCCAGTAGCATATCGCGGGGAGATCATGAGTTTAGCTCATGACACACCCATGGCAGGTCATTTAGGTGTCAATAAGACTTATAATAGGATTTTAAGTCACTTTTACTGGCCTAAGTTGAGAAAAGATGTGTCTGAGTTTTGTAAGTCTTGTCATAGTTGTCAGATGGTAGGTAAACCCAATCAAGTTATACCACCTGCTCCCCTCCAACCCATTCCAGCCTTTATGGAACCTTTTAGTAGGGTGTTAGTTGATTGTGTAGGTCCTTTGCCTAGGACTAGGTCAGGGAATCAGTACTTACTGACAATTATGTGTACTTCGACTAGGTTTCCTGAAGCCATACCTCTTAGGAATATTAAGGCAAAGACCATAGTTAAGGCCCTTACAAAGTTTTTCAGTTTCGTAGGTGCTCCCAAGGCTATTCAGTCAGATCAGGGTTTGAATTTTATGTCAGGGTTGTTTCAGCAGGTTATGCATGAGCTAGGTATCAGGCAGTATAAGTCTTCTGCGTAACATCCTGAGTCCCAGGGGGCACTTGAACGCTTTCATCAAACCCTTAAAACTATGATGAAAACATATTGTCACCAGTATGGAAAAGACTGGGATGAAGGGGTTCACCTCGTGTTGTTTGCGGCACGAGAAGCGGTTCAGGAGTTCCTGGGGTTCAGTCCCTTTGAGCTAGTTTTTGGGCATACCGTCAGGGGGCCATTGAAGTTGTTGAAGGAAAAATGGTTGACTGAGACTAGCGATTTGAATCTCTTAGACTACGTGTCTAATTTCAAAGAGAAATTATATAATGCTTGCAAATTAGCTCAAGAAAATCTTAAAACATCACAAATGAAAATGAAAACATGGTATGACAAAGATGCTAGAAACAGAGTTTTTAAACCAGGCGATAAAGTTCTTGTATTTTTGCCTATCCCTGGTCATCCTTTGCAAGCTAGATATTTCGGTCGTTATGAGATTGAGAGCAAAATAAGTGATGTTAACTATGTGGTTAAGACACCAGGTGGGCGAAAAGAAAAAAGAGTGTGTCATGTTAACATGTTGAAAGAGTATTTTGATAGAAGTGACCGAAATTTTGTAAAACCAGTTTCCACTTTGGCCAATGCAAATACATTAGAAAATTGTGTTGAACCTGAATGTAATGAAGAGACTGTCGGAAAAAGACTTCGCTCAAAGTGTCCGTTTGAAGAATTCTGAAATTCTGACAAATCCGGAAGTGAAAATTGGACATCTTACCGTGCATCAAAAAGAGGAAGTGCACCAATTAATGCGGGAATATACGACCATCTTTCCGGACGTTCCAAAAAAGACTAATGCGTCTCATCATGACGTCATTGTAGGTGATGCGTCACCTATCAAACAGCATCCCTATCGGTTAAACCCGATAAAACTTCAATACATGCGGAAAGAAATTCAATACATGCTTAGAAATGACATTATTGAACCAAGCAATAGTGATTGGAGTTCCCCATGTATTCTTGTTCCGAAGCCAGACGGAACTTACCGATTGTGTACGGACTTTAGAAAAGTCAATTCAGTCACCAAAACTGACTCTTATCCGATCCCATGAATCGATGACTGTATCGATAAAATTGGCAGTGCAAAATTTGTCAGTAAATTTGACTTGCTTAAAGGCTATTGGCAGGTCCCGCTTACCGAGAGAGCCAGAGAAATATCGGCATTTACGACTCCAGATGAGCTATACCAATATAAAGTAATGCCCTTTGGTATGAAAAACGCACCAGCCACATTCCAGAGGATGATTCATTCGCTCTTAAATCATCTCGAAGGATGCGAGGCGTACATCGATTACGTCATCATCTACAGCGACACCTAGGATGATCATCTCCGAATCATGCGTACTTTCTTCGACATACTGGCGAAAGCAAACCTCACAGTGAACCTTGCGAAAAGTGAATTTTGTCATGCGACTGTAGAATATTTGGGTCACAAAGTAGGCCAAGGTTTTGTTACTCCTATCATGGCCAAGGTGGAAGCTATTTCAAAGTTCCCGATTCCTACCAATAAGAAAGAGATATTGAGATTCTTGGGAATGGCAGGATTTTACAGAAAATTTTGTCCAAATTTCTCGTCAGTTGTTGGTCCACTTACCAATCTGTTACAAAAGAGAGTGAATTTTGCATGGACCAATGGCTGTGACAAATCTTTTAAGAAAATCAAATGTGTTCTTATGAATAGTCCTGTCCTGTCAGCTCCAAATTTTGATAAGCAATTTAAGCTTACTGTTGATGCCAGTGATGTAGGAATCGGGGCTGCTTTGTTTCAAGAAAATGATGATGTTGTAGATAGTGTTGTTTGTTATTTTTCAAAGAAATTGACAAAATGTCAAAAGAATTACTCTACTATTGAAAAAGAGTGTCTTGCATTATTGTTAGCTTTACAACATTTTGATGTTTATTTGAATGTTACTTTACATCCCATTCTTGTATTTACTGACCACAACCCTCTCACATTTTTGCACAAAATGTCAAACTAGAATCAAAGACTTACAAGGTGGAGTTTATTGTTGCAAGAGTACGATATCATTATTAACCATATCAAGGGCAAAGACAATGTGATTGCAGATGCACTATCGAGAGTTTCATGAGTGATTTTTGCAGAATTTACCACCTAAGTTTTCATTAACATTCAACCTTTTTTTAAGGGGGGAGGTGTTGTGGGTAATGTATTATTTTAGCTTTACTTTATGTGTAGGTACACATGTACTTAGTCATATTATATTATGATTTCATAATCATTCTTTCTAGATTTTACTATGTCATGTTTATTTCATTAGAGAATATTCCAGTATGTTCTTTGTTACATCATTATCATCACATGACTGTGATTTCTAGAATTTACTCTATTGTTAATCATTTGTAATGAGTCATTGTTCTAGAAGCTTCTGGTAAATTCATTGGTATTAAGTATAAATACCTCTGAGGAACTGTGTTGAGGGGACATTCGTACACATTCGTAGACACGATTCATTCATCTTTTCTGATATACTGGGACACTTTATTTGTTGAGACTTTAATCCATTTAACAACGTTTGGACACCGATCTTTCGAGAACGTTTGTGATTACCGGAAACCATACATTCAATAGACTTTGTGGACCGTAACGGACACTTTGATCCGGACATTGTATTGTAAGTTGTAATCATTTTGAATATATATATTTTGTACATAATTAAACTTGTAAATTTATATTCTGTCTTTGTCTGATTTTTGCTGGCGTTTTGGGGTATTCTGACCCATAAAAATATGATTATTGTTTACATCCTGTAATTCGAAAATAGTATATGTTAATAAATATTCAACAAATAAATATCTTTGGCGCTACTTTTTCTTAATTTAAAACTGTCAATGAACGTTACGGACAGCCCTTGTGCATTCTGTAGTTGCACTAGAATCTGGAGATTGTTCATAAAGCCTATATGAATTTTTTTATAATACATGCTAAGTTGTCGTGTTTCCATTGAGCTGTATTATTGCTTCCGTCAGTTTGTCCAATTTTTCTTTAATCTTGAGAAAGTTCTCTTAACCACGTAAACATAAATAAAAAGATCAATCACATTAAAACGAGGAACAATTAAGACAGAAAATTTATGTAAGAATCATGGATAGAGTGTTCACCTAGCTGATATTCCCTGTATAAAAACACACATTTAACACTTTTCCTTCAGTCATCTGCATTCTTCAAAAAATCTTCAGGGTATATTTCTGAGATAGATATTTTGATTTTGAGTTTTGAGTTTGATACAAATGTAAAGATTCGCTTATTAACATGTAATCAATATTGGCGTAAGCTTCGTTAAAAATCTCCTTTCGTCCTTAGTCGTGATATTATGAAAATTTCAATTAAGAAGACTTCCTCGGTTGTTATTATTGTGAAGCTATCAAGTGGCTGAGTTGGAACAATATTTTGTATCTCCACTTCTACTTATAGATTAAATGTATGCAACCCTTAATTATTTAATTGTTCACTTTATTTCTATTACAGGTACATATGATGTCTCCATCACAGAATCAAGTTGGGATCTTTCATTATTCTACTGTAGAAATATGTTCATGAATCTAGTGACCATAGAATCAGAGATGAAACATAGATATGTCCAATCACTGCTCCTGGAACAGTAAGTTTTGATAAATATCTTACTTAATATCGTTTGAGACAGCTTATGTCTTCTTGAAATATTTACAATTGCATGAATTGAAACAATATATATGATTCACTTTATTGACTTTAACTATGATTTGGGTTAAGTTTATCACTTTTCACCAACGAATGAAAGACGAGACAAAATAAAAATTAAGAATCTGAAAAATCACAGTTTATAAGCAAACATATATTTGAAAAATACATAATCCTAATCCCAACCAAAAGAAAGGGATTAGATCACCAAATTTGAAATAGTAGAATGTACTCTTATGAGAACATAAAAAGACAAACAGACGAGTACAATACGATCACGCTTAATAAACCCGAGGGACAACACTATCATAATGTACAATTTCCACAGAAACTTCTTAAAGTGAATGCAAATAAAATAGGAGAGAAGGCATTTCGACAGAAAATCATTGATGCATCTCTGTAAGATAAAAAAAGATTGATTTTTGACTTGGTTATATTAGACTAGCACCCTAGGCCGGGAGCTTGAAATCCCGAATTCATAGCTGTGGCTGTCATACATTTTGGATCTTTTTCTCGGCCACAATAAACAAAGATAAAACATTATTTCTTCAAAATGCGCACAAAATAGAAGGGGTCTTCCACAAATCTTCGTTGCGACCGGCAACAACAAATAAAAAACAACAAATAACACCGAAACATCCAAAGTGAAAACACATCGTAGGCATACACAGCAAAGGACGCAAAAAGTGCACTGCAACGCAAAAAAGATGCTTCGAAGTTGCTTCTATTGCTTAAATATTTCAATACGAATTTCATTTCATCATCTTGAAGAAAAGTATTAATAACAAAAAAGCCTATTTATGATATTTAGAGGAGTAAGCGAGGATATATGGTTCGATCTGCGGCTCTCCGATGGTACATTAGCGGACGGCACTCTCCTGTATGAGGATTCCAATGGGATTGTGACTAGCTATCTCCCATGGGATACAGCAGTCAATGAGCCAGATAAACAAGACTCTGAAAGATGTGTAAGAATGGCAAGGAACGGTTACTTCAGAACTTCGCCATGTTCAAGGTTGTTCAAATACGTATGCGTAGGTAAGTGAGATCTTCTACACTTGTTTTAAACAGTATTTATTGTGTAAATTGCATAAACGATATAAATCAGTTTAGAGAGAATACAGTGGGATCTGGCAATAAGATGGTCGTCATATGTGTGGCCATCATCCTTATACATATATACTAGCGGAGAAAACAAAACTTTGTGTTTAAACAAACTCATTCTTATTTCTATGCACAAAGATATTTACTTTATTTTGTATTCTAAAACCAAATATAAAGTATTTCCTTTCCGATTACAATCATCTGTTACAAGCATTTGGTACAGTGTTTTTGACATTCTAACCAACCAAAGAAAGGAGGGTGCAAAACATGTTTCACATGTTAGGTAATCTGATATGACCATCATTTGAAACGCTTAAATATTCGCATCTGGGACAATGTAAACGTCTTAAATCATGCAGATTAGCGTTCGAATTGTTCAGTCAAGGTTCAATACAATATACTATGCCAAAAGTTGACGTAAGTCGTTTGATGATAACAATAGTTAGTGAAGCTAACTCAAAATGACGTTACGTTGGCGTTAACGGAAATTGACTAAGCGAACTCGCCGTCGGGGACAGATAAACCAGTCTATATTTTTTCTTTACGGTTACTAAATTTTAGCCGTTGGAGAGTTATCTGACCTTTAACCATAGTGGAGGAAGAAAATTTTGCTCCGACTTTATTCCTGTTGTTTACCTTGTAAACATGACCAGTACAACCCAAATTGGGTAACAGTAAGACAATAGCATATTAGTAAATGCTCTTAATATCATTTCCCATTAATCGCTTAAGATTTGATGCAAAAACGAGTTACAATGTTGCAAAGGCTCCGCCCTTCTTATGCAATGGCCGCCATGGCGTCAACTCAACCTGAAAATGTACGAAACACTGCCAAACCTGTGTTTATCAAAGAGATTAGTAAATGCTCTTAATATCATTTCCTATTAATCGGTTAAGATTTGATGCAAAAACGAGTTACAATGTTGCAAAGGCTCCGCCCTTCTTATGCAACTCAACCTGAAAATGTACGAAACACTGCCAAACCTGTGTTTATCAAAGAGATTGATTTCTTTGGTGTAAAATCTCCTCCAAAAGAGCAATGGATCAATCACACAGAACTTTACAAGGCCATATCTGAAATTGCCCCAGCCGAGAACATAGCTGGCTTACAAAGGGTCAAAGGATTATGGAGAATATATATGGAAGATGAGGAATCGAGGGCATCCCTTCTCACACAGCCCTTCTCTCTAAGAGGGAAACAGGTCCAAGTATATAGCTCCAACCCTGGAAGCCCTTATGCCCAAGATGACAAAAGCCTCCGTGTGCGAATTAGAAATGTACCGCTCTCTGCGGACGATGGGCAGATCCGACGCACATTGGTAGTCTACAAGTGCACAATTAAATCCTTTTTCAGAGGAAAAATTGCGGGTGGACGGTCGTTTGACCAATTGTGAAACCGGAGATCGTATCGCCATCATTGAACCTATAGCAACACCCCTACCCATCTCGATGGAAATCGGAAGGTATAGAGCTGTGGTTAACCATAGAGGCCAAGTTAATGAAAGGCTTAAGTGTACCAAATGGCACGAGACTGTGAAAATGAAATAACCTGTAAAGAATGTTTCGAGGAAGGCCACATCAAGGCTGATTGCCCGTATACATTCACTGAAGGAGAAAAGGATGATTCCCACAGTACGGTGGAGGACGATGAAAGTGATGATAATGTTGATAGTGATAGGATCCAGTCTGAAACTGGGGAACAATCCGCTAATCTATCACAGCCTAGTACCCAGGAGGCTTCCGCACCTCCTACTACAGACACACGAACGTCTGATACCTCAACACTGATCTCTGCACCGCCAATGAAAGTCTCATCTAAATCTGGGGACAAAAGCAAGAAGAAAACAAAAGTTACATTACAAAAGTCAAAACGTGCACAGCCAAAGCAGTCTGTTGGTGCTTTGGACAAATTCCTTAAAGCCCCAGTCACTGGTAGAAAATCATCGGCCATAGGGCCTGAAGAGAGATTACCAATCTCTCCCGTGGAAGATATTGATGCAAGGAATCGCACATACAAGAAGACAAAAGACGGTTAATGCAACAGTACATTGAAGCCACTGTCACTCTTACATACTTGACGTTATTAAGGGTGATATGTTTTTGTGAAACAAAAAAGAAAGTATTTAACAAAAGTGAAGAATATGTATTTATTGAAAAATATATTAACAATTCATTCAACAACAAAAATGTAAAAAAGAAAGTAAATAATAACAGTGTATATATAACTACTACAAAATATATTAACCATCCATGCTATCGACAATATGTAAAAATTGCTTCGTACAGTAGATGTAAAACATGTAGAAATAATTCTAAAAATCATGCCATATTAAAAATTAGTAACAGAAAATACAAATATGCTATACTTAAACAAAGATTGTTTCATACCCGTATTCCTTTTACATTCAATTACAATTCATAATATTTTATTTTACAAGTGTAAATATTAAATACTACCATAGACATTTTACCAATGAATTCAAAACTCAACCTACTTTCTTTAAATGCTCAAGGCCTCAGGGATAAATTAAAACGAAACAGACTTTATGAATGGACTAAAAATCAAAAAGGAAGTATATTATTATTGCAAGAAACTCATTTTACTAAGGAATTAGAACCCTTTATAAAAAGTGAATGGGGAGGAGAAATAATTCATAGCTTTGGTATATCACAAAGTAAGGGAGTAAGCATTCTTATTCATAAAAAGCTAAGTGCGGAATTGATTACTTCTAAAATTGATAAAAATGGACGTTACGTAATAATAAACATAAAAATAAATGACATAATAACTGTATCACAAATATACATGCTCCAAATGATAAAATAAACAGGAATCCCTTCTATAAACAAATAGGTAAAGACATAAAAGACACTAGTCAAGGATTAAATATAATAGGAGGTGATTGGAATTATATTTTATGTAAAGAAGACAGAAAAACAAAAAATAAGAATATCAAAATTAACGACATACTTATAGATCTAAAAAAGCAATTGAATCTTATCGACCCATGGAGAATTAAAAACAAAGAAAAACAACAATTTACTTGGAAAAGAAAAAACTCAAACACGGAGGCAAGTAGAATTGACTATTTTCTAATTTCAAAAGAACTTTTACAAAGAATAATTTCAGCAGATATTCGTCCTGCTATGATACAATATACTGACCATTTGGCAGTTCTACTAACATTGGATATTAAAGTCATAAACAGAGGCCCAGGCTATTGGATTTTAAATAATAGCTTGATGAACCAAGACAAATATTGTAAATTGATTATTCAAATTCTGGAAAAAACATACAAATATCTTGAATGACCAAAAGTATGATGCTAGAACTACATGGGATCTTTGTAAAATTGAAATAAAACAACAGTCTATAAAATTTGGCAAACAATTTGCATCACAGAAAAAGAACATGACATCAATATTAGAAGAAAAAATAAAATTAGCAAATGATGAAGATGGAATACATAAAATTGAAATAGAGCTAGAAAAAATTTATCATGACAAAGCAAAAGGAAATCAAATCAGATCAAGAGCTAAATGGATAGAACAAGGGGAAAAAATACTCGTTATTTTCTTACTTTAGAAACAAAGCGTCAAATACAAAAATCAATTGTAAATTGTATGATAAAGATGGCCAAATAATATCTGATCAAACAAAATTACTGCAACGTCAAAAAGAGTTCTGTGAGACACTTTATAAAACTACAAACCCTGAAAGTGAAAAAATAAATGATTACACCTCAAAAATTATTTTGGATAAAAAACTTGAAGATTGTGAAAGCAGTGTGTTAGAAGGAAACATAACAGAGGAGGAATGTTTTGATGCAATAAAAAGAATGAGTACCAATCGCTCGCCAGGGGAGGATGGTCTGACAACAGAGTTTTATCTCAAGTTCTGGTTATATTTAAAAACACTTCTCTTAGCATCAATTCATGAAAGCTATGAAAAAGGGTTATTTAGTAAGTCTCAAAGAACAGGCATTCTTTCATTAATGAATAAAAAAGGTGACCCACTAGATTTACAAAATTGGCGTCCACTATCACTCCTAAACACTGACTATAAAATAATTGCAAATTGCTTAGCACATCGTTTAAAACCTATTCTACCTCTGATAATAAATACCGATTAAAATGGCTTTATCAAAAATCGCAATATTCATTATTCAATTCGCCAAATTCAAGATATAATTGATTATTGTGAAGAATTTAAAATTGATAGCGCTATCCTATTTTTAAACTTCGCTAGAGCCTTTGATACTGTTGAGTGGAAATACATGTATAAAACTCTTGAATACTTTGGATTTAAAGACTGTGAAGATATTGCCACTACATTATTTAGATAGATTTGGAGAAAACCTTCTGATCCTGAAAATGCAATAAGATAACTTTAATAATTTACATGGATTCACAAAACATCCCAATTTTCTTTCAAAATATGTTGAAGGCATGGAAGGAATTAAATAATTTGAATAATAAAACAGTACCCTTAAAAGCAATTGATATAAGTAAGCAGGTGATTTGGGGAAATAAAGAAATAAAATTCAAAGGTAAAGTCTTAATATTCCATAACTGGATAAAAGGCAAAATAATCTATATAAAAGATCTTATCGATGAAAATGGAAAAATAATGAAGGTTTAATCTTTAGTAAACTAAACGATAAGCAAAATTGGATTTCTGAAATTACAAAATTAAAATCATCTATTCCTAACGCATGGTTAGAAAATTAACCAATGCTGACGTTCATAAATATCAAATAAAACCATTACACATAATTAAATTATCATATGGGAAATCGATAACTCTTCAACAAATAAATAACAAAACGATCTACAATAACCTCATATATAATGACTCTGAAAAACCAATAGGATTTACTTACTGGAAAAATAATCTTCAAATACAAGATGATGAAATTAAATCCACCTTACAATTCATATTTGGTGATTTAGATGACAACATATTAAGAATATACAGATGGAAGTTACTCAACAAAATACTTCCAAATAAACTTTTATTATACAAATGGAAATTGAAAGATAATCAAATATGTGATATATGTGGAGAAATAGAAGATTACGAACATTTCTTTGTTAAATGCAAATTTTTAGAAAATTTCAAAAATGATCTGAATAATCTACTGAATAAACTTCATCTTCCATTACACATCATCAATCTAAAAAACTTTGTAATAGGATATAAGATAAGACATAAAGAATACATCGATATAAACAAGCTCATGACTATGATATCATTTACAATCTACAAATCATATTACGTAAGTGAACAAAAGACTAAACGTGTTAATATAATGCGCATCCTGCGAAATGATATCCTGCTTTGGCTTGAAGTCTGCAAATATAGAAATATCACCATATCCTCACTCTTTATTCGGGTAAGGAAACACTTTGAAACATCATTAGACTGTCACAGACCAACCATGTGTTAATATGTCAATCCTGAAAAAAAAACTTAAAAATAGTAAAAATGTAATAAAAAAAATAATTACAACGTATTTTATTTTTCGTTTATGATCTAAAAATAACTTTATTTAATCTATTTATAGACCATTACATAATGTTATGGATCATTAGACATACATATATATATACGATGCACCATGTTTCAAAGAAGTTTTATCTAGAGTTGTACTTTTATTTAGAATTGTACAGATACTCGTATCTCAGCTTCCTTAGAGTTTACATAAAAAAGGGAATATAAATTTAGAATCATTTTTACCTGCAAGCATAAAATTACAAACTGTTCTTCAATATCCCAGGAAGTAAACTGAAAAATATTCTATCCCCCACACACATTTTTCATCTGAAAAAAAATGATGTTATGTACATTTTTCTCTACAACTGTGGATCATTGTCTGATTTTGGTATTGATATTTTTGTTACATAATCTTTCTCAAATTAAAAATACATAATTAGATCAAGCTTCAAAGTTACAGTATACCTGCAAGAACATTATGCAAAAATTAGGTCATGTTTATATTACCTGTATCGTATGCTAAAAGAGGTTCAAAACGTGAAGAAACGAGATGTCACACTACCTAATTTGCATATCATACATACCATGCCTATCATAAATAAGTTAATATTCCATGTCAGTATGTTTGAATTTAATATATACTTTTATTGTCTAATCATGGAAAATATGGAAAATGTAACTGACATACCTCATATTGACTAATGTATCTCCCGAAAACATGAAACTTTCCATTGGCATTGCACGACATTTCCAACCTGTTCGTTGTAAATATTTTCTACGTGCTCGAACCCGTATATTTTTGTTACCTTTAATACAGTCTTTATATTTCATCAACGAAATTAATTCTAGGATTATCATTTATTTATAATTATGATACAGGGAGTCATTCATTATTATTATCATATAGTACCTATATCTCATATATTTCATCAACGAAACTAATTCAAATATGTACTATCATTTATTATTCATTATTATCATCATTGATATACAGTACATTTTGATTTATCTCTCATATTTATGTTTTTACACAGAGGACTGACCCGGTCCTTATGTGATGTTATAAATATGGGTTTATAGGATGTTAATGAAAAAAAATTTAGCCGTCTATAACTAAGATTGTTTTCGATATTCGAAAATGCGGACAAAATTTGGTTACACGGGCGTGACGTCCTCGTTTTTGCATTTTGCCGAAATGGCGTCATAGGCAATTACCACCTCCGTTTATGTTCCTGAATGCTACCAATGTGTCCAAAAACATCCCATTCAATCATTTGTCTAATAATAATTCATTCATATTAGTCACAACACGTTGTTTTTGGGCATCGCAGATAAAAGCTTCACAAATGTAAGAAATCAGTATTTTACTATTCCACATAACAGCCTAAAAACAATATTTTCTTTAACCAAATAATGTTTTTCCGTAAACTTGATCTAAACTCTGCAGAAAAATGGCGAAAAATTCAATTGAAAATTCATGGTGTAATGCGCAGGCTCGAAAATATAAAATAAGCTCAAAATGCATCGAAGATGCAAAATGCCGAGTTGCAAAACTGGAATGTAAGTATGAATATGCAGACTAACATGAAATGTGTATGGTTTGTAACAACATTTTGTGGTCCTAAATGAAAATTTCTGGATCAAGAAATGGTCTTCTCTTTATTCTATATCAGCGTGTAATATATTTTCAAGGATACAGATTTTCCTGTGACCTTGATCTTTGACCTTTTGACCCAAAAATTAATGGCAAGTTTCATGATTATAGGTGCAATACAGGCTCAAAAATGGTCTGAAAACCATTTTCAATTACCTAAGTCCTGTGACCTTGATCTTTGACCCTTTGACCCCTAAATCAAAAGTGGTCATTTTCTATTCACTGGAAACATTTCTGGCAAGTTACATGATTATAGGTGCAATACAGGCTCAAATTCAGTCGGGAAACCATTTTTAATCATCTTAGTCCTGTGACCTTGACCTTTGAACCCCAAAATTGATAGTAGTCATCCTTGATCCATGGGAAACATTTCTGGCAAGCTTCATGATTATAATTGCAATACAGGCTGAAATATGGTCCGGAAACCACTTTCAATCATCAGAGTCCTGTGACCTTGACCTTTGACCTTTTGACCCCAAAATCAATAGGGGTCATTCTTGATTCATGGGAATCATTATTGGCAAGTTTCATGACTTTAGGTGCAATACAGGCTAAAATATGGCCAGGAAACCATTTTCAATCATCAGAGTCCTGTGACCTTGACCTTTGACCTTTTGACCCCAAAATCAAAAGTGGTCATTTTCTATTCACAGGAAACATTTCTGGCAAGCTACATGATTATAGGTGCAATACAGGCTGAAATATGGTCTGAAAACCAATTTCAATCAACAGAGTCCTGTGACCTTGACCTTTGACCTTTTGACCCCAAAATCAATAGGCCTCATCCTTGATTCAAGGGAAACATTTCTGGCAAGTTTCATGATTATAGGTGCAATACAGGCTGAAATATGGTCCGGAAACCATTTTCAATCATCTGAGTCCTGTGACCTTGACCTATGACCTTTTGATCCCAAAATCAATAGGCCTCATCCTTGATTCAAGGGAAACATTTCTGGCAAGTTTCATGATTATAGGTGCAATACAGGCTGAAATATGGTCCGGAAACCATTTTCAATCATCTGAGTCCTGTGACCTTGACCTTTGACCTTTTGACCCCAAAATCAATAGGCCTCATCCTTGATTCAAGGGAAACATTTCTGGCAAGTTTCATGATTATAGGTGCAATACAGGCTGAAATATGGTCCGGAAACCATTTTCAATCATCTGAGTCCTGTGACCTTGACCTATGACCTTTTGACCCCAAAATCAATAGGCCTCATCCTTGATTCAAGGGAAACATTTCTGGCAAGTTTCATGATTATAGGTGCAATACAGGCTGAAATATGGTCCGGAAACCATTTTCAATCATCTGAGTCCTGTGACCTTGACCTTTGACCTTTTGACCCCAAAATCAATAGGCCTCATCCTTGATTCAAGTAAAGTAATATGTTAAACGTCTTCAAATTCAATAGCACCATTTAAGAACAGATCAATTTGCAGCGTGGATCAGACATGCACGTTTCGGGTACTTATCCCTTGTCAATAATCCTCGATCTAAACAATGTTATATAACCAAGGAGTGTGAAAATTATTATGTCAAAAATTTTCCGAAAAATGAGCAGGAATTTCAGGACAAGAGAACTTTTTTCATCTTTCATTTCTTATTTTTAACCGAATTTTTTGGATATCAGTTTCTTTTTTTTTTTTCATAAGTATATGTTAGTTACAAAATGATATATACAGCCGAAAAAATATACTGATACACAGCCAAGTGTGCCTTTTTTTGTGAAACGAAACATAAACATAAAATTTTGTTATTGACCAATGCAATCTCTGTTATTGAGTGTAATCTGTCACCCGTATCGAGAATCATTGCCAAGGGAAACGTGAAGGCAATTCGACCTTCACCTTGCTCTTAGCCGTATAGGCTACTATCCGAGACCTTCCGAAGTGCAATTTTGAAGGCCTCGGGTACTAGCCTATACGGCGAAGAGCAAGGTTGCCTTCACGTTTCCTTTGGCAATGATTCTAGATACGGGTGACAGATTACACTCAATAACAGAGATTGCATAGGTAAATAACAAAATTGATCAAGTACTCATGAAGAATAGACGTTTCTTGATGTATCGGTACCAAGTTTTCATCAATTTAACAACATTTGAGCTAGAAATTAATTGAGTGAATTGGGCGATATCGTCATTCGAGTCACCACTTTTGTAAGTGTATGTATTAAAGTGGGGGGATATTTATTCTGTACTCGTTGTGTACTGTAGCCCCTGTGCTTGAAGGTCACTGAGAAAAAATCATGTGAAATTCATGTGAAGTAAATTTATGTGAAATTCAAGTGAAATATTTTTCACATAAATCTTACGTGAAATTCACATGAATTTCACATGAACTTTCATGTGAAATGAGTTAAAGAAGATCTTGTCGATAATCTCAACAGTACTCACAATAGAGCACCAAATTGAGCATCGACGGACACCTAGCAAGATAGAGGTGGAACCAGGTGCCCAGGAGGAGTAAGCATCCCTATTGATTAGCCGCACCCGTCGTCGATGTTCATGCACAAAAATGAAAACAATATATAAAATACATGCGCTGCACTGTCTGATGTTGTGTCTATATCATGTATATAGAAAGTGCTATGGCGACCGTGTCAGGGGAAAATATTCATAACACTTACCGCCAAACCCATCGCGGGGAACTTTTTTGCAAGCTCCACACTGCAAAGGGCAATTTACATGATGCTCATTTCGTTTGAATTTCATGTGAGGTACAATTGGCTTTGTATAACTTAATTTTGTGGTGTGAGATATATAGAGAGAGGGAAAATGAAAAAAGAATATGACTAAATGATTAGGAAGAAGAAGAAGAAGAGAGAGAGAGATGAAGTGAGAAAAGAAAGATGAGAATTTAGATGCCCTATTGTTCTAAGCAGGGGTTTAATCAGCACGCTTTTTAATGTACGCTGGAAGAAAACACGATGTAAACTTCCGCTTGGGTGCGTGTGTTTGAGTTTATAATGAAGATTTTGGTAAATCCAAGGCATGTAGAAAGATTGTATTTGTACTGTTCGGTAGCGATTGAAGTCCCTTATACATCATTGATATCACTGCGCTTGTTAAAGGATTTATTTTGTTGTGAAACGTGCCAAAATATAAGGTTACGAGCTACTGTTCCCGTGGTCATCAGTAGGAAAAAGACATTTTATTTCATAATTGGTCTATTAGGCAGGTTGTATCTTAACATATGCATTCTGTACCACAAAGAAAAGCTAATTAGGTGTATTGAGCCTGTCTAAAACTTAAAATTCACTAAATGTTTGAGGGCGAGCCTGTTTTTGTACTCATCACAGCGAATATGCCTGTTTTGGTACATTGAATACTCGATGATCAAACTTTTGGTAAATCGCTTATTCTGCTCTCTTACAAGACAGAAATTGCGTCAAAGGTAATCACCAACGTGATCATAGCAGGACACACGCGAAAAAATGGTTGAAAATCCAAAATCAGTGAAACTGTAGGATACAGTTCACTTCATTTTCCTCTACGAAATTACAATGAATTGTCCATGTCTGTATGTCTTATTTTCAAATTAATAATCTTGACCTTTGGCTCTAGCATGACATTGAATACCTTTGCCTGAAAGCAAACATTTAAATTCGACACCTGGAAATCCCACTTACATCCCAATAAACCTTTCTGCCTCTGAAATAATAACTGACTTATAACAGTAAAACAATGCTGCAACTGATTTCTATCTTCGATTAATATTATAAACGTTCCATACCCCCCCCCCCCCCTTCCTACTTTTTTTTTACTGGTCTACGTGCACATATTTCATTATAGGCGTTTAACGACAAATTCTTTCCTGACTGCAAAATAATTTCAGTGTACTACAATGTTAGACGATAAAAACAGTATTCCTTGCATTTACGTATTTATGCAGATCATATAATGTAGGTAAGTCGGCATTCGCATTTTTTCATCAAACATGCTAGGATATTCAGCATCATGGCATCCGACGCGGGTCAAGGTCATCCTCAAGGTCAGTGTGACTTGTTCAGGATCAAATATCCTATAGGTTATCAGTGGCGGATCCAGCGCCCCCTATGCCGGGGGTCAAGGAGCGAATTTTGCCGATTTTTACAGAAAATTGGCAAAAATATTCCTGTTTTTTGGAAAATTTGGGGTCATTGCCGGGGGGGGGGGGGGGCCCGCCCCCTCCGCACCCACCTGAATCCGCCACTGGTAATTTTAAAATATGTATGTACTTTCTATTCCTATATTAAACGTATACCGGTAATAATAATTTACTGCCGGACAGAGGGTTAAATTTAGGCAATAATCCTGAAATCATCTATTTATAACAGGTCCATGAATATTCGCATTGTAAGAAAAGGAGAAGAAGAAATAATGTAAAAAGGGGAACTTCTTCAAAAGGAGGATTCACTTTGAGAAGGTTTGACTTATAGTACTATGTCATTTGTCATGAAAGGTCTTCTGTTCGATAAATTCAAAATATAATTATTACGGTTCGCTTATAATAAATGGCGAATCTTACACATAGCGGAGAGAAATTGCTACGTAGCAGTCATACCCCCCCCCCCCCCTTTGCCCTAATCGTGATGCTTGCTGTTCTAAATATCACTACTCCTAGATATATAGACATAGAAAAGTCCATTCATTTGTTTTACCCAAATCCCGCATGTAAACTAAGGAGATGTTTCCTAATAAAATGTACAATTTTGTGAGATGTTGCCCATTTAAACCCCGCGTGTAAAAAAAGCATCACACACATTTTTATTAGATCCAATTGCTATTTTAACCCCGGGTTTAAATCAAACGGTTGTTTACAAATAAAACAAGCATAAAATTATTCTTTCGTAATTTTCTCGTAGAGATGACGGCGAGCGGCAGAATGAGCTGTAAGCCTTTTCTCTGAATGAACATACCCATCAAAGAATTGTTTTACATCAATTTTTAATCAAGATTCAAAGGAAAATGATAGAAGTCCCAATCTTATCAAAATACAGCAGTTTCATTTAGCACAATCCCTAAAATACTAGTTCATGTTTCAGGACGTCGGTGAATCAGCGTCAAATAATAAGAGTGCCGATGCAATTTTGGCGCGTTTTTTCGTGACGTCATAGATAACGTGACGTCGATTTTGGCGACGAGAGAGACTCCGAAGTGATTTGTTGTTCGGATGGTGTATCCTTGAACCTTAATTCCGATGATATTTATCGGTGAAATGGCTAGCTTCAGAAATAGCAAAAATTGATACATATGATGTCACATCGATAAAAGGCCAAAACACAGCTTCTTTCAGGTGACAGAGCTGGAAAGAAGTAATATTACACTTGACAAACATCAGGTCACAGGGAACGATTTTAACTGCTCCACACTGCAACGTGAAATAAGTGTTAATATTAATCATGTCGAAGGGTTCCAACTCACCTGCGGATTACTACGGATAATCAATGGATCGAAAAGGAGTTAGCACGGATTGTGTTTTATATTTTCTATTTCTATCAGTTAATTCTGTGCGTTGTTCGGTCAGTATATGAGTTCATACTTCAACTATTCAATTTCAGGTACATATGTAATGATATAACAGACATGTATAAAATCTCCATACTGTTATAAAACAAGTGAAACGTCTCCATTTTCTAAATATTGTGTTTTAGTAAATAATTATGGTTTTAAAATACTACGAAAACCCAAACTAGGTCTACCAATCCGTACTGAAGTCGTAGATATCCGTGTGCAAATTGTGGCTCTCCGTACTCAAATCGTGATCATTCGTAGGTCTTCCTGAGCAATCGGTACCTATTCGTAGGCGTGTCGTAGCAATCAGTCTATCCGTACGCGTGTCATAGCAATCCGTGATCATTAATGTCGCGACGATATCCGTAGCGATCCGTACTCGATTTGTATCAACCCGTACCTATTCGTACTGGATAGATCTTTTTTGAAGTCGTAGCGGAGTCGTGGTTCGATCAGTAGAAGTCTGAAGGGGGCTTAACAATCCTATTATTCGGTACGATGAAAAGCGAACCCAATATCCATGTGTTCGCAGTCCAGGGCGCAAACCACTACTCCACCGTGCACGAAAATGAGTGGATGATTGGATTTCGTAAGCACCCCCCTATCCTGAAAAGAGAATTTCCCAATGGCGCACAGCTGTTGTGTAACCTTTTTCACTAAAATTGAAAAATGCTCTACATTTAGTATTTCGTATGAAACGTACACTTCATGTAGTATTTGTATATTATTTTGGACCTTCGGCGTGGTATACGACATATTTGAAAACGTACATATTTGTCTTTTGTGCAGCGTACGATTTTTTTCTTGTCCTGTGATATCTATCTCCAGCTAGATAAATTATACATGTAGTCTTACTTAGCTTCATGTTAAAGAAAATGTTTGTTTCTTTACATTTCACTTATATTGAATATAGTTGATAAAATGTAGAATAAAGTTACACAATGCCTGACCTCTGGAGTGGATTGGTGCTAGTTATGCAGCCATCACGCTTAAATCGATTAATCGACAGATATTCTTATTTGATCAATCAAAAACATATGAATCAACGGGTTGAATGGATTGGGAACCATTCCGGTATTATTACGAATATTGGAGGATTTTTGCAAAATGAGAAGTTTTTGTCCTACAACGTATACAATTAGTCATATTTTTTCCGACAACGTACATGGAATTGCGTACTGATAATACCCCCATGCTAGGAGAACCTTTTATTCAACAATAAGCTCATGGACAACAAGAAAAATATAATCGTTGGCTCCTTTATTGTATAATTTGCATCCATTAAGAAGCGTGTCGGTATTAAAGCTATTATTTATATAATTAATAGTTAAGGATCTTATATTTGTATGAATCACATTCTAGGAGATAATATTTAGCAGTTTCTGTTTACCCAAATATACATTTTTCATTGTCAGAAATATGGTTTTTGAATAGATCAGAGTTCAGAGGGCTACAACCAAGCCGAAGACACGTATGATAAATTTGGGCCATTAGATTACCGAAGAAAAAATAAGACGGCGTTTTACGAAGATTGTTATCAAATGTTGTTTTTTTTGTTTTGGAATGCGGGTAGTGACTTATCTGCGTTAGCAAATAAGGAAGTGAATTCCATTCTTTTGTAGCTTGTATTATACAAGAGTTTTCATATAGGCTTGCTTGGGATCGATGAACAGTTAACTTAGTATTATTGCGTAATTGTCTTTGACTAACCTGTTGGAAGATAGGGGAACAAGTAGGCGTGGATATGTCGGAGTTGATTGTGAATCATTTTGAAATAAGTTATCATTCGGTGTTTATACATTCTATTTTCTTTAAGAAGGGAGGAGATCTCCAACAAGTTTCAAAACCGATCTCATTTATAATCTTTTCTTTAGAACAAAATTTAGTGGCCCTTGTTATCATCTTCCCAACTTCAATTTTGTAATTTTGAATTTTGTAAGGTTACCCCTTTCGATATTCGAACAATTTCTACATCTTCTACACTTGTTTAATGTTTAAAACTATTCTGCTAGCAACGTTGAGAGAAAAGATTTCAACACAAACCATTAGTATCAGTGATGTTCCGCTGCGAGGGAATGCCTGGGGCCTCATAATGCTTACAAGGGTATAACAATATATCGATATATTGCGATATTTGATAAATTCGTATCGTACCGAGATACAAAAGGCGCGTCACATGCTATCGCGCTCTTACATATAACATGAATTAATCATTGAGACTCTTTGATTTTTAGTCAGTTTAATTGAAACGGCCACATCGCTAACAATGGAAATATTTCGATTACTTTCAAGTAAATAACATAACAAATGTGAAAATCAACCAGAAAATTATTAACAGTAAGGACGAACATGAAAAGAGGAACCTGATTTCACATCGAAAATGAAAAGAATTTAAAAAAAAAAACAATATATCGCAATAAATCGCAATACAGCTAAAGAAATATTGCAATATATCTCGATTTACTTCTTGAGTATTGTTTCACCCCTAATGCCTACAACGGTTATTTCGGCGTGAAATTACTTTCATAGTTGAGAGACAGAACTGTATTTAATTACTTTCCTTACTTTTCCATGGACGACTACGAAGAAAATACACGTATACCCAGCATTGAAAAATAAGTATTCCTAGGAAGGAATGAGAAAGAAATCGAGAGAGCGAGGACGGGAGGGGTAATAATAGGGCGGAACATGGAATGGTTAGGCTAGGAGGAAAGAGGAAATAGATATCCCCTCTCCGCCTCTTCATATTAATAAACACTAAAGAAGTACCTATCAGTTCTCCAGTCTCAATGTCAAAGGGCAGGGTAAAATCATTTGAAAAAGAAGGGAGGAGATCTCCAACAAGACCCCGTTGCAGCATCAACAGTAAAACACCAAAACACCCGATGCAAAAACACAAAAGACGAGTACAGCACGAGACGGAAAAGAGACACACGACATGTAAACATCAAACACAAAAGACTACACATAAACCGACGAGACCAATGGGTAACCGGTGCCGACTTTGGACGGCCATCTGTCACGCAAGTAGCAAATGGTGTGGTTATCCTGGATTACGTGCGCACAACCCTCTCACTTCTCCAATTACCCAGAGGTCTCGAAGAACGTACAATTGTGGTGTAAAACAACCTCCTCACTGTAAGATGACATCACACAAACAAGACCGCAAAACGCAGAGGCCCCAGAGACACAGATGAATATGTAAATGGATATAAAAAGAGGGCATGCGTAATACAGTCCGTGCTCTGCCGGCTGTAGCGAGCTCATGTATGTAATCACCCGAGGAGTCCGACTGACATTCAGAGAGGACAGGTGGTCGGGGCCCTGTCTTCTCTAAAGAGGTTTGGACAGGGTCCGTCATGGAGTCCCGTCGTCACAGTCAGTCAGAGTGCAAGTCTCAAGGATGCGCTGGTACAAGACTGTAGATTGGTCAAGTACCAAGCCTAGTGTCCGTCTGGTGACATTAGGATCATATCCACGGTATAAAAGGCGTTTGATGATTCTGACGCATTTTCGATGGTTATGCTGCCTACCTTTGATCCTTTTTATTTTGTTTATCATATCACCATAAAAGACAGGTTGTGTAATACCCATAGTAATGTACTCTGTTGCATGTATAGATCCGAATTTTAAAAGAAGTTGACTGTAATTTTTGTAAAATTTCCAGAAAGTCTTAACTAGTTTATGAAAGCGGAAACCTTGACCTAATTTTTTTTGGGTAATTTGTAAATTTCTACTGTGAAAATCCAAAATATCAGTACATGCTCTAGCGTACCGGATGAGCTGTGATATGTAAATGCCGTATGACGGTAATCTTGGAACATCACCGTCAAGCCAAGGGAAATTTACTATGTTGAATCCAAAATCATCCTTTTTGTCATATACACTTGTATGAATCTTTCCGTTTACAATTTTGATATTTAGGTCCAAAAAGGGTGTTTCTGTATTTGAAAGGTTTGCCTTGTTAAGGGTTAATTCTTGTGGATAAATTTCATTCTTATATAATTCAAAAGCAGGATTGTCAATGGTTAAAATATCATCCAGATACCTAGAAGTATTATTGAAACATTTCAGCTCATCAAATTTTCTTTGCTTTTGAAGATTTTGGATAAATTCTTTTTCATAAGTGTATAAAAATAAATCTGCAACAAGAGGCGCACAGTTAGTACCCATAGGAATTCCTACAACCTGCTTGTATAGATCCTCACCAAATCTAACATAAATATTGTCCAAGAGGAAGGACAAGGCATTACACGGGTCACTACATGTCCATGATTTGTATGATTTGTAGTCTGTCGAGGAAAAGAAACCCTTCGATTCAGATGTACAAATGTTAGTTTTTCGCTCTCGATCAAAACACCATTTAATGAGATTAGATAATCGATCATTAATTTTGTCATGAGGAAGTGTGGTGTACATATTAGAGAAGTCGTATGAAGAAATCGTATGGGCTTGGAAATTTCCAGATTTCATTTTTTCAATCACATCCCCTGAATTCTTAAGAGACCAAAATAAATTTACATCGTTCCTGTTTAGAACCGTTTCACAATATCTAGTTATGTGTTCTTTAATAGCAGTAAGTGCTGACGTCAGATTTCTAGACAAAATTGTAGTGGAGCAGTTACTAGAATTAGCAATAAATCGAAATTTGTAAGGAGACTTGTGCAGTTTCGGTATGGAATATAGTGTTGGGAGATTCTATTTAGAAATAGAGATATTGAATGAAGACAGTTCACTGTTATGCTTGCCTAAAATGTTAGATGCACTTTCATTGCTTTTGATATATGTATTAGTAGACGAAAGTTCCGAAATCAAAGTTGATATGTAGTAACGTTTTCAAATGATAATGGTGTTGTTGGCTGCTTTATCAGCTGGTGCAAAGACATATTTTTCATGTAATTTACTTAGTTTGGATTTGAAATATCTTTCTGATTTGGAACGTGGATTTTGAAAAAGATATGGGTTTTTATGGAAGTTATCTATTCGAATATCCGTTATATCTAAAATGAGGTTTTTCCAGTCATTCAGAGCATGCTGTTCGACTCCTTCTGATTTACACCATCTTTTCGTATAATTATCTAAGGCTTCCGTAAGCACTTCACGGCATTTGACAAAATCTATCTTGGATGGGATTCTATACTTAGGACCTTTTTTAAGAAGACCACGGAGCTGTCTGTCTTGGATAATTGAAAAGTCACCTGTAACAACATGGCCAGCTGGTTTGTAGAGATATTTAGAAGTTGTACATTCTCAAGAAGCAGGACACGATTCAAGTATGTCAGGATCCGTTGTAACTTTATTATAGTTAAAAACAAAGTTTCGAATAGGTTTCTTGTACTTATAACAAATAAGAGGTGGCTCTAAATTTTCAAAATATTGAGGAATGGTACGCGATGATCCCGAAAAATATTAGAGATGTTTAGAAGATCAAAACCTTTGTTAATAAACGGGATTTTTATGAATCGTCTTTTCATTGAGGTGTTTTTCACAATAGGATAAAGTTTATACTGTGCGAATGAGACAATGATATTAAGTCTGAATCAAACAGTGTTTCTTAAGAATGCAACCTCTGCTTCATCCAAGATAGATTTCAAGTGCAAAACTGGTATTGACGACAGAGCATGTAAGAGCTCATGTCTTCCGCCATTGCGTGCTATAGTAAGTAAATCGTTGAGAGAGCGGTATATTCTGGATCGTTTTCTTTTTTGTCTGTTTCGTCTTTTCCCGTGTGACCTGTATTTCCTTTAAGTGTTTGGGCGAATTGAAAAGATGTTGATATTGGTAGAACCTGAGGAAATGTTTCCTTGTCCATAAATTTGATCGTTTAAACCAAGAGGGTACGCAGTCTGAAGTTTGGTGAACCAGGCAAGTTCAGCTTGTAGTCGGCGTTTTTTAATTTCGGTCTTGCTTTCATTTTTACGTTTTGGAAAAGTCTGAACTGGGGTAATGGTGATATCCGAAATAGAATGATTATATTTAACAAAGTGGTTATAAAGAAAGTTTCTGTGTTTTTGTTGACGTGAGGTTCTGATCTTATAAGAATGGTTCCTAAAACGAGATTTTAAAGGTTGGCCTCATTCCCATAGGAATGAGGCCAACCTTTAAAAATTTAAATACCCATTTTAAATACCCATTTTAAACCTATTATAAACCTTTTAAATACCCATTTATAAACCTTTTAAATACCCATTATAAACCTATTATAAACCTTTTAAATACCCATTATAAACCTTTTAAATACCCATTTTAAAGGTTGGCCTAGAATTCCCATAGGAACGGTTGCGAACCTCGGAATGAATAACATTCCGAAGTGAGACCAGATGCCCGAGGAGAGTCGGCGTCTCCTGATTGCATGCAACACCCATCGCAACATTTCCATGGAAACTTGTCGAATTCGGGGATTGGTTCGATGTGCATATTGACCAGGTAAGTATTTCTTGATTGGTGATGATCACAATCCAGGAAGTCACTGATCATTCTGGAAATGGGGATCTGATATGTTTTTATTATTTCCCATAATGACTGAGGAACTGTCTGGCTCTAACAATGAAATCTTCATATTTTGGAACACACCATGGCGTATCGTATCAGCTGGAGAACAAGAACGTCATAAGCACGAGAAGAAGGAATGTTGCTACTCATAAATAGCAAACAGGGGATGCTTACTCCTCCCGGGCACCTGGTCCCACCTCTAGCTTGCTAGAGGTCCGTCGATGTTTAATTTTGTGCTCTATTGTGAGTGCTGTTGAGATTATCGTCAGGATCTTCTTTAACTCATTTGTGTCACACTTATGCCCTTTGCCGTGTGGAGCTCGTAAAAAAGTTTCCCGCGAGGGGTTTGACAGTAAGTGTTTTGAATATACTTCCCTGGCGTTGTCGCCATGGCACTTTCTATATAGACATAGCGTCAGACAGTGCATGAATTTTATATATTCTCATTTCCATGCTTCATTAACATCGACGGCGGGTGCGGCTAGCCAACAGGGGATGCTTTCTCCTCACGGGCACCTGGTCCCACCTCTAGCTTGCTAGGGGTCCGTCGATGTTTAATTTTGTGCTCTATTGTGAGTGCTGTTGAGATTATCTTCAGGATTTTCTTTAACTCATTTGTGTCACACTTATGCCCTTTGCCGTGTGGAGCTCGTAAAAAAGTTCCCCGCGAGGGGTTTGACAGTGAGTGTTTTGAATATACTTCCCTGGCGTTGTCGCAATTGCACTTTCTATATAGACATAGCGTCAGGCAGTGCATGAATTTTATATATTTTCATTTCCATGCTTCATTAACATCGACGGCGGGTGCGGCTAGCCAACAAGGGATGCTTTCTCCTCCCGGGCACCTGGTCCCACCTCTAGCTTGCTAGGGGTCCGTCGATGTTTAATTTTGTGCTCTATTGTGAGTGCTGTTGAGATCACCGTCAGGATCTTCTTTAACTCATAAAAGGGAAGTTAGTTTGTGGAAGTTGAATAACCCCGCTTGTTATACAGTGAGGTGTTCAAATGGCGGTTTGCTTCAAAGATAGAAGTATATCTAATTACGAAGCGGTTGTTTCCTTGATCTCTCTTTCATTAGGATGGATTCACTGACGAGGGTTTAGTACCCGAAACGTGCATGTCTGGTTCATGCTGTAAATTTATCAGGTTTTAAATGATGCTATTGAATTTAAAGACGTTTAACATTAATGTAGATGATCCTAAAGGTTCTGATTATTGATGGACACCACATCATCTTTGTACCTGAATGTAAAATAGAACTGAGATGCATAGTGCTTTCGCCCATTCGAGAGCAAGGTCTGGATGAAGTCAGCTTCGTATGAATATAAAAATAAGTTCGCAAGCAGTTGGACGCAATTTGTACCCATGGGAATACCTACTATCTGCTGAAATACGGTGCCTAAAAACACCACAAAAATATTGTCAATTAAAAACTCAAGCATCTGGATGATATCGTCTTCGGTATATTTTTTGTAGAAGTCAGAGTGTTTCATAAAAGTTTCCTCCTGCCCAGTGACAAGGTATTTGTATCTCCTGTTCCCATTTTTTTTAAAGAAAGGTTTTGCGAATAATATTGGCAAGTCTGTTTTTAAGTTTTTTGGTGCGGAATGGTAGTATAGATCGGAGAGAAGTCGAAAGACTTTATGCTGATAATATGATTGAAATTGGTGGCTTTTAAATTTTACAATAGTTCCTTAGAATTGTTAACGACCCAAATGTGGTTGATTTCATTTCTGGAATATGTTGTCTCGCATTATGTTTGAAAATCTTGCTTGATGCGAATTAATATTTTCGTAAGCAAAATGGATAGAGGTTTTGTGGAGAACCTGGCAATGAACCGGTGTTTGTAAGGATTTGTGTGCTTTTTGGGAATCCAGTAGATATGAGGTAGCTCAAGATTAGAGTCATAAGTGTGGATAACGAAGGATTCAAGACCAGATTTGTGGTTGTAGAGTATTTCATATACAGATAATTTGTAAGTGTGTATGTTGGATTTCCAGGCACGGAATGTAACCTTAGTTCATCTCTCAGACATTTGAATGTTAAACGTCTTCAAATTCCATAGCATCATTTAAGACCTGATAAATTTACAGCATGGACCAGGCATGCACGTTTCGGGTACTAAACCCTCGTCAGTGATCCTAAGTCTAAACAATGCAATATGGCCATAAAGTATGAATATTATTCCAAAATTGTACCATAAGACGTAGCAGAATGGGTAGGATATGATGCTACAGGACCCACGTTTGAGAAATTTCAAGAAATTTTGTAACAGAAAATTTCAAATGCGTTGAAGAGACAGACGATCAACCGAAGTTGATCGTATGACTTGCAAATAGTATGACTTGCAAACGAAAGGAAAATTGTTTGTAGCATTGTCAGCAGGAAGAATGATGTATTTTTTATGGAGGTCAGAATGTTCATTGGCAACAACATGGACATGAAAAATTTGCTCGTGTCTATTGTTAACTGAGTGCCGAAGACGCCCTATTCTTCTTTTAGGTTAATTTCATCCATTCGGAGAGTGTGTCTAGTTCCACGTCCTCCTCTTTTGTTCACCGTCTGGCGTACTCCTTACATGCATCCATAATTATTTCAAGGTTTTCTGAACATACTTCAGATCTCAAACATTGATAGGTCATGCTAGTTAATAAATCAAAGAACTGAAGGTCCTGAACGATACTTCTCTTCAAAATTTATAGTCAGCAGATGAATGATGGATAATTTTATTGTTTATTTAATGATGAATTGATGATGATTTTTTTTATACATAGGATGCATATGCATGTCAATGACAAATATGGATAATGACCATATCCCTGTATACAGCACAAAATCGATAATTCAAAAATCGGAAACCGAAGGCATACAAAATCAGGATAAAACAGGAACCAAAGCAAACAAACAAAAACCTAAAACATATGAAAAGAAGCGAACTCCCGATATGGGAGTGACACCAGGTGCCCAGGAAGAGTAAGCATCTCCTGCTTGCATGCAACACCCGCCGCTTCAATTCGGTAGAACTGTCACATCCTGTTACTTCCATTTCGGAAGACATAGAGTACAATCTTTGGTTGGATGGTTCAAATGGTCTATGACAGAATATCATCCACCATTCTGGAGAGTGGGACATCATAGTGTATGACGAGTTCCCCATATCGACCGTAAAACTTCCTCAGTGACGATGTTAGTCGGTCACAAACATATTCCTGACTTAGAAGCTTATCTGAAAGACGCCTAGCTCTCAGAACAAAATCCGTATATTTGGTACTTGCTCTGGCATAGCGTATCAACTGATAATTTTCATTTCTATGAGCTCATTGTGTTCTATAAACAGCATAAACTGTTTATATTTACTATAAGTGGTATACTTTAATATTACATTTACAATTAAAATTAAAATTACATTTTATTCTGACGACTTAAACCCGGAGCAGTGTCTTAAAATTAACCCATTTGGAAACTAGAAAGACGTTAAGACCATGCATACAAGTTTCAAATTACTTACAATCTACAATATATCTGATAAAAGAGCGGTTACATGTAGTTCCAGCGTAACTTTAAGTTTATTATCACTGGTAATTTCAATTTTAATTACCAGAATTTCCTATTTCTTTCAACAAGATCATGCTTCGTTTCTACTACTTTCGTTTCTCATCGGTATATACATCATGTACATAGGGAAGACAACTCTTACATCGTATAAGTTGAAAGAAGTACTATATCATTACGCCACCGGTGAGCAGTGAAAGCAAGAAATAAATAGTTGATTTTTTGTGATGCATTTACTTTATAAGCAATTGAAACTTTTTTCAAGAGGGAGGATAATCTTGATCTTGCATGTGTCAGACAGCAAATTCCTAAATTAGAAAAAGCACTATATTTTGAGGTGTATGGATATGTTGCAAATCGGGAATGTCTCAACTGTTACGATAACATAAGGAGACTTCCTGAAAGGAAGTATCCTAAAAAGTCCTCTTGTAATTTTTTTTTCTGTAAAACTTCCCGATAATTTACATCTTGACTTTCAACAATTATAAATACCGAATCCTGTGAAACAGATCTAACTTTTCTCGTATTCAAAGATCCTAAACGATACCGATGTTAATAGATATGAACAATAATTTCCATTTGGTTTCAAAATGGTTGATCAATCATCTAGCATATTACATTATACCTAGGGGAGCGATGTAATTTCATTAGTTTCTTGTTTGTCTACTATTCTTTTCCCATGTTTGAATTTAATGTCTGCTTTCGTATACATATTTGACACAATTCATTGTACTCAAATTATGAATTAATTACATTATTGGAATGATGTCTTTCCTCAAATGTAATCGGCCCTTGATTATTAATTGTTTCTGTAATTCATTATTTTTGGATCACTGAGGCAGCACTTCGATCACATAATTATTCTGTATAATATAACTTAATGTGAGATATATAATTTGTGTTTGAAATTAAATTTCCTTTAAGCGGAGTAGAACATTTTTAAGATTGAGTTAGTCTATTTATATTTCAATTGAATATATGTTTTTCAACAAAGTCCCACTGAATAAATTCTCAACTTTGGAGACCTCTATATAATACGAATCTGGGCAAAACTTGTTGTGCGAGTGGAGAGAGAATATATATATATATGATGAAAATCCTTTCTTTTTCAATTTTTTTTATCAATAATCAATTTTTATCAACAATATGACGATTTATCTTTTCTTACAAGATTTGTGAGATTTTCTGTTGTATGATTGCCACAATAGGTAGGTAGGGCGAGTGGAAAATTCATACGGGTGGGGGTTAAAATATGATTAAAAAATCAAACATTTTTCTTTTTTATTTTCTCGTATCCTAGACCATGGCAGTTTATCATATATTATAATATGTGTTAGATGACAGCCAAAAAAGGGTAGCGGGTAGGGCAAGTGGAAACAAGTATTTGTTCTATTGGACTAGACCGCGACAGATAAGATAAGGGGTAATTCAAGTCAGATTTACGGAAAACTACAAGCAAACAAAGGTGTCTGATTTTGAAAAGTATATCAATGATCTAGTTTCAAAAAATTTAGTAGACAGTGCTCACTTAAAAGTCATCTCTGCTTGAACTGATTAAAATAATTTATAAACAGACCTGGGTAAAAAGGGAATCGACGAAAGTTCATATATTTTCCTATATGTACATGTCATAGGGCGTGAGGATACTTATTTCGTGAAAGAACAATCTGATTCAAACAAAAAGTATACCGAAGACGATATCATCCGGATGCTGGAGTTTTTTATTGACAACATTTTTGTGGTGTTTGGAGGAACCGTATTCCAGCAGATAGTCGGAATCCCCATGGGTACCAATTGCGCCCCACTGCTTGCGGACTTATTTTTATATTCATACGAAGCTGACTTCATCCAGACCTTGCTCTCGGTTGAGCGAAAGCACCTCGTATCTCAGTTACATAGATGACGTGTTGTCCATCAATAATCCGAAATTTAAGGACCATCTACATGAAATCTATCCTCATGAACTAGATATCAAGGAAACAACAGAGAGCGACAGATCCGCTTTATACTTGGATATACTTCTATCTTTCGACGCAAACGGCCATTTGAACACCTCACTGTATGACAAGCGTGACGATTTCAGCTTCCACATAACTAACTCCCCTTTCATGAGTAGCAACATTCCGTCTTCTCCTGCTTATGGCGTTTTTGTTTCTCAGCTGATACGGTACGCCAGGGCATGTTCCAAATATGAAGATTTCATCATTAGAGCCAGACGGCTTGCAAGTAAGCTACTTGTTCAGGGTTATATCACACAACGGCTGAAATCATCATTGCTGAAGTTCTTCGGTCGCTACGGAGATATTATTAATACATATCAGATCCCCCTTTCCAGAATGATCAGTGACATTCTGCATTGTGATTGAATGGTTGCGTCATCACCAAACAAGACATACATACCTGATCTGTACATCAAAATAAACATCGAGACAATCACCTAATTTGACAGGTTTCCATGAAGCTGTTGCGACGGGTGTTGCATGCAATCAGGAGACGCTGACTCTCCCCGGGCACCTGGTCTCACTTCGGAATGTTGTTCATTCCTGGGTTCGCAACCGTTTCGATGGGAATTCTAACGATTTTGCTTTGCCTTCCCGACTTTGAGACTGAATAACGGTTAGGCACTTCTTTGATGTTTTTTTTTATTTCAAGCCATTTAAATTTTGTAAGAAAAAGGTTAAACGGAAATAAATTACCCTTTGCATATCGAACACCCCCCCCCCAAATCCCCCTATTCCAAAAGAAAGGAGGGGATCTCCAACAACACTAGGTTGCAGCATCCACAGCAAAATCCCAAAACACCCATGCAAAAAACACAGAACAGATACCCACAGCAAGAGGTGCAAAAGGGACAAGGAACACCAACTCACAACATAGAAACTAGAAAGACTACACATAAACCAACTTCTTATAGTACGAAATCATCCATGGCGTGAAAATTAATCGGAGCGAAACGTCCCGTTTAGCATCGATGAGATAAAGAAGACCCTGACAACAATCTCAACAGAACTCAAAATAGAGCACCATTTTGGGAATCGACAGACCCCTAGCAAGCAGAGGTGGGACCAGCTGTCCGGGAGTAGTAAGCATTCCCTGTTTGGCTAGCTGCAGCCGCCGTCGATGTTCACGGACGAAAATAAGTACATTGTCTTCAAATGATGTACTGTCTTAGGTTAGGTCTATATAGAAAGTGCTTCGGCGACTATGTCAGGGAAAATGTATTTAAGACAATCACTGTCAAAAAAAAATTTACGAGCTCCACACTGCAAAGGGCATAAGTTTGACACAAATGTGATTAAGAAGATCCTGACGACAATCTTTAGAGCACTCAAAATAGATCACCAAATTTGAGCAAGTAGCAAATATGCAGATTTTGTTCTGATAGCTAGGTGTCTTTCAGATAACCTTCTCAGTCAGGATACCTTTGTGATCGACTTACATCGTCACTGAGGTCGAGACGGGGAACGCTATGATGTCCAATTGTCCAGAATCATGAATGATATTCTGTATTAGACCATTTGAACCATCCAACAATAGACTATACTTATATCTTCCAAAATGAAAGTAACCGGATGTGATATTTCTGCCGAATTGAAGCGACGGGTGTTGAATGCAAGCTTGAGATGCTGAATCATCCCGGGCACCTGGTCTCACTCCTATTTGGGAGTTAGCTTCTTTTCATATGGTGGAGATTTCTGTTTGTTTGCTTTGGTTCCTATTTTATCCTGATTTCGTATGCCTTCGGTTTGTGATTTCCAGAATTATCGATTTTGTACTGGGAATTGGGATATGGTCATTGTCCATATTTGTCATGAATTATATCTTCATTTTAAGGATTCATATTTGGCAACAGTCTAGCAAGTTGTCCATAGCTTTAGTTTTTGACTTTCATTCACTGATTACGTCTTATGACAAAGTCAGTGAATGACACCAGGGAATAATCTCTAATCAAGTAAAGATAACCTAAAGTTATTTATTCAATTTTCTTCTAGGATCCCAAGAAGTACCTACTGATTGGTCGATTACATCTGGCGATACGACAACATTAATCAGTAACACCGAAAAGCTTACTACCGATCGATCGAATATGGTTTCTAAAAGCGAAGCGTTGTCCACTGCAATTTCGGATCATGAAACAAAATCTACTTTTGTTACTTTTGTTACACAAACTACTGCCCAAGTAAATGATAAACTTACGATGATGTCGTCAGAAGCAAGCTCTGACCCAACAATTAACGTAACAGAATACATCATTTCAACGACAAATTACACTGTTGGTCGATCAGAATTAAGTACCATAAGCTCTGAAACAACCAGTTTGCTTTCAACAATAAGCGGAACTAACAGCCAGAATCCTATTCCCGAAAGCACATCCACATCATTTGCGGAAGGAAGTACTAATCAAGTAGAAAGCAATGAAACTACTTATACAATTTCTGATATCCAAACCGTTATTCCTGACAACGAAAAAACCACACAGACCTCACTTCCTGACGACAATTCAACTACTACTTCAGGTAAATCTACATTTATTTCATTACACAATGTCTCATAACACTCAGATCCTTAAGATTGTAACAATCAGAATATGATTAGTCTAACAGTCAGAGAGATTACAAAGTACATCAGGCATGCATGATTCGGATAATTACTAGTAATCCATATTGGTCGACATCAAGATAGGACTTAATTAGAGTTGTAGATGTTGTCAATTCGAGGTTTATCCGAACTGATTCCATCAGATTCAACACTGCAGTATATATTTTTCTCGAATAATGAAAAACACGTGACTAGAACCAGCTATTTCTCGGTTACGTAAAATAGTACATGTCGTCAAGACAACGCTTTGGTATAATAGTTCTGAATTTAAATTGCAGATAACTGCAATATCTACATGACAATCTTATTTTCTATTTACAATTATTACTTAAGAGTGCAGTAATTAGTGATACAATGAACCATATGTCCGCAAAATCTCTAATGACATTTCTGGATCCTTGGATTTATTACCATGCTTCGCTTTAAATATCGATATTATACAAACACGGTTATCAATATTCAGTCAAATGTACCGTTTCGTTGAGGATGCTAATGTATTATTTCCTTTTGTCGAAGAAAAAATAATCTAGGAAAGAAATATGCGATTAAAAGTTTTGGTTATATGTCGTGATAAAGTTTGAAGAATTTTCTTTAGAAATTCCCGTTTATTCTTCTTTTAGTAATTCTTCGTATTCAACAATAGATGCAACAAAGATCCCTGAAAGACTACGATGAAATGCAACACACTAAATAAACCCTATTTATATGAATATGTGATTCGTTTTAAAATATGTTGATATTGACAAAGCTTTTTTTGAAAGTTATAACTGTTAGTAATACGTTAAGCTGAAATAATTGAGAGATGGCGAAGAAATTTGTAATGTCAAGTAACTGGCTTGTCAGCAGGTCAAAGGAAAATTATAATAAAAATTGATAAATTCATCTTTATATCTTAAAATATCATGGCAGTGTTTCCAAAACTTTTAACAAAGTGAGAACGAATTTCTTTCTATAATGTATAATAAATGTATAATTCTAACAACAGTAGGTATCTTCAGTTTTTCATGTAGAGTGATAGCAACATAGAGCTCAGCTAGAGCTGAATAGTTCTTTTTTATGGGCCACATTACGACATATCTTTGAGCAAGTATATTATACGTCTATTTCAGGAAGAACTATTACCACATATAGCGACACTGTAAGCAGAGAAATAGAAAAAGACTTCACTGCTTTTACATGCTGCTCGACCGGATGCAATTTTGAAAGATTCAATTGGTCAGACCCAGAATTTTTGAAATGGTTGTCTAAACGACTAAGTGAAATCAGAGAAAGCCTCTTTATAGATAAAAAGAATACAACAACTTTCAAAAATTCTAAAAGAAGCCCCATGGACAAGAGAGCATCGTCAGCCATAACGGGATCCTTAGGGGCAGTTTTAATCTTTATTCTTGTCGCTGCTATAACGATCCCTGATCTGTTGATGTTGATGACATTCTTGAAGGATAAATTGAGAGCAACAAAGGAGACCACATCGGAGCATCAGACTCAAAAAGGTTCCAAAGATCTTTAAAATTGAATCTGATGAATGGAGGTTTTGATATCTGTATTTATTGTCTTATCAATCATAGTATCTGACCAGAAAACCGTCTTAATGTACGCTATGCTAGATTAGAAATTCTTGTACTTTGAAAATTTAATTAATCTAGCGGGCTTTTCTTATCTGCATCACCATTGGCCATGACAGATTTTGAATCCGCGTTTTCCTGTTTGACAAGTGAATTAACCAGAATGTGATACAGAGCATCTTCGAGTTTCGCGATAATTGACCCATTTTTGAAAGTGCTGCGACCCGGGGACTCAGACAATTTTTTTTCGATTAACCAGAAATAAAGGATTGTTTTCAAAGATTATAATTCGTGAATATATTTTATTGTTATACAGATAATTTTGTTGTGATTTTAGAAGGTAAGTGGAACTTTCCAGTAGCATATCTCAATCATGCTTGCAATGTCTTTCCTCGATATCAAATTGATCTGATTCAATTACATTCTTATACTGTAAAATCACTTTTGAGTAAAATATAACATTTCTTTGTGTGTATCTCTGCAATGTAATTATATTCATGTAAACGCGCATTTAAAAATGGTATCATTATTTTATGTATACCGAGCAAATATGAAAGTACTCACTAATGTGTATATGTTTTATATCTAGCGTTCAATAACATTTTGTGTAGGCTAGGTTTCCCCGAAAACTTCATTTTGAATTGTCTATCCAATTTTCGAGTTTGTCATTAGTTGACGTACATGTGACGTTATCATCAATGATTGAAACCAAAGGGATTATGCCTATTTCACATCATTTAGTTCCAATATTTCTTGTTTCCGTCGAACAAAACTTTTTGATTCGCCATGCACTGTTTTAGGTATCATTACAACGTGGTGTGGATTGTCAGTATCGCGCATGACCATCTAAGGACTTCCGGTGTATTTTAAGGTTGTTTTGTTTTTCTGGTTTTTGTACTGATTTTAACGCTATATGTTTCTGAATTTATTTTTATTAAATTCATTGTCAGGAAATCTCTCTAGATTTAATTATAGACACAAGCCCATTGGAGATAGCCAACCAGAACAAAGGCAAACGTTTTAAGGCAAAACTCTCTACTTAGATACGCATCAATGCATCCAATGTCCTAGAGTATCTGAGTCATTATTGAATACAATTTACTTGTTTGAGGGATCTGACGTTTCATCTGTATATTATGTAGTCTGTCAAAATACGAGAACTATTTTGCTCAGTATTTATATCCATGTCGGGAAGGCAAGACAAAATCATTGGAATTTTCATTCAAACAGTTGCGAATCCCGGAATAAACAGTATTCCGAATTGAGACTATGTGTCCGGGGAGAGTCTCCAGTTTGCATACAACAGTTCAATGATTTTTTTTTAAATCCGGTGATTGTCTCGATGTACATATTGATGTACACATTAGTTAAAGATGTCTTGTTTGGTGATGTTGCCAGTCATTCAATCGCAATCCAGAATGTCACTGATTGTACTGTAAAACATGATCGCACATGCTTTTAAGAGATCCCCATAGCGGCCGAAAAACTTTGTCGATGACGATTTCAGCCGTTATGTAAGACAGAAAGTGAATTTCATCTTTTTGAGATACAATACATTTCATGGTGAACAGAATCTGTGTCACTTGAATTGAAACCGCTTCTAAGAATTTAATGTACGATTAATATGCGTACACATGTATCTACATAATGCATCAATTAGGGAGCGCTTTTTCAGTCATTCATTTTGAACCTTTAGAAGTCATGTACGTGTTTCTATCGATCAGTCCGTCTAGACTAGACTTTTGTAGCAGTGGGTGTTGCATGCAAACATGAGACACTGACTCTACTTAGGCACCTGGTCTCGCCACTCGCGGGGTCTGCTTTGGTTCATTGATTGAGAATATTAACTACTTGTGTAATAGTTATAGCCTTTCGAGCTTCAGTATATTGCACTTACAGATATTCCTTGCTTTTTGTCGTGTTTAAGGGTAGCTTTTTCAATGAACATGTACAAGAATAAAGAAAAATATCAAAGAAAATCATTTCTACTACAAGAAGCGGCTGTAAAGTAAAAAAGTGCATCATCCATTCAGATCCATTGGTGGTTATCATGTTTGACGGATCAAGTTGAATTAGATAGATCTATCTTATTTTGCATCGAGGTACTCTTAGATGCATAAAGGAGGGACACATGTTTCACTTCTTCTTACCTACATTGAACACTGAAATTTTTATGAAAACTATAAAACTGACAAGTTCATAAAGGTTTCAGTAGGCTGCTTACCGCATAAATGTATGTGAATCAAATATAGCTTGTTTTAGCAAAACTGTTTTCTATACTCATTTGTAGCTGAGTTTATTCTCTGAAGGAAAGAAACCCAAAATTGGGCTTAATTTAATAAAAGAATCAAAATGTCACGCTAGTTCACGATAAAAAAAGAATATACATACTACATATGTTGTCGTCAAAGTAGGAGTCGCCAAAATCTCACGTGCAACGGTGTGTTGAAAATGATTTTTCATGTTTTACGTCATTGATTCTGCATGTACGAAATCTAAATTTTTTCTCATTTATTGGAAATAATTTAGTCAACTGAAAAAAAATGTAAAGATTTGAAATAGCACAATGATTAGTAAAGAGCCGATACTATCAAATAATTGAATATAATTTGTTTTTCAAGACTTAAAAATTAACTGACATGTTCACGACTTTCCGATACTCGATAACTAGTCAAGCATTGATAAACAAAAATTTGGTATCATTAATTTGTAGCACTTGGCTAGTGCACCGGAATAATGTGCCTGAGTGAAGTCTGCATTTTATAGTCATGTTTATATTGACTAGTTCATTAATATTTTGTCAAGGAAACTGCTTTTGCATATTGAGATATGAAATGTTCAATTCCCTGTAAGACGACTTCATAATAGTTTTTCAACTGATCACTTTAGCATGCTATATTCCATACTCTGCACTTATCATGCACATTTCCCCTTGAATTGGTTATTATCTTCATGCACATATGATATTCTTCACGATTTGATACTTCAATACTCCACTAACAGGGGGTCTAAATACTAATGAAGAATTCGTAGATGAGGATTTTAATAATTCCAAATTTGTAAAAATGTATACAAAATTATTACATTTTCTAAGATATCTCTCTTGTTTCTCGTCATATATCTAAATTTGATATGCAATTTGAATAACGTTCTAAACGGACTCTCGCTCGCATACTTTAATGTCCTGTATTAGTGTAATTCAATATAGAAATCTGCATAAGTACCGCGCTAAAATCAAGACAGCGCCCAACAGAATAATAATCGAAGCATTATACCATATTAAAAGATATTTCATACATGTTACTCACATAATCTTTTCCTTTTGTCATCAAGCAAGCGAGCCTTATTTCTCTTTTTTATATTCTCTTTCCATCGTCAAATATTTCATGCTAATTAAGAAAAGTTAAGGCTAGGGTTGCAACTTTTTACAAACTCAATGTAGAAGAAAGATGAATATGCCCACATGAAGAGGAATATTCAGACCAAAATATCAAATTTTTTTTTTAGCTACAAACATCCATTTTTCCTATTTCAACAATTTCGTCTTTTTGGAGAATTCCACATGATAAATTAACGTACCCCTGTAATGCCTGAAATTTCAAGAATTCATGTATATGCGTATTTTTTCGGAATTCTTATAGCGTATGTTAAAAGTATAGGCTATTTCGAGAAAATCTGAAAAAATTAACAGGTCTAAGGGCATTATTTTCTTACAAATAGGATTTTGCTGGTTGCCATGACAACAACTTGTAATTTTTACTAATACTCAGGGTCTTCTTTAACTCATTAGAAGGTCTAGAGTTGCATATTTTTTTCTACACATAGAACTATGGTATTGCTTTATCCTAAAGCAGTCAAAACAATATGTACCCGATTCAGTTTTTAAGCAAAATGACTGTTTCTATAAGTAGCACAATAATTTATAAAAAAAAGTTTTGACCAAAAAACATAGAGTTTGACTCGAAGTTCGAATTTTGAATTATCTCTCAATTAAAGAGTATAAAAGATAGAATTTATTCCGATGTTTCAATCTTTGATAGCAGAGTTCGTACACAAATGACAGTTATTCTCCTATTGTCTGCGATATTTCATTAAAAATATGCATTTTCTTCAAAATACCAATTCAGCAATGAAGAATCATGGAGTATTACTTTTTTCTACATTAATGTAAAAAGCTGAGGTAATTCCGTTTATCGTTTATGTCAATATGAAATATTACATGATATGAAAATAGAGTTATCACCCTGTAGTCGCAACCTTAACCTTAAAGCAGGAAGGTAATAAATAGAAATGTTATGATAAGGAGCAGATACCCAATATGACGACGTTGCAGTGATAACAACAAGACACAAAAGAGAACATATGGTGGAGGTTTTTGTTTGTTTGCTTTGGTTCCTGTTTTGTCCTGATTTTGTATGCCTTCGGTTTCTGATTTTCTGAATTATCGATTTTGTGCTGTATACAGGGATATGGTCATTATCCATATTTGTCATACAACCAGGAGAATACGCGAACAATAACATCGAATCATTTAATCTAAATGACAGCACAATATTTACGAACATGTGAATAATGATAGGTGACGCCAATCATATGAATAAATGCGGTGCCGCACAAATTTTAGGAAATTCTACAACTCTATTTTATTTCTCCCTTTGTAAGAGGGTGATTTAAAGCTCAGTGAAAGCTAAATACAAGTATTTTTCTATTGGATTCGTCGCATCATAGCAATGCTGATGGGAAGATGAATGTTCAACGTCTTCAAATTCTAAAGCATCATTTAAGCAAAGATAGATTTGCAGCATGGACCAGACATGTTCGTTTCGGTCACTTAACCCTCGTCAGTAATCCTCAATCTAAACAATGTAATATGGCCAAAAAGTGTGACAATTTTTATGTCCAAAAATGTACCGAAAGACATAGCAGGATGGGTGGGATATGATGCCACAGGACCCACGTTTTAGAAATTTCGAGACATTTTGTAACAGAAATTTTCAAATGCGTTGAAGAGACAGACGATCAACCGAAGATGATCGAACTTGGCTACATGTGCTCTCAGGGACTCCTGGTCCACCAGTAGTGAGAAAACCAAGACATATGCAAAATGGAGCAGTATACAGCTAATATATACTAAACAAAAAAGTTATGTCATTAAAAATGAAACGTCACCACTTGTGAAGATGAAACGTTATAGCCCTCGAAATAATAAAATTTACTCAAGAAAAACTCCAAAATGTTCTTTTTATCACTCCGACATTGAACGCAATGAAGCGTGACGTAACAAAGACTTTTCGCCTTGTAAGGAAAATTTCTCTATTTCTTTGTTCTGGTTGACTGCTTTCGAAAGGAAAAAAAATGTATTAATAAGCATAGGAGATTTCTCCATTGAAAAACGGAATAACATTAAACATCGATTATCCATAAACAGTCAAATAGCTTGTAATTCAAGTAAAAATAGCTTCAATGACACCGGAAGTCTACAGTCGGCCATGCGCAATGTAAATACCAAAAGCGCATTGAAAGTGTATCTAAGGATGTGCATATACCAATTTGTTAAGTAAAATGCTTTTGATTTCAGAAACGCCCTTATCAGGGAGGATCAAACAGATGAAAGCCCTTTTGTTAAAACCTTTATAATGACGTCACATTTACATCAATTTATCAAGATCGTTGTCAGAATTGGATAATTAATGGATATACTGTTTAACATTTAATTCAAAAAATTATTTTTCGAGGATACCGCCTCTGAATAAAATTTGTTAGCTAAGTGATTGATGAGTACATTAAGCGGCGTAAATGTATAAGAAAGAAAGAAAGACGTACGTATCCTCTCATCGAAGCGGATGATTATAACTTATTCATCCCACCTTAACAATTTCGCATTTAGTATTTAGGTCCCCTGATAAAATTGTTAAGGTTCTGCTGGTGAATTTGAAATTTAAAAAATCATTAAGTAAGTTGGAAATTATTTGTTTCTTTTTCCATCAAATTCTTACAGCATTTACAATCAATCTTTGAAAAATATATGTTTCTATAGCGATGTCTGTACTAAACAACCTATTGGAATATGTTTTACTCCTACAACTTGTTATGCACATAGTAACAGGTATGTCATCTCATTTGATATATTATGATAACCTGATCATCTAAATTTTTTCAAACGCATTTGAAAATTTCTGTTTACAAAATATTCTCAAATTTGTAAAACCTGGGTCCTGTAGCATCATATCCCAGCCATTTTGTTATGTCTTTCGGTATATTTAGGACATAATTTTCACACATTTTGGTCATATTACATTGTTTAGATTGAGGATCACTGACGGTTTATTACCCGAAACGTGCATGTCTGGTCCATGCTGTAAATTTATCTGCTCTAAAATGATGCTAATGAATTTGAAGACGTTAAACATTTGTACCATTTGGACAGTGTCACTGCTTGGGGACCAAGAGTCCCCGAGGGCACATGTAAACAAGTTCGATCAATTTCGGTTGGTCGTTTCTTCAAACGCATTTGAAAATTTCTGTTTACAAAATTTTCTCAAATTTCTAAAAGCTGGGTCCTGTAGCATCATATCCCAGCCATTTTGTTATGTCTTTCGGTATATTTAGTGTATATTTAGTGTATATTTTCTGTGCTTGTCTGCTTTGTGTTTTTGCATTGGGTGTTTTGGGGTTTTGCTGTGGGTGCTGCAACCGGGTGTAATTGGAGATCCCCTCCTTTGTTTTAGGACATAATTTTTACACATTTTGGTCATATTACATTGTTTCGATTGAGTATCACTGTCGAGGGTTTATAACCGAAACGTGCATGTCTGGTCCAAGCTGTAAATTTATCTTCTCTAAAATGATGCTAATGAATTTGAAGACGTTAAACATTCCTAAACCCTCAATAAATCATTTTTGATCCAAATAATTCTAGCTTTGAAACGTGCATGTCTGGTCCATGTTGCCAATTTATCTGTTTTTAAATGATGCTATTCAATTTGAAGACGTTTACATTTATACCACTTGGTGAGTGTCACTGCTGGTGGACCAGGAGTCCCCGAGGGCACATGTAGCCAAGTTCGATCAATTTCGGTTGATCGTTTATTCAACGCATTCTAAATTTCTGTCACCAAAATTTCTTGAAATTTCTAAAAAGTGGGTCCTGTAGCATCATATCCCACCCATCCTGCTACGTCTTTCGTTACACTTTTTCGACATAGTAACTTTCATACTTTTTTGGCATATTACATTGTTTAGATTTAGGATCACTGATGAGGGTTATGTACCCGAAACGTGCATGTCTGGTCCACGTTGCCAATTTATCTGTTTTTAAATGATGCTATTCAATTTGAAGACGTTGACATTTAAGCAGCACAAATCAAACCTTTTTATAACAACATTAATGTTAGGGCACCAAATTTGAAATTTTGAAATTATCATTGGTGTTTAAAAGTGAAGAACTTGAGGCTTCTGAATCATTAGAGCTAGGATAGGGGTGAATTGAAAGAAGGGATAGGATCTCCAACCAGACCCCGTTACAGCACCAACAGCAAAACACCAAAAACACCCGATGCAAAAAAAAAAAAAGAGACGAGCACACCGAGATACGAAAAAGAGACAACGACACATTAACATCAAGCACAAAAGACTACACATAAACCAACGACACCAATGGATAAACGATGCCGACTTTGGACGGTCATTTAATTAAGAAGTAGCAAGGCACGTACAATTTTCTTGTAAAACAACTTCCTCACTGTTAGATGACCACACGCATACAGGACAGAACAAAACGCAGGGGCCCAAGCAACACGGATAAATATGTAAATGGATATAAAAAGAGAGCCTGCATTACAGTCCTTGCTCTGCCGGCTGTAGCGAGCTCATGTATGTGGAGCTCGTAAAAAAGTTCCCCGCGAAGGGTTTGACAGTAAGTGTTTTGAATATATTTCGCTGACATTGTCGCCATAGCACTTTCTATATAGACACGACGTAGGACAGTGCATGAATTTTATATATTGTTTTCAGTTTCGTGCTCAAACATCGACGGCGGGTGCGGCTAGCCAACAGGGGATGCTTACTCCTCCCGGGCACCTGGTCCCACCTTTAGCTTGCTAGGGGTCCGTCGATGCTAAGTTTTGTGCTCTATTGTGAGTGCTGTTGAGATTATCGTCAGGATCTTCTTTAACTCATTTGTGTCACACTTATGCCCTTTGCCGTGTGGAGCTCGTAAAAAAGTTCTCCGCGAAGGGTTTGACAGTAAATGTTTTGAATATATTTCCCTGACATTGTCGCCATAGCACTTTCTATATAGACACGACGTAGGACAGTGCATGAATTTTATATATTGTTTTCAGTTTCGTGCTCAAACATCGACGGCGGGTGCGGCTAGCCAACAGGGGATGCTTACTCCTCCCGGGCACCTGGTCCCACCTTTAGCTTGCTAGGGGTCCGTCGATGCATAGTTTTGTGCTCTATTGTGAGTGCTGTTGAGATTATCGTCAGGATCTTCTTTAACTCATTTATATCCCGAGGAGTCCGACTGAGATTCAGAGAGAACAGGTTGTCGGGGTCCTGTTTTCTCTAAAGAGGTTTGGACAGGGCCCGTCATGGAACCCCGTCGTCACAGTCAGTCAGAGTGAAAGTCTGAAGAATTTGCTGGTACAAGTGTTTAACGTCTTCAAATTGAATAGCATCATCTAAGAACAGATAAATTGGCAGCATTGACCAGACATGCACGTTTCGGATACTTAACCCTCGTCAGTGATCCTTAAATCTAAACAATTTAATATGCCAAATAAGTGTGAAAGTTACTATGTCGAAGAAGCGTACCGAAAGACGTAGCGGGATGGGTGGGATATGATGCTACAGGACCCACGTTTTTGAAATTTCAAAAACATTTCATAACAGAAATTCTTGAATGCGTTGAAGAAACGATCCACCGAAATTGATCGAACTTGGCTTCATGTGCCTGTAGATTGGTCAAGTATCAAGCCTAGTGTCCGTCTGATGAAATTAGGATCATATCCATGGTAAAAAGGCGTTTGATGATTCTGACTCATTTTCGATGGTTATGCTGTCAATCTTTAATCCCTCAAATTTTGTTTATCATATAACCATAAAAGGCAATACCCCAAAAAAATGAACTTTGTTGCTTGAAAAGATCCTTATTTTGAAAGAAGTTGACTGTAATTTTTGTAGAATTTCCAGAAAGTTTTTGAAAGCAGAAACCTTTATCTAAAAGTTTTCTGGTAATTTGTAAATTTCTACCGTGAAAAGCCAAAATATAAGTACACACTCTAGCGTACCGGATGAGCTGTACTATGTAAATACCGATAACGAAAATCTTGGAACATCACCGTCAAGCCAGGGGAAATGTACTATGTTTTATCCAAAATCATCTCTTTTGTCATATACACTTGTATGATTCTTTCAGTTTGAAATTTTGATATTTAGGTCCAAAAATTGTATTCCTGTGTTTGAACGTTTGCCTTGTTAAGCGTTTGTTCTTGTGAATAAATTTCATTCTTATATAATTAAAAAGCAGGATTGTCAATAGTTAGAATATCATCCAGATGCCTAGAAGTATTATTGAAACATATCAAATAAGCAAATATTCTTTGCTTGAGAAGATTTTGGATAAATTCTTTTTCGTAAGTGTATAAAAATAAATCTGCAACAAGAGGCGCACAGTTATAGTACCCAAAGGAATCCCTGCAACCTGTTGTATAGATCCTCACCAAATCTAACATAAATATTGTCCAGCAGGAACGACAAGGTCACTACATATCTACGATTTGTATGATTTGTAATCTGTTGAGGAAAAGAAACCCTTTGATTCAGATGTACAAATGTAAGTTTTCCGCTCTCGATCAAAACACTATTTCATGAGTTTAGATAATTGATCTAAACTTGGAGATCACAAATGACGAAATACACTTAGCCATAAAAATGCCCCCCCCCCCCCCCCAAAATATATATACTAATAAATCGAGTCGCCTGGACAGAGTTTAATGTAATGCTAATAGTATCAGTACACCAAATCTCACCAAATTTAAAAGAATTTTTGATAAAATCTTACAAGAGCGTAGATTCCCAGAAAGCTGGAGCAAAGGATATTGTGTACCGCTACATAAATAAAGCGATAAGAGTGATCAAAATAACTATAGTGGTATAACTATAAATAGCTTTTTTCGAGCTCCACACTGCAAAGGACACAAGTTTGACACAAATAAGAAGATCCTGACGATGATCTCAACAGCGCTTACAATAGAGCACATAATTGAGCATCGACGGACCTATAGCAATCTAGGGGTGGGACTAGGTGTCCGGGAGGAGTAAGCATCCCTTGTTTGGCTAGGGTTAGTTACCTTAAGTAACAGATTACAAAATTTCCTAGATAAAAAGATTATGATTGATAAACATTAATGACAAATATGGATAATGACCATATCCCTCTATACAGCACAAAATCGATAGTTCAGAAACCGAAGGCATACAAAATCAGGATAAAATGGAAACCAAAGCAAACAAACAAAAACCTCCAGCACATGAAAAGAAGCGAACTCCCGAAATGGGAGTGAAACAAGGTGCCGAGGAAGAGTAAACATCTCCTGCTTGTATGTAACACCCGTCGCTTCAATTAGGTAGAACTGTCACATCCAGTTACTTCCATTTCTGAAGACATAGAGTACAATCTTTTGTTGGATGGTTCAAATGGTCTATGACAGAATATCATCAACCATTCTTGAGAGTGAAAGATCATAGTGTATGACGAGTTCCCCATATCAACCGTACTACTTCCTCAGTGACGATGTTAGTCGGTCACAAACATATCCCTGACTGAGAAGCTCAGAACAAAATCCGTATATTTGGTACTTGCTCTGGCATAGCGTATCAACTGAGATATGAACAAGTCATAAGCAGGCGATGAAGGGATGTTGCTACTCAGAAAAGGAAAGTTTGTAATGCTGAAATTGAGGTCGTCACGTTTGTTATAGAGTGAAGTGTTCATGTGACCATCAGTGTCGTAGGACAACATTATGTCCAAATAGGATGCTGAATTATTTGTCTCTGTAGTTTCTTTGACTTCCAGCTCCGAAGGATAGATACTGCTCAGGTAATCCGCGAATATTGGATTATTGATGGACAGCACATCGTCTTTATATCTGTGATTGAATTTGAAGTCAGAAGCTAAGTATCTTTTCCCTTCAGAGACCAAAGATTGAATGGATTCAGCTTCGTACGAGTTAAGGAAAATGTCGGCAAGGAGTGGGGCACAATTGGTCTCCATTAGAATTCCGACAGCTTGCTGGAAAACCTTTCCTCCAAACACCACAAAAATGTTGTTGATCAGAAAGTTAAACATCTGAATAATATCTGTTTCAGCGTACTTATTTTCAGAATCGGAATTTTCTTTTAAAAAGTAAGTTTTGTCATAGTTAACAACAATAAATTTGTATTTGCGATTACACTTCTTACTTGTAAACGCATTTTTCGAATCTTTCTTTCAATCTAGAGTGTGGAATTGTAGTGTAAAGTGTTGAAAAATCAAAGGCTTTGATAGAATGGACTCTACTAAAATGAGTGGATTTCAGATGTTCTAAAAGTTCCTTCAAATTCTTTAAAATCCACATCTGGTTGATACCACTGTTAAAATATAGTGTCGAACAATATTTTTGTAGCCCAGATTTGATTTCAGATAAAACTTTGGTGCGTAAGATCGATACAGATTTGATAGAAGATTTTGAGGAGCCAGCGATGAAACGCTGTTTGTACGGATTCTTATGCATTTTAGGTATGCAGTATAACTATGGTAAATCTAAAAATAAATTGTTAGTTTGGAAGCCAAAGGAAGCAAGAGCTGATTGGCTGTTATCTATTATTTCAGAGGCAGAAAGGTTTTTTGGGGTGTAAGTGGGATTTCCAGGTGTCGAATTCCTTTTAGCTTTTCTTCCAAACCCAACTCTTTAACTAGACTGTCGAAATAGTACTTCTTGCAAGTAAATGTGTAATTATTTGAGGCTTTGTCCGACTGGTGTGATGACATAATGTTCTTGGAGGTAAGTAAACTCTGTGATAACATCAGTTTCTTTAAATATAGACTCGAATCTGGTCTTCACAGTTGATTTTAATCGGTAAATTCTAGATAAAAGTAACCCACTAATGAATTTTATCCATTCGGAAAGGGTGTCGAGCTGTATACCTCTTTCTTTGCCCAACATCTTGCATATTCCTCATAAGAGTCTATGATAATTTTGACATTTTGGTTCCATGTAAAGGAAATACTTTCTCTGTATTTGGGACACTTTTTTAACAATTCTCTCAACTTGTCGTTCTTGACTATACTATGGTTACCAGTAATAACGTATCCACAAGGAGAGAAGATGAAAACTGATGAAGAACATTCGCAAGGAAGTGGATGTAGTGAGGGAAAACAGGTCTTCGAAATCAGGTCTTTCATAAAAGTCAATCTTTGGATCACATGCTTGTCTTGACTACTCTCATTGATAAGTATAATGATTGAAATCAAAATCTATATTTCTGCTTAGTAGACTTCGGAAAAGACAATGATACAGTGTGGAGGGAAGGTCTATTTTATAAATTACAAAAGAAAGGTAACAGAAAATGAATGCAGTCTTTTGATGTTGTGTGAAATTTGGCGATAAATTAACTTAGGGTTTCCTTAATAATATCGGCGTGAAACAAGGATAGGTGATGATTCCCCTTCTGTTCAATATCCATATCAACGATGTAACAACATCCATCTGTGACAAGGACAGCACCAGTCTGAAATATATTCAAAATTAAAGTGTCTACTATATGCAGACGTTTCGATTCTATTTCAACAACGTTAGATAGTTTACAAAAAAATTCGATAAGTCACGTGATTATTGTGACAAATTGCAATTTAGTCCACACCAATTAGATTTGCAGTTTTGCAGTTGCAATTTGTCACAATAATCACTTGACTTATCGAATTTCTTTTGTTAATTTCTTTTATAACTTATACCGTGGATATGATCCTAATGTCACCAGACGGACACTAGGCTTGGTACTTGACCAATCTACAGTCTTGTACAAGCCCTTCTTAAAACTTGCACTCTGACTGACTGTGACGACGGGACTCCATGACGGGCCCTGTCCAAACCTCTTTAGAGAAGACAGGGCCCCGACCACCTGTCCTTTCTGAATGCCAGTCGGACTCATCGGGTGATAACATACATGAGCTCGCGGCGGCAGAGCACTGATTGTTTAACGTACGCCCTCTTTTTATATCCATTTACATATTCATCTGTGTTGCTTGGGCCCCTGCGTTTTGCGGTCTTGTTTGTGTGTGGTCATCTGACAGTGAGGAGGTTGTTTTACACCATAATTGTACGTTCTTCGAGACCTCTGGGTTATCGGAAAGGTGGGAGGGTTGTGCGCACGTAATGCAGGATAACCACACCTTCTGCTATTTCCGTGGCAGATGGCCGTCCTAAGTCGGCATCGGTTGCCCATTGGTCTCGTTGGTTTATGTGTAGTCCTTTGTGTTTAATGTTTCTGTGTTGGGCGTTGACGTTCTTTGTCCCTTATGCGTCTCTTTCCGTGCTTGTCTGCTTTGTGTTTTTGCATTGAGTGTTTTGGGGTTTTGCTGTGGATGCTACAACTTGGTGTTGTTGGAGATCCCCTCCTTTGTTTCAGATGGAGAGAGTGAATGTCGTTTTGATGTCAAAAAGATTACGTTGGGTCAATACTGTAGATAATGGGTGGGACAATGTAATTGAATTCTTTAAGCATTATATTATGTGTTGTCTGTTTGTATGTATATCTGATCATCAGTATTGTAGTATTCTTTAACATGTGTGCATGACTATTACTTTGTTCAAACTAAAGGTCAATGATAAACAATGTAAGTCAAGACAAAATTAACATTCTGGTTTTTACCATCATTCTACAACAAATCATAAAATATAGCATTATCTTTCATATTACTAGTATGTTCAATTGAATTTCAAAGGTCTAGTAGATGGAAAGTTTACTGGACAAAAAAGTTAGGGATCATTCTCGTTCAAATTAGTGTTGTGTAATTTTCATCAAAATACTGAAGCTAAGATAGGGACAATATTACAAAAAGAAACCGACCAAACATAATGTCTGGTCATCACTTTGATTTTTGGTAATTTATTTATTTCTCCATTTTCAATTATGAATAAAATGCTTATTTTAACAAAAATCTTTTTTTCCCTCTTTTATCTCTTTTTAAGTTACCCTTACTTGATAAACCTTCCAGATTCATAAAACTCATGATTATCATTTAACTGAAAATGATTGTTCAGTTTAAAACCCCTCATTTTTATGTAAATTTTTTTCTAACTCTTTTTCTTACGCTATCAAAAAATGCAAGGGTTATGTCAGATTTTCGTTTATAAGCGATAAGTTCAGTTTGAATACCGGCTTTTCAAAACAATATCATTGTGTACTTTGGATCAGACATGCAATTCGTACTTTTTAATTATGAATTATTCATTCCATGTAGATTCTAGGTTAAAATTCTATTTTTCTGAAATTCGCATGTTAGAGAAATAAGTAGGAGATAGACACTTGGCTCCGTTGACTTTTTTTGTACCCAAGAGTTGTACAAATACTGACAACTTACTTAAAAATTGATGTTTATCTCAGTTATTGCAATAGAACTATGCAAATAAAACAAAGTTCCTATCACAATGGTAATCCAATGCAAACTCTAAATAACTATCCTTAACTTTTCTGCTCAGTATTTGAGAGTAATATACATCAAATACAATCCGCTGACACAAATTTTCCTAGACTGTTTGAATTGTAACAGAATTAATTTACATGTTTTCCTCATGACATCCTCAAATTAAATATCTTTTTTTGTCAAAGTCAATTACCTTTTTCTCAATCAGAAGATATATGCGCTATTGTGTGTCATGTTTGATATGTAAATTCTTGTTTATTTTCGTACTCAGAAGAGGCTCTTAAAATACATTATGCATTCATATACAGATATATTTTTGTTAGCATGATATTAGTTTAATTAAGCTTTTGTTAGAATGTGCAACGGGGTCTTGTTGGAGATCTCCTCCCTCCTTTTGTAATGAATTTTATTTTAAGGTCCTCGAAGAACCAAATCCATTTTCCTCATCACAGCACAAATTCCATCTTTATTTAGTTTAATTTAAATACAGATACATGTTTTTAATTCTAATACATATGTTATAATACGTTATGATATTTAGAAATGTATAATATATATTATATAGATATACGTATAAAAGCTTTATTAGTTTTGGTGTGAATTTAGTAGGAGAGAAATGTAAACAACTTTTTTAAAATCAAGCAATTTTCATATTCCTTAATTGGGAGCTTTTTGGCAATTTCGCTTTTAGACATGTATATTGAATCACAGCCCAAAGATTTTCTTTCACTCCTATATATGACAAATATGGATAATGACCATATCCCTGTATACAGCACAAAATCGATAATTCAGAAAATCGGAAACCGAAGGCATACAAAATCAGGTCAAAACAGGAACCAAAGCAAACAAACAAAAACCTCCACCACATGAAAAGAAGCGAACTCCCGATATGGGAGTGAGACCAGGTGCCCAGGAAGAGTAAGCATCTCCTGCTTGCATGCAACACCCGCCGCGTCAATACGGTAGAACTGTCACATCCGGTTACTTCCATTTCGGAAGACATAGAGTACAATCTTTGGCTGGATGGTTCAAATGGTCTATGACAAAATATCATCCACCATTCTTGAGATTGGGACATCATAGTGTATGACGAGTTCCCCATATCGACCGTAGAACTTCCTCAGGTAGTAGGGCACGAAAAGCAATTTTGGGGGGAAATTTTAAGAGTTATCTGCCCCTTATTGGAGAAAATGTCTATTATCTTAAAATTTAGCTCATTGACCTACCTTAATTTGTAAGGAAAAAATCTCTCTTTCTTTGTTCTGGTTGACTGCTTTCGACAGAAAAGAGTGTATAATTAAGCACAGGGGATTTTTCCATTGAAAAACGGGAAAAAATGTGATATCGATTATCCATAAATCAGTTAAATGGCTTTTATTCAAGAAAATTTAGCTTTAATGACACTGGAAGTCCACAGTCGGCCATGCGCTATTTCAAATACCAAAAACACATTGAAAGTGTATCTAAGGATATGTAGACTCCGATTTGTTAAGTAAAATTCTCTTGGGTTCAGAAACGCCCTTACCAGAGAGGATCAAACAGGTGAAACCCCTTTGGATAAAACCTTGATTATGACGTCACAATTACATCAATCTAATGAGATCGTTGTCAGAATCTGACAATTAATGGATATACCGTTGAACATTTAATTCAAAAAATATTTTTCGAGGATACCGCCTCTGAATAAAATTTGTTTTCACGAGTCATGTAAAACCAATACAGAAAGAAGGACATACCTTTTTTTGTTCAGTATATATTGGTACCAAATGAGCTTTGTATCTTTTATATATTTCAGTGATTTATAAATTTCCTTAAAAGCTGTTTCATCTAAAAAAAAAGAGATCAAAACATACTAACACTTAAACATTATGTAAAAAAATGCATTTTTAAAATATTTTTGTTCACTATTTGACGTTTTCAGACACGTGTACCCTCTACCTTTTCAAGCCGTAGTTATCAAATTTTGCATCATTTTTTTTACTTATGAGAAATCTTCTAATACATCATATTTGTATCCTGAACAACCTTTATATTCAAAGGAAGGACAGCGCACTAGAAATAATCGAACGATTCCAGGGCTAAATCAAGCCCTTATTCTTACACTTCCTTTGGTAGAAAGGTCACAATCGGTAATTCCCACAAAGAAAGACAAACGTATAAATTGGTATGTCATGGCACAAAAGATCTACGTCAGAATATCAGCTATGACTCTGGACAAGGGGACGTCGTAATGTGCTACCATTTCCCCATATCGACCATTTTTATGCACCAGACACGTGTTTCGGATATTACATCCTCATCAGATATGCTTCCAGTCGAAGTGCTCTTAATAAGCCGCCTAAATTCTTTTCAGTAGCGCCCTTTGGTTTTATTATTTTAATTCTTATTTGTACATTTACTTTATATGGAGTGCGCGACTCAAAATTTTATGTAGGGTCGATTCAGTAGCATATACAAATATAATCTGTGTTTAAAATAGCATTGGAGAGATGGTGCTAAGATGTTAACCTTCTTTAATTTGGATGATGCGTTTTAATGAAATGACAGATTTCTGAAATAGCCAAATTATGTATGATGTTAAATTATTAACAGGTACATATGCAGTCTCCGACATAGGAAAATCATTTGCCAATTCCTTAAGCAACTGTAGAGATGATGACATGGATCTAGCGACCATAGAATCAGAAATGAAACGCAGATATATCAGATCGCTGCTTCGTAAAAAGTAAGTTTTGATAGATATCTTACTTTATATCAATTAAACAGTTTTGTCTTTCTGAAGGTCAATAATAACATGAAGTATACAATACAAGAGGTCCAAGAGGACCACAATCGCTCACCTGAAAACTACGTAACTAAGCATACCAAACAGGAAGAAGTTTGTAAAAGGAAAAACAAAACTTAACAACACTTCCTAAAACATCTCTCTAGACCATCCTGATGCTTTCGGTTTTTCGATATGTGCTTCGGTTCTGAAGAAGAAGTTTGTCAAAATAGGGTACCCCCATGACGTTCTTTTGCCTGTGATGGTGCATCTATTGACGGATCCGTACGAAAAATAGCGACACTTGTAAGAGACCATGAGTACCTCTTACGTACCAAAATCCATGAAAATCTGAAAAGTGGATGAAAAGGTATGAAAATCACCCCCTCCCCCATGTCTTTTTACATAAAATGAAAAATTCATAAAAAATCAAATAGTTCAAATTTCAGCATAAAATACATATGAAAGCATTTAGTAACTTAAATATGGCAAATATGCAGTAAAATCATACATTTATTGAATTATTTAAAGAAAAAGTGCAAAAATGTGCATTTCTGACTAAGACGAAAAGGCGTCAAAACGTGTCAAAAATGTTACTTCGGAGTGGAACCAAAAATAAAAACACATCCTGATACTTTTGGTTTGTCGATACGTGCTTCGATTCTGAAGAAGACGTTTGTCAAAGGAGGGTACCCACTGTGATCTATGGTGGCGCCTCCTAGTAGACAGATCCGGACAAAAAACAACAACACTTGTAGGAGACCATGAGTACCTCATTACTATCAAGTTTCATAAAGAATCTGAAAAGTGGTTCTGGAAAAGAAGCTGAATATGTATGAAAATAACCCCCTTTCTTTTTTCATAAGAAACAAAAAATCGTTAAAAAGTCAAAGAAAATATAAAATTTTAGCATAAAATACATATAAAAACATTTAGTAACTTAAACATGATAAATGCAGTAAATGAGTGTGTAAAGTCATACATTTAATGCGATATTGAGAGAAATAGTGCAAAAATGTGCATTTTTGATCAAGTCCGAAAAGACATCAAAAACACGTCAAATATTGGACTACGGAGAGGAACCAAAAACAACAACACTTTATGAGACATCCTTCTAGATCACTCTGATTCCTTCGGTTTGTCAACATGTGTCTCGCTTCTGAATATACCTATATGACCTACATTTGCCTGTGGTGGCGTCACCTATTGACGGATCCGGAGGAAAAAACACAACACTTGTAGGGGACTATGAGTACTTTATTCCTATTAAGTTTCATGAAAATCCCTTCAGCCGTTCTGGCGAAGTCAAAAATGTCGAAAAGTTTACACCGGACGATGCGCTTTGACAATAGCTAACTAGAGCTTCGTTCAGGTGAGCTTATAAAAAGTCATGGTTGAGTTATTGGTTAGGAAACATCCTTTGCTTTTTAAAAATACATCATGATTAATATTTTAAATGACAACATACTTACGAAGCCCCTGATAGATGGAGTAGGTTCGCGATTTCTATTAAGTCTGTTTCATTATTATTGAATCGCCATGATTTTAAATAATTAGTTTTTATATGATTTTATCAGCATTTTGCAAATATACTAAGTAATACAAGAATTGAAATAGCTTGGTGAATGTCACTGTTGGTGGACCAAGAGTCCCCGAGGGCACATGTAGCCAAGTTCGGTCAACTTCGGTTGATCGTCTGTCTCATCAATGCATTCAAAATTTCTGTTACCAAAATTCTTGAAATTTTTAAAACGTGGGTCCTTTAGCATCATATCCCACCCATCCTGCTACGTCTTTTGGTACATTTTGGGACATAATAATTTTCATCCTCTTTGGACAGATTAGATTGTGGATCACTGACGAGGGTTGAGTACCCGAAACGTGCATGTCTAGTCCGTGCTGCAATTTTTTTCTGTTCATAAATGATGCTATTGAATTTGAAGACGTTTTACATTTATGCTTCGCATCAAATACTGAAAAAAAAAATGAAATGTGAAAGACAGTGTCTTCTTTATTTGACATATTTTCAGTAATCATATATCTTTTCACTTTTCTGATAAAGAAAGACATACTCTTTATTTTCAAGAATGTATCGGGTTAGGGTTGCGACTTTTGATAGAGTTGAGGAAGAGAAAAGATGGATATGTAAACATGCGGAGGACTAACACCCCTCCCCCCTGGAACTATTCAGAGCAAAAAAGAAATCCTCCCGTCTTGTCTCTTTCGATACAAAAATCCATTTTTTCCTGTTTCAACATTTTCGTTTCCTTGAAGAATTCTACGTGACCAGTTTACATACCTCTGTACATGTGTATCAATACTTCTCGGAATTCGTATAGCTTGTGTGTCAATTTAAGGCTATTTTGAGATATTCTGAGAAAAAAAAACAGTTCTTGGGGCAATACTTAGATATGAGTACGATATTGCTAGCTGCTATAGCAAAAACTTGTAATTTGTATTAATAGCTAGAAAGTCTACATTTGTATATTTTTTTCGACGCATTACTTTATCCCAAATTAGTCAAATCGATATATACCCGAATGAGTTTATGAGCAAATTGACTGTTACTATAAATAGCATAATAATTTTAGCAAAATAGACGTTTTTTTTATCCCAAAAACAGAATTTTACTCTTTAGCTCGAATTTTTGAATTAATTATAATTATAACAATTATATTTTTAAAGGATTGAATACTTTATGATGACTGAATATTTGATTGCAAAACTCATACGAAAATGAAATGATTCCTGTTTTCTGCGATTGTTCATTGAAAAATATGCATTTTACCTCAAAATATCCATCTAGCAATAAATATCTCAAGTAGAATCATTTTTCTCTGAAATCATGTATCAAACTTAAGTCATATCACTTGTCGTTTAAGTTGGTTTCATATAATGTGATATGAAAATAGAGTTATCTCACTGAAGTTGCAACCCTAATCCTTTAAACATTTTCACATTATGTATGCTTTAAGCACTACAAAAGCTAGCATTTGAAAACAATTTAGCTAATGAGCTGGAGAGTATAAAGCCACTTAACGTACTTCGTGCGACGAACAATAACATTAAAAAGGGCAAAGTAAAAAACATTGACACGGCGCATTTTCTATCACCAATATTCCAACTCAACAAAATTAACAGATCACGGAGCCTAATTTCAAAATGTTATGTTTTAATAATATATTTTCATGCAACTGTTTTAATGCGAAGCGAAATGACTTAGTTGTCATTCCTATATGATTCAAGCAGCAGTGATATACGGATAAGTAGTTCTGGTAATTACATACGACGCTTCAAAATAAATATTCTTACGCTTCTTATAGCATGTTAAACGTCTTCAAATTCAATAGTATCATTTATAAACGGATAAATTTGCAGACATGCACATTTCGGGTACTCAACCCTCGTCAGTGATCCTCAATCTAAACAATGAAATATGGCCAAAGAGGGTGAAAATTATTATGTCAAAAAATGTACCGACAGATGTAGCAGGATGGGTGGGATATGATGCTACAGGACCCACGTTTTAGAAATTTCAAGAATTGAGTTTATGTTATATTTACAGTATTAAAAGTCAACGGTTGTAGAAAGGTAAAGTATAACATGGTCGACGGTCGACAGTTGACAATAATTGTAGAATTGGAGGTCGACGGGTAGACAGTTGACAGTGATGAAGGTAAGGAAAAATTTAAGAGGTCGACTGTCGACAGCTGACTTTGCTTGTATGTTGCATTGAAGGTCGAGGGTATAAAGATCGATAGTTGACAATAATCGTGGAATATCATGAAAGTAAATACAAAACAAAAAATCAAATTCAAGGAATTGTAGTCCCCCGCTTTTGGATGTTTGTCTTTAAAGAAATGCTTACAAACATCCCCCAAATTCTTCACTTTTAATAATATATCTCATATATTATCAACATTCTAAATATGAAAGATTAAACTCCAAGAAAAAGTCAAAGGGTCCAAACTTTTGTTACCAAGGGACTGCTTATGAAAAGGTATGCAGATGTGAAATATAAAAGTCCTATCATTTAAATTACCATCCAAAACTTATGGTCGAGGTTAAATTTTTTAAATGAGGGTCAACCTTCAAGGACGCGGTCACAAGGTCAGAATGTTGTTACCAACAGAAAGGTCTTGTCACAAGGAATACACATGTGAAATGTGAAAGCCCTATAACTTTGCGTTCAAAAGTTATGGTCAAGGTTTAAGTTTCTGAAAAGTATATCAATCTCCAAGTTCAAGGTCACAAGGTCAAAAATTGTGGTATGAATGGAAAGATGTTTTCACAAGGAATACACATGTGAAATATCAAAGTCCTATCACTTTCAAATAAAAAGTTATGGACAAGGTTAAACTTTTTTAAAAGTAGGTCGAACTCAAAGGTCAACGTCAAGGTCACAAGATCAAAAATTTTGGTATCCATGGAAAGGTCTTGTCATAAGGAATACACATGTGTAACATGAAAGTCCTTCCTCTTTATATTCAAAAGTTATGGTCAAGGTAAAATTTTTAATAAGTAGGTCAAAGTCCAATGTCGAGGTCACAAGGTCAAAAATTTTTGTATCCATGGAAAGGTCTTGTCACAAGGAATACACATGTGAAATATCAAAACCCTATCACTTACCATTAAAAAGTAATACACAAGATGAAAGTTTTTTGTGACTGACAGACAAACGGACGGACAGACGAACCGGTTTTAATGTCCCCGCGCTTTCGCAAAAGCGGGGGACAAAAATCAGAAGGCAGAAAATAACGATCAATAATGAATGGGTTCCCGCAAAATATATATCATCAATACAACCAAACTAAAATAGCGAAACATGAGACGAAAAAGCAGATAAAGAGACGGGTGCGGCTAGCCAACAGGGAATGCTTACTCCTCCCGGTCACCCGGTCCCACCTCTAGCTTGCTGGGGGTCCGTTGATGCTCATTCGGGTGATCTTTTGTGAGTGCTGTTGAAATTGCCGTCAAAATCTTCTTACTCGTTTGTAGTTCCAATTTCTCATACAAACTAACGATTACATGACCTAAAACCATTGTGACGTCAATATCTTTTACACAAAATGACGGTCAAATTCAAAACAAAATGATGACCTGTGTCCGTTGAGTTACTGTATACAACCCATATTTTCCCTATTATATGATAGCCATCACTCTTTTCGGAGGATTTGCGACGCAAGACTGTTGGATTTAGAATTGGAACTAAGGTAGGGATATTTTTCATTTTAAAATCGTCATTTATCTGACCAGGACACTGACATCATCGATTGCTGAAAGCAACCATCTGAACGGATACTTTCCTCCGCTCCTGTTGTTACAATTTTGTTTGTAGTTTAAAATTGTTAATTAAGTATGAACAGAAGTCAATCGAAGTTTTTCTAGTATTTGATTAAATTCATAAGAATTTAAAGTAAATCCTTAAAAAATCTGATAAAAAACGAAATTAATCACAAACAGATGCAGCCATTATACACCCCAAACTCCTTGAATATATTCAGATGAAAAATAAAATGCTTTGAGTGGATGGATTATGTTGGAGTTTCGATTTTGTATCCTTTTGTGAAATAAAAAAAGACTGATTCATTGCTCACAAAATCAAGAGTAGTACATTCCGCCAGGGGTTAGAACTACGAAATCCGTATGCATAGCCCTGGCTGCCATATACTTGGGTAAAATTCTTCGACTGCGAGGACTAAAGACATAAAACATTATGTCTCTAACCCTAACCATATTTCAATATAAATTGTATTTGAGAGTTTAAAGGATAATTAAAAATTCATATTTATAATATTTAGAGGAGTAAGTGAGGATATATGGATCGATCTGCAGCTCTCCAGTGTAACATTAGCGAACGGCTCTCTCCTGTATGAGGATTCATATGGGATTATAACCAGCTATCTACCATGGGACACAAAGTTCGGTGAACCAGATAAACAAAGCTCTGACAAATGTGTGAGGTTGGCGGAGACTGGTTACTTTAGGACGTCGCCATGTTTGAAATCGTACAAATACGTATGCGTAGGTAAGTGAGATCTTTTACATTTTTATAATGTATAAATCTTTCCTGCTAGCAACCTTCAGTTCTGCTCCTCTGTGAGAGTGGGTTCGAGAGGCTTCATGATGCATACAACGGTCAAATTGGCGTAAAATCACCTTTTTGTGTAGAGATTATAAGCCTCTTTTATATGCGTTTATGTGATAAACGTTCATTCCACACTGGGGGTCGGCAAAGACTAGGTTTTACAGGTTTTGTGACCCCGAGGTTGAAATGAAAGTTTCTCTCATAACTGCTGCGTATGTATTACAGAGAAGGCCCATGAGAAACAGCTATATGAGCGACATCTGTATCACATATCACGTGACAGCTGTATCTCATATCACGTGACGCTATTGTTTCGATTGTTTACGCTATTGTGACGTCATGTTTTCATCCTGCAAAACAAATAATTAGCGGCGACATTGTAAGATTTTTTTTTACTGTATTCTTGTGTTATATTCTGAAAAGCCTAACATTCGTAGTTTATTCTTATATAAAAAACCATTTTCGGGGGCGCTGAATTCGAATATCGCAAAAATTTTGCGATTAAATCAACTTGATATTTTTTTTTTCAAATTTTGTCTCTTTCCTTTAGCTTTGACTTTGGCCCATAGATATGAGAGAAAAATACTCTTTCATGATCCTCTATGAAAGATACATCGTTTCCACCCTCGAGGTCTCAAACTTTTGCGATACTCTCGGCAAGCCTCGAGTTTTATATGATTTCTAGACCCTCGAGTGGAACCAAAGAGTCTTATAATATCACATAAACGCATTTAAAATTGTATTTTTCTCTTGTATTTTTACTGCAAAAGCTAATTTATCTTTGAAGTACAGCGTAAAAGCGCTGCAATTTTGGAAAATGTATGTATTTTTAACAGCAATCTGTAAGAATCAAAGAATTTCAATGAAATGTTGGTTCGTCATGTCATGGATTTTAGAGATTTTTGGTATGGAAGTTCAATATGAAGTACTTGTTTGTAAATCAACCTCAGAATGCCTTTTGTATACAAGATGAAAAAATGGACAAAAATGGGGTATCAAAAGGCTCTGTTTCGGGCACTTAATATGGATTCTTTGTAAAAATTTAAAAAAAACTTACATGTTTGGCCACGACATGAGTTAAAGAAGATCCTGACGACAATCTCAACAGCACTCACAATAGAGCACAGAATTAAACATCGACGGACCCCTAGCAAGCTAGAGGTGGGACATGTCTAAGATTTTGGATATCGTTTGTGTACAAGGCGTATAGGATGTTCTCAGAACGAAGTGACCTTCTAATTTTGTTCTCTGACGATCCGTTGTAATAGTAAGCAAGGTTTTGTATAAAAACCCCTTGTAACAAGGCATTTTTTTTGCATCCCATTACCATGGAAACGATTGAGGAATGTATATGTAAATTTCTGAACAAATTATTTAAATCCACTTAAGTCATTATAATTTGATTATGTAATGGTCCTTCTTACTGTATGTCATGTAATTTGCTTCAATTTCAAGAAAAATTGCTCATTCAAAATGAGCCATTTTTAGCCAATTTAGGCCTGATCTTACCTATATTTCACTTCCTTTTGACATGAGTGATAATGCAGATGCACAAAATTACCGTTGCATATTTCCTGAATAGAACTATCCTATGACTTCATGGGAATCGAAGGAAATTTATGAAGAAATAAGATTTTTAAGTTTATATGCCTTGAAATAGGTTACTATGGCAACATTTGGTACGAAGGTGTAAATAACTGTCATATGCTAAAAGCAAATTTCTAAAGGTCATTGAAAGATATTTGCTATTTTCAGGCCAAATTTTATGATTTTCAATAAAAGGAGACATGATTGACAGTAAATGGTATGGAACTTAAGTAAAACAATCAATTAGAGGTGAAAGTATGATAACTGCACTATTTGTTGGGATGAGTTTCAAAATTATCAAAGTCCACTGAAGACCCATGAAAATGTCACATATTTAAGGCATGGTCCATTTGATATTCTGGGGGGCTTGGGTTTTTTGTCGGAGCAAGATTATTTTTTTCGCCACGTACCGGGGCAAAATTATTTTTTTCTTGCAAAGTTGGAGCAAGGAAATTTTTTTACAACAATTGATGTGAATATTAAGAATGTTTGTGTTTTTTCAATAGAAATTCTTTATTTTTACTTAAATTACTCTGAACATTACTTTATTTTTATGTAAAACTTGTATTCACTTCTAAACTGAGAGAGATAATAGATTTTTGCAATATGTTATATATTAAATTTCAGTGAACAATATGTATATATTAGGTCATGTAACATGCAAGAGGGCCTGAGGGATGGGTCTTCTAGACAAGATTTTACATGTAGAAATGAAAACTTATGAAAAACTTCATTAAATTCTCCTTCCAATTTCCAAATTAGACACTATGGTGATACATGTATCTTAAATAATAGTAATAACTTATATTGAAAATGTATTTAAGCATTTAAGGAAGACCCTTGTTTCAGTCACATGCATACATTTGATATTTTCAAATATCAACTTGCCATTACAGAAGAAAACTATGGCGAGCGAAGCTAGCCAAAAAAATTTCATAGAAAGTTAAAACTGTGGTGAGCGAAGCGAGCCGAAAAATTTTAGGAATTTTAAGCGAATTTTATGGCTATTCTTCAAATTCAGATTACTTGTAAGAGCAAGATTATTTTTTTCTGTCACACCATAAGCAAATTTATTTTTTTTCATCAAAATTCAGAGCAAAATTATTTTTTTCGAAAAAAACCCAAGCCCCCCCCCCCCCCCCCCCAGAATATCAAATGGACTGTGCCTTACGAGGAAAATCTAGAAAATCTCAATTTTATGCTCTTATTGAAAGTATGTCATAGGGTTAGGGTTACCGATATTCGAATAGAAAACTATCACAAAAATCCTCAACTTTTTGAAAATCCAATTTCTAAATCTGAAAGATATTTCAAATCCAAGTTACATATTTTACATGAAAAATATGTCTTCGCGCCTGCAGACAAAGCAGCCAACAACACCATAATTATTTGAAAACGCTACTACATATCAACTTTAGTTTCGGAACTTTCCTCTACTTATACTTATATCGAAAGCAACGAAAGTGTTCCCAATATTTTGAACAAACATAACAGTGAAATTTCTTCATTTAACATCCCTATTTCTAAATTGGATCTACCTACAATATACTGTATACCAAAACTTCACAATTATCCTTACAAGTTTCGATACATTGTTAATTCTAGCAACTGCTCAACAATAATTTTGTCTTGAAATCTGACGTCAGCACTCACGGCAATAAAGGAACACGTGGCAAAATACTGTGAAACTGTCATGAACAGGAATGGCGTAAACTTCTGGTCTATTAAAAATTCAGGGGATGTGATTGACAAAATGAAATCAAGAAATTTTGAAGCAAATACAATATCTTCATACGACTTTTCTAATATGTACACCACGCTTCCTCACGACAAAATAAATGATCGACTGTCCAAACTCAATAAATGGTGTTTTGATCGAGAGGGGAAAAGTTATATTTGTACTTCTGAATCGAAGGGTTTCTTTTCCGCCACAGATTACAAATCATACAAATCATGGACATGTGGTGACCTGTGCATTACCTTGTCCTTCCTTTTGAACAATATTTATGTAAGATTTGGTGAAAAACTCTACAAACAGGTTGTAGGGATTACAATGGGTACTAATTGTGCGCCTCTTGTTGCAGATTTATTTTTTTACACGTATGAAAAGGAATTTATCAAAAATCTTCAAAAACAAAGAAAAAATGATGATGTGAAATGTTTCATTGGTACTTCTAGGTACTTGGATGATATTCTTACTATCGACAATCCTGTTTTTGAGAAATATAAAAATGTTATTTATTCACAAGAATTGATTCTAAACAAGGCAAACGTTTCAAACACAGAAACACCATTTTTGGATCTAAATATCAAAATTGTTAATGGAGAGATCCATACATGTGTGTATGACAAAAGAGATGATTTTGGATTTAACATAGTAAATTTCCCCTGGCTTGACGGTGATGTTCCTAGATTACCGTCCTATGGTATATATATTTCACAGCTCATCCGGTATGCTAGAGCATATACTGATGTTTTGGATTTACAAATTACCAAGAAACTTTTAGGACAAGAATTTCTCTTTCACAAACTAGTAAAGACTTTCTGGAAATTTTACAAAAATTATTGTCAACTTCTTCTGAAATTCGGACCAATACAGGCAACAGAGTATATTGCTTTGGGTATTTCACAACCTGCATTTTATGGTGACATTATTAACAAGATAAGAAGGATCAAAGATAGACAACATCACTATCGAAAATGCGTCAGAATCATCAAACGCCTTTTATACCGTGGATATGATCCTAATGTCACCAGACGGACACTAGGCTTGGTACTTGACCAATCTACAGTCTTGTACAAACGCATTCTTAAAACATGCACTCTGACTGACTGTGACGACGGGACTCCTCTTAAGAGAAGACAGGGCCCCGACCACCTGTCCTCTCTGAATGTCAGTCGGACTCCTCGGGTGATAACATACATGAGCTCGCGGCGGCAGAGCACGGATTGTATTACGTACGCCCTCTTTTTATATCCATTGTCCATCTGTGTTGCTTGGGCTCCTGCGTTTTGCGGTCTTGTTTGTGTGTGGTCATCTGACAGTGAGGAGGTTGTTTTACACCACAATTGTACGTTCTTCGAGACCTCTAAGTAATCGGAAAAGTGGGAGGGTTGTGCGCACGTAATCGAGGATAACCATACCTTCTGCTATTTCCGTGGCAGATGGCCGTCCTAAGTCGGCACCGGTTGCCCATTGGTCTCGTTGGTTTATGTGTAGTCCTTTGTGTTTGATGTTTCTGTGTTGTGTGTTGACGTTCCTTGTCCCTTACGCGTCTCTTTCTGTGCTTGTCTGCTTTGTGTTTTTGCATTGGGTGTTTTGGGGTTTTGCTGTGGATGCTACAACCTAGTGTTCTTGATTCCCTCCTTTGTTTCATACATAGAAGTGAAATACAATTAAACAAAACTGTGATTAATTCTACTTCTTTTAATTGGTTTTCCAACTGTAAATATTTAAATTCAAAATATCTAATGATTAAAGTTAGAGAAAGCAATTCAAAATAATTGGAAATCCTGATTTTTGTGTAAATTTGAGTATAAAGTAAGAAATGTCTTTGGGCTTTTGACAGAACATCTTGAAATGATTTGAAGGTAAAGTGATAATGATTAATGTAATTTGTACACAGGTATGCTATTTCATAATCATAGGTCTCAAAATGGGGAAAAACAATGTTTTTAAATATGTAGTATACAGAAATATTGATTCCAAATTACTATAGCAACAATTTTTGTTTAGTATTCATGACAAAATGGTAAGTTTCGCCATCAATTTTATATCTTGATTTTTTCCAACAATGGACATTAATTTAGTCAAGGTGACATCAAATACCCATAACATGTGCCAAATTGTAGTTTTCACCTTCAAAGTAGTAAAATAAAACAGGCCAAAAATGACCCTCAAAATATACCTTATTTTTGCCTAATTTTCACATATTTTGACTCAATGTCAACAACTACCTTAATGCCCCTACCCCAAAATGGTCTTCCTTTTTAGATTTGAACATACAAAACAGTTCGTGTATTCATAAAGTACGTTTTGACCATGGCGTCCAAGGCACCAACACAATGTAACAATATGTCTTGTTTCTCATACATATGAGTTCTCAAATAGATTGGCCCCTTTACTATGGTAGCCGTGGTTCAAATATAACAATATGATTTGTTTTCATTGTTTTTAAATTAAGAATGATAATTACAGAAAATTTCATCAAAATCCATGACATGCCGTGGCCAGCTGTTTTAGGTTTTTGTGTACAGAGAATCCATATTAAAGACCATTTTTTTTTTATTTTGCATGTTTTTACGGTTTTACAAGGTTGAAAAATTCATAAAAACACCAGTTTTTGAAGTCCAAATTCTAGTCATCAAATTAGTTTCATCTTTGAACTATGCATTAATACAAAAATTGGATTGGGTTAATTTGTCCTTTATATGCAAATTAAATTTCCCCTGGCTTGACGGTGATGTTCCTAGATTACCGTCCTATTGTATCTATATTTCACAGCTCATCCGGTATGCTAGAGCATGTACTGATGTTTTGGATTTTCATAGTAGAAATTTACAAATTACCAAGAAACTTTTAGGACAAGGTATCGCTTTCACAAACTAGAAAAGACTTTCTGGAAATTTTACTGTTTCTGCGTTGTGCGTTGACGTTCCTTGTCCCTTACGCGTCTCTTTCTGTGCTTGTCTGCTTTGTGTTTTTGCATTAGGTGTTTTGGGGTTTTGCTGTGGGTGCTACAACCTGGTGTTGTTGGAGATCCCCTCCTTTGTTTTGCAATACAGCATTAAATTTTGTTGCTTTGGGGACAATCGGCTGATAGGTTTCGATACGATGAATTTAAATAATAATCTCTATCAAACTATCCACGCATGATATTGGAACAGAAGTTCATGTATACATCTATCAGAGACGTTTTAATATCAAGATGACCTTGAAAATATTTCAAGGGCACCCACTGTATTTTCAAGGTCATCAAACTTCAAGTGACCAGATTTGACGAAAAATCCTGATTTTTCATTAACTAAAGGTGCCAATATTTTAGAAACCTTGAGATATTGAATTTAACAGTCATATGCCATAAAATGATTAATCTAAAACTAAGCCCTTAGAACTATTGTTCCTTCACATCTTTGAACACCTAAATTCTTGGTGAGTATTTTGATAAAACAGGAACGAAATCTGTATTTCTTTTTGACAGAGAAAAGTTTTCCTATTAAATTACTACATTTAAATGAATTCTAAGATTATTTCCTTTCTTATATTCATGAGCTTTCATAATAAATATGATCTATGAAATTATTCAGTTAAGAAAATAATTAAAATTGGTATTAGATATTTTTTGCAACATTTGAGTCTCAAAGTAGAAATGACCTTGAACATCAAACCAATGACATTGAACATTTTAATTGTTTATATGTGAAAGAGTTAAGTCATATCCATCCATACATACATTTTGACAATCTCATGAAAGTCAAAATAGAAATAAAATCAATTTCAAAAATAATATGAAACAAGCCATGGCAACGATTTTTGACGACAAAATTAAGGTAAAACTTTTAATTTACCCATTCCAATTTCTTATTCATTTTATTTGTCGATAAACATACATTTCCTTTGATGAAAATCAATGGTCTCCTATTGGTGCACTTTGTGATAATCAAGATTGAAGATTTCAAAAACATACTTAATTGGCCCTTTTTTACCTCTATTTTCCGCTGATTTTGGATTAATGCAATAAGCTTCCTGAAATATATATCACATAACTAAGTAAGAATGGAAGTAAGGAAGAATAGATTATGTAAAAACGATCAGGCTGTTACAATGGTATCCATGGCAACGAAGTATCCGAAGCTTGTTTATTTCATGGTCTCAAAAGTGCTATAAATAGAATGACCTCATTTCCATGTCAACCAGAGGTCACATTGGTCAAAAGGTGTTATTTTCATCGTCAGTACCTAATGTATAACCATTATATCGAAAATCATCAAAATCCATGACACGCCGTGCTAGTCGATTTTGGTCCTTACAGAGAATGGCTATCAAAAACTTGGTAAATGCGGGCCAAAATGACATTTTCTTATTCCTTGACCAGGAAAAATGGCACCATCGGTGCAATTAAATTTTGTTAACAATGCATAGTTAACATGTTCATAAGATATTAAACGTCTTCAAATTCATTAGCATCATTGAAGTGTTCAAAGTCTTCAAATTCAATAGCATCATATAAGACCTGATAAATTTACAGCATGGACCAGACATGCACGTTTTGGGTACTAAACCCTCGTCAGTGGTCCTCAGTCTAAACAATGTAAAATGGTAAAAAACTATGAAAATTATTATGTCCAAAAATGTACCAAAAGACGTAGCAGAATGGATGGGATATGATGCTACAGGACCCACGTTTTAGAAATTTCAAGAAATTTTGTAACAGAAAATTTCAAATGCGTTAAAGAGACAGACGATCAACTGAAGTTGATCGAACTTGGCTACATGGCTACATGTGCCCTCGGGGACTCTTGGTCCACCAGCAGTGACACTCGCCGAGTAGTTCAAATGTTAAACGTCTTCAAGAAGAGATACATTTGCAGCATGGACCAGAGTTATACCTCTTTGTTCGATCGTTACTAATCAAGAGTGTTGTTTGGCGTTTTAATTTACGCATCAAGAAATAGTACACAAAATAATGAAATAATTAATGGATGCTGTAATAAAATCTGAAAAATCTTACTTATTTGGTCAATAGACATAGATTCACACGAAATGTGGGTCAACAAGTCACAGATGTTAACACTGCAGTATGTCGGCGCCGTTTACCTATTGGTCTCGTTGGTTTATGTGTAGTCATTTGTGTTTTATGTTTTTCTATGATTTGACGTTCCTTGTATTACTGCGTCTATTTCTGTGCGTGTCTTTTTTGTGTTTTACAGTGGGTGTTTTGGGAGGTTGCTGTTGGTGCTGCAACTAGGTGTTGTTGGAGATCCCCTCCTTTCTTGTAAACTGCACAAAAGATGATGGTGGGTTAATTTTGAACATTAGTCGCTGTCGGAATCGTAAATAATGCGTTTTCTCTTTAGATTCATGAAGGAATGCTTGGATTCATGAAATCGGTCGAAAGTTTTAATAATGGAGAGATTCATACAAGTGTGTATGAAAAAATCAAATTCAAGGAATTGTGGTCCCCCGCTTTTGGGTGTTTGTCTTTAAAGAAATGCTTACAGACATCCCCCCATTCTTAAGTTTTAATAATATATCTCATATATTATCAACATTCTAAATATGAAAGATTAACTCCAAGAAAAGGTCAAAAGGTCCAAACTTGTGTTTTGTTTCCAAGGGACAGGGCTTATGAAAAGGTATGCACATGTGAAATATTTAAGACCTATGATTTAAATTACCATCAAAAACTTATGGTCGAGGTTGAAGTTTTTAAATGTGGGTCAACCTCCATGGACAAGGTCACAAGGTCAGAATGTTATTACCAACAGAAAGGTCTCATCACAAGGAATACACATGTGAAATGTGAAAGCCCTATCATTTTCCATTAAAAAGTTATGGACAAGGTTATAGTTTTTTGAAAAGTAGGTCGAACTCAAAGGTCAAGGTCAAAAATTTTGGTATCCATGCAAAGGTCTTGTCACAAGGAATACACATGTGAAATATCAAAGCCCTATCACTATCCATTCAAAAGTTATGGTCAAGGTTAAAGTTTTTAATAAGTAGGTCGAACTCAAGGTCAAGGTCACAAGGTCAAAAATTTTGGTATCCATGGAAAGGTCTTGTCACAAGGAATACACATATGAAATATCAAAGCCCTATCACTTACCATTCCTAAGTTATGGTCAAGGTTAAAGTTTTTAATAAGTAGGTCAAAGTCCAAGGTCAAGGTCACAAGGTCAAAACTTTTGGTATCCATGGAAAGGTCTTGTCACAAGAAATACACATGTGAAATATCAAAGCCCTATCACTTTCCATTCAAAAGTTATGGTCAAGGTTAAAGTTTTTAATAAGTAGGTCAAAGTCCATGGTCAAGGTCACAAGGTCAAAAATTTTGGTATCCATGGAAAGGTCTTGTCACAAGGAATACACATGTGAAATATCAAAGCCCTATCACTTACCATTCAAAAGTTATGCACAAGGTTAATGTTTTTCTGACTGACGGACAGACGGACGGACAGACGGACAGACGGACAGACGGACGAACGGACGAACCGGTTTTAATGTCCCCGCGCTTTCGCGAAAGCGGGGGACAAAAAGAGATAATTTTGGATTCAACATAGTAAATTTCCCCTGGCATGACGGTGATGGTCCTAGATTACCGTCCTATGGTATCTACATTTCACAGCTCATCAGGCATGCTAGAGCATGTACTGCTGTTTTTAGGACAAGGTTTTCGCTTCAACAAACAAGTAAAGACTTTCTGGAAATTTTACAAAAGTTATTGTCAACTTCTTCAAATTCGGATCAATACAACAATGTAACAGAGTACTGTATATTACTTTGGGTATTTCACAACATGCATTTTACGGTGACATTATTAACAAGATAAGAAGGATCAAAGACATACAACATAACTATCGAAAATGCGTCAGAATCATCAAGCGCCTTTATACCGTGGATATGATTCTTATGTCACCGGACGGACACTAGGCTTTGTACTTGACCAATCTACAGTCTTGTACCAGCGCATTCTTAAAACTTGTACTCTAACTGACTGTGACGACGGGACTCCATAACGCGCCCAGTCCAAAACTCTTTAGATAAGACAGGGTCCCGACCATATGTCCTCTTTGAATGTCAGTCGGATGATAACATACATGAGCTCGCGGCGGCAGAGCAAGGATTGTATTACATACGCCCTCTTTTGATATCCATTTACATATTCATCTGTGTTGCTTGGGGCCCCGGCGTTTTGCGGTCTTGTTTGTGTCATCTGACATCTGACAGTGAGGAAGTTCTTTTACACCTTCTGTTATTTCCGTGGCAGATGGCCGTCCTAAGTCGGCACCGGTTGTCCATTGGTCTCGTTGGTTTATGTATAGTCCTTTGTGTTTGATGTTTCTGTGTTTAGCGTTGACGTTCCTTGTCCCTTACGCGTCTCTTCCTGTGCTTGTCTGCTCTGTGATTTTGCATTGGGTGCTTTGGGGTTTTGCCGTGGGTGCTGCAACGTTGCGTTGTTGGAGATCCCCTCCTTTGTTTTATTAGCGATGTTTTTTATCAATGGTTAAGTTCTTCAGAGAGAATCCTGTGAAAAGAGATTCGAATATGCTTGATGAAGACGTGCTGGATTTCGTCGAGTTCTGTGAGTGACACAAATGGGACTGTCGAGTATCGCGATGAAAAGGTAAAATTATTGTTAAGCGTCTTCAACAGCATCATTCATGAACAGTTAGAATTTGCAGCATGGATCAGACATGCATGTTTCGAGAACTTTACCCTCGTCAGTGATCCTCAATTTAAAAAATGTAACATGACCATATATTGAGAACGTTATTAAGTCCAAAATGTACCGAAAGACACTAGTGCTTTCTGTCGGAGACTGAAGTATGGATGAAGATTCAGTTATGGATCGTACATCTGGTGCCTGCATCGGATGAGAGAGCAGACTCGATTGCGCATCTGATTTTGCGTTAGACAATATTCGAGAGATTTCATATTGATGAACATCATTCAAAGTACGATACTTATTCTGTTCTGCGTTTTTGCATTGGGTGTTTTTGGAATGTTGCTGTGGATGCTGCAGCCTAGTATTGTTGGAGATCCCTCCTTTCTTTTATTCAAAGATTGAAGATTTTTATGGCCCGTAACATAAACTTGCAGATTATCAGGAACGTTGTGATCTGTCATCTCTTGAATAAGGGTTTTGCGGACGCTTGTGTTAGTGATGCAACGATCAGGTAGGCAATGTTTTTCATTATGTTGTCTAATTTGTTTTTTTTCCAACAGGCGCATTTACAAACCACTTTTCTCAGATGCTGGGGTTTTAAGTCCCCTACCGGCAACGTCGAAGGGGACTCTTAGTTTCCTCTCGGTCTGTTTGTCCGTCTGTCCTTCTGCCCGTCTGTCCCTCCGTCTGTCCGTCTATCCAAATATCAGTTTTCCGGACTTTTTTCTGCAACGGATGGAGATATTCAGATGTAATTTGATACACAGCTTGGTCTTGGATAGTTACAGAGCAAGTTCGACTTTCGTAACGCTTGACCTATTTTTCGAGGAGTAATGCCCCTTGATGTCTTGGAAAATTCAGTTTTTGCCAGTTTTCCGGACTTTTGTCTGCAACAAGAAGAGATATTCAGGTGAATTTTGATACTCAACGTAGTCTTGGATAGTTACGGGGCAAGTTCGACTTTTGTCACTCTTGACTATTTTTCGAGGAGTCATGCCCCTTGATGACTTGCACAATTCAGTTTTTGTCAGTTTTCCGGACTTTTTTATAAAACAAATAGAGATATAAAGGTGAAATTTGGTAATTAGCTTAGTCTTGGACAGTTACAGAGCAAGTTCGACTTTTGTCACGCTTGACCTATTTTTCGAGGAGTTATACCCCTTGATGACTTGCTCAATTCAGTTTTTGACAGTTTTCCAGACTTTTTTCTGCAGCAAATAGAGATATTCAGGTAAAATTTGATACTCAGCTTAGTCTTGGATAGTTACAGAGCAAGTTCAACTTTCGTCACGCTTGACCTCTTTTTCGAATCGATCAAGCAATTAAAACCTCAGAACTGAGCTGCACAGACAGTAAGTTTAATTAAATTTCATGTTTAATTGAAGAGTAATTTATAGGCAGAGTTACAGGACATAAATATATGCCGCCGGAAGGGGACTTATATCGCTCAGCGATCACAACATTTTTATTATTTGCCATTGCTGCAAGGTAAAAAGTGTCATCCGGATTGCTATAACCCTCAGGTCGTTTGCCACTGTACAGCATGTATAGAGCTACCGGGCACCTGCTAGAATTGCCAGGTGTGGCATACATTCTAGGCAGGCAAGGACGTATGTTCCTTAAATCGTCGCCTGTGCGATTTATGTTGTTCGCTCGTGATATTCAAGGAAATCAAGATTAAGTGAATTGTCATGTTTGAGGATAATTTCACCCAAGCACATAGCGCGATGTTCTATAGCACCACGGCGCATTCTTAAATGGAGTGTACTTAGGAATAAAAACGTATTCAACAATGAGTTTGTATTTGCATTGCCATGCTCTCTTGTTTCAAACAATTGTTCAACTTTCCCGTCAGTTATTGACTCCGAACGATTTGGTTTTGATCCCTTGCCTTGCGACTTCAGATCCCTTTGTTTTGCCCGTAATGCATCTCTTGTTTCATCAAATCCCATCCCCAATAATGAAATATGAAAATGTGAATAATGAACTCCTCATAGATTCTTTTTATTAAATGTCTGTCGAAACTTCCTATCATCCCCCGTAATGTACTGGGTTCATACTCATTCTCTTTAATTGTCAGAAAAGAGATGATGAACTGATCAAGGTCCAACTCGGAAGGAGGGATACTACTGATGCACCTGGATTCGCCGCAAAAAAATTGCCTGTTGTTAAAAATTCATGAAAAAGTTCAAGATTTCTTGTTGTTTTTCGCACAGTGTTTGTATTTTCATTTTCATCGATAAATTCATCAACATTTTGGGGTTGAAATCTGTTTATGTTATTGAGAAAAGAAGGGATCTCCAACAACACCTAGTTGCAGCACCAACAGCAACCTCCCAGTCGCATTTTTTTTTTGTTTTCTTGCAGACGAAAAAAAATTATATTCATACGCGACGTCTTTGTGATAAAGCTATCACCTACCTTCCCTTTTCTTCAGTATAGGGGTATAGGGAAAAATCAGAATATTGAATCAGGAGCTACAAACTCTGTCCAACAAAATACTTGAAGTATACGAAAGAGACACCCTATGTTTTTGAAGCAAATAATCGTAAAACAAATATACATATAGACATCCGAAGGAATCGAGATGAAAAGGTGGCAAATCAAGTATACAATCACATACTGTTATTTTATTTTCATATAGAATCCCAAGAAGTACCTAGTGATCGGACGGTGATATCTGGCGATACTACAACATTGATCGAAAGCACAGAAAGACTTACTACCGATCGATCAAACAAGGTTTCTGAAAGTGAGGCGTTATCCACTACAGTTTCGGAACATGAAACAACATCTACTTTTATTACACAAACTACTGTCCACGTAAATAATGGACATACAGAGACGTCGTCAGGAGCAAGCTCTGACTCAACAATTGACGTAACAGAACACATCATTTCAACTACAAATTACATAGTTCATCGAACTGAACAGGGTACTATAAGGTCTGAAACAACCAGTTTGCTTTCAACACTAAGCGGAAATAACAGCCAGAATCCTGTTCCTGAAGGCACATTCACATCATTTGTGGAGGGAAGTGCTAATCAAGTAGAACGCGAAGAAACTACTTATGCTATTTCTGATACCAAAACCGTTATTCCTGACAGCAAAACAACTACACAAACTTCACTTCCCTACAACTTCACCATCCCTTCAGGTAACTCTACAATTACATGTATGTCACTTCTTATATTGTATGAAATTCATATATCATTTAATTTCCATTGTTATTATTAAGAAACGACGATTCTGATTGGCCGAGAAATTTTGTTGATACCTGTATCAACACAAAACGGAAGTACGCGCTTAGCAACGTCATAAGCAACGTCGTTAGCAACACGATTTCAAAGCTGCAAATAAACGTTCAAAAGCGACGTAATGAAATGATAAGTAATCAATGTAATATTTTTTTGGTTGATCGAGGTATCAACACCAAAAATTGAGGGAAAACTTTTGCATCTTGCGCTACGCGCACGATGCAGTTTTCCCTCAATTTTTGGTGTTGATACCTCGATCAACCAAAAAAATATTACAATGATTCCTTAAATCCAGATAAATATATTTTGATGAAGAATGTGTCTCATAAAAGTGAACACTCAGACTTAAATCTACTTATCTTAAAATTGTAAGCAGGGTTGTTTCAACTCTGCTACCAGAATGCAGGCGTCTTTACGTAAAAATTACAGAATAACCAGACATTAATGATTCGGATAATTACTAGTCATCCTCATGTGAGTTGTAGATGTTGTTCCGAATCGATTCAATAACAATCAATACTGCAAAACCTTGCAATACCCTTAAGAAAAAAAAAAAAACAATTTTCGTGACTAGTGAAAAATACGTGACCCTAGACAAGCATTCCGATGTCCTCGCCTTTTATCGACTTCACAAAAGTAAAATATGTCGTCATGATAACGCTTTGGTATAGCCATGCTTAAAGAAAATTGCAGATAAACGTAATATCTACATGATAATGTTTTCTTTTTACAACGTTTACTTTGAGATTGCTGTAGTTGGTGCTACAATAAACCATATTTCTGCAAAACACCTCCGAAAAAGACATATCTGGATCCTTGGATCCATTGCCATGCTTCGCTTAGAATGCAAAGGGTGGACTAAAATAATCATCGATATTTGAAAATTATGGTTCTCAATATTCAGTCAAATACCGTTTTGTTGAAGATACTAATGTTTACTTTTCACTTTTTCAAAGACAAATTAATGCAAAAAATAGGCGAATAAAACGTCTGGATTGTGTGTGGTAATAAATTTTGGTGAACTTTATTTCTTTTTGGAACTCTTGGCATTCAACAGACCCCTTAAAGACTACGATAAAATGCAATACACCATATAAACTCTATTCATATGAATTTGTAATTTGCTTTAAAATATGTTGATATTGATCAAGATTTTTTGGAAAGCTAATACTTGTTAATATTACCAAAATGAATCTCAGATGGCAAAGAAACTTTGTAATGTCAAGAAGCTGGTTTGTCATCGGGTGAAAGCAACTAATGAAATTAGATATAAATTCGTCAAACGATTTTAAAAAGCGATAGTAAGAACGATATTTTTTCTAAGGCTAAGGTATTATTTTCATGTAGAATTATAACAACTTGTAGCTATCCTATGTTGTTTTGTTGTTTTTTTTTTTTCGGGAAGGGGTTCATGACGATATAAAGCTATCTTTGAACAGTGTGTTATATGTCTGTTAAAGGAAAATCTATGACGACATACAGCGATACTGTAAGCAGTGCAATGGAAAAAGACTACATTGTTTTTACATGCTGCTCGGCTGGCTGCAATTTTGAAAGATTCAACTGGTCAGACCCAGAATTTTTGAGATGGTTGTCTAAACGACTCAGCGAAATCAGAGACAGCCTTCTAATAGACAAAAAGAATACCACAACTTTCAAAAATTCTAAAAGAAGCTCCATAGACAAGAGAACATCGTCAGTCATAACAGGATCTTTTGGAGCAGTTATAATCTTCATTCTTGTCACTGCAATCACGATCCCTGATCTGTTGATGTTGATGACATTCTTGAAGGACAAATTGAGAGCAACAAAGGAAATCACATCAGACATGCAGACTCAAAAGTGTTCCAACGTTCCTTAAAGAGGATCTGAAGACTGGAGTTTTATGTCATTGTCTATCGACTTATCTATCATAGTACCCTACCCCAAAACCGTCTAAGTTGATACTATGAAAGATTTGAGATTTTTGTATTTTGTAAATATCATGAATTTAGCCAACGGCTTAGACAGTTTTTAAGAAATTAAGAATTGTTTTTAAGATGTTGATTTACCATTTGTGAATATCTCTCATTTTATGCCGATCATAAAGTCCCTTGCTAGAAAATTCTAAGGGAAATTCTACTTTCCTCTTTGTCTGCTTGATACCTTGACTCTGTTTTGTAAGCTTTCTTCAATAACAAATCTAGATGTTTCAATTTTCCATAGTAGATGAAGTAGACATTTTTGTCTTGGATAATTAAGATAAATTTTAGCATCGTTGTTGTGATTTTAGACTTTTGTATCATGTTTGTGTGTATCAGCATCATGTATATATTATGTAAATTCCTTTTGCAAAATTGTACCATTTATTTGTGTTTTACAAAATCCATTTAGATTTTCACTGTAGAAATGTTCAAATTACCAAGAAAAGGGAATCATCTCCAGCATGACCACCCTACACTATTAGGAAGAAACTATTACATGTATTAGGTAAGGGGTTTCGCTTTCACAAACTAATAAGGACTTTCTGGAAATTTTACGAAAATTATTGTCAACTTCTTTTGAAATTCAAATCCATACAAGCAACAGAGCATATTACTTTGGGTATTTCACAACCTGCATTTTATTGTGACATAATTAACAAAATAAGAATGATCAAAGGTAGACAGAATTACCATCGAAATTGCGTTTAAATTATCAAACGCCTTTGAACCTTCTGTCACCAGACGAACACTTGACTTGGCGCTGGTCCAATCAACAGCCTTGTACCAGCGCATTCTAAAGAATTGCACTCCTCCTGGGCACCTGGTTCCGCCTCTAACTTGTTAGGGGTCTGTCGATGCTCAACTGATTGCTCTATTGTGAGTGCTATTGAGATTATCGTCAAAATCTTCTTTAACTCATTTGACTGACTGTGACGACAGGACTCCTTGACGGGCCCTGTCCAAACATTTTTTGGGAAGACAGGACCCCGACCTCTGGTCCTCTCTGAATGTCAGTCGGACTCCTCGAGTATTCACATGCATGAGCTCGCTCATCCAGCAGAGCACGGACTGTATGTCGTACGCCTTCTGTTTATTATATCCATTTGTGTGTTTCTTGGGCCTCTGCGTCATGCTGTCATTTTGTATGTTGATCTTACAGTGAGGAGATTATTTTACACCACAACAGTGCGTTCTGCGAGACATCTGGGTAATCGGAAAAGGTGGGAGGGTTGTGCGCACGTAAACACCACCTGCTGCTCCAAAGTCGGCACCGGTTGCCCATTGGTCTCCTTGGATTATACATGTATGTAGTCTTTTGTGTTTCATGTTTCTATGGTGTGAGTTTGTTTCCTTGTCCCCTTTGAGTCTTTTTCTGTGTTTTCTGTGCTCTGTGTCTTTGCATTGTGTGCTTTGGTAATTTGCTGTGGTTGCCGCAACCGAGTGTTGTTTGAGATCCCCTCCTCTCTTTTACACAATTAATAGATTCATGTAAAATCACTTTTAAAAAATATTATCATTCCTTTCTGTGTATGAACATAATGTATTTATTCATGTAAAAAGATGAATTTGATCACTTGTCTCTTTTTGTGATATGAATGAGGAGAGTGTGATATACTTCGTGGTATATGAAAGTGTAAGTAAGTTTAAGAATTTATGTCACTTTAATTCATATCGCTTCTAAAAACTAAAGTATGATTGAGATGTTTATATCTACATAATGTATATACCGTATAACCAGAAATTTTCGCGAGATACTAATTTTGTTCATTCCGAGGTTCGAAGCCGTTCCTGTGGAAAATCTAATGATTTTGCCTTGCCTTCTCGACTATGAGACTGAATAACTGATGGGTACTTCTGTAATGTTTATTATTATTATCCCAGATGTATTATGGTAGAAATGACAAATATGGATAATGACCATATCCCTTTATACAGCACAAAATCGATAATTCAGAAAATTAGAAACCGAAGGCAAAAATCAAAGGACTGAAGGTCCTGAGAGATACTTCAAAATCTACGCAAAATTTAATGTCAGCAGATATTAAAATGTTGAATAATTTTATCGTAAGGCGATGATGATTATTTTTTTTAACACAGGATACATATGTGAAGCTTATAATATCTCTATAAACAACACAAACTGTTTATCTAACCTCAGTGTTGATATAAGAAAGACAACTCTATACCTTTAACGCAGTTTTTAGCTCACCTGAGCGAAGCTCAAGTGAGCTATTGTCATAGCGCGCCGTCCGTCGTCCGTCCGTCCGTCCGTCCGGCGTAAACTTTTAACATTTTCGACATCTCCTCTGCAACCGCTGCACAGAATTTCACCAAACCTTACAGGAAGCAAGTACTCAATGTCCTCTACCAAGTTTGTGTTTTTCATGCCGAACGGTCAACAAATATGGCCACCGAGGGTTCTGATTGGCTGACACATTTTCGACATCTCCTCTGCAACCGCTGCACAGAATTTTATAAAACTTTACAGGAAGGAAGTACTAAAGGTCCTCTACCAAGTTTGTGTTTTTTGTGCCGATCGGTCAACAAATATGGCCGCCGAAGGCTCTGATTGGCTGACACATTTTCGACATCTCCTCTGTAACCCCTGTACAGAATTTCATGAAACTTTACAGGAAGGAAGTACTCAAGGTCCTTTACCAAGTTTGTGTTTTTCGTGCCGATCGGTCAACAAATATGGCCGCCGAGGGCTCTGATTGGCTGACACATTTTCGACATCTCCTCTGCAACCGCTGCACAGAATTTCATGAAACTTTACAGGAAGGAAGAACTCAATGTCCTCTACCAAGTTTGTGTTTTTCGTGCCGATTGGTCATCATTCAACAAATATGGCCGCCAAGGGCTCTGATTGGCCGACACATTTTCGACATCTCCTCTGCAACCACTGCACAGAATTTCATGAAACTTTACAGGAAGGAAGTACTCAAGGTCCTCTACCAAGTTTGTGTTTTTTGTGCCGATTGGTAAACAAATATGGCTGCCGAGGGCTCTGATTGGCTGACACATTTTCGACATCTCCTCTGCAACCGCTACACAGAATTTCATGAAACTTTACAGGAAGGAATTATTCAAGGACCTCCAATAAGTTTGTGTTTTTCGTGCCGATCTGTCAACAAATATGGCCGCCGAGGGCTCTGATTGGCTTTCACATTTTCAACATCTTCTCTGCAACCATTGCAAAGAATTTCACGAAGCCTTGCAGCAAGCAAGTACTCAAGGTCCTCTGCCAAATTTGAGTTTTTCTTTTCGATAAGTCAACAAATATGGCTGTCAAGGGCTTCGATCTGTAGAAGTATTTTTGTGACTTTTAAGCCTTTGTCTGCAACTCAGGTGAGCGATGTGGCCCCCTTGGGCCTCTTGTTGAGTTGTCTTTCCTAACTGTCACAAACAAAGTAGTAATATTACTATGCAACCATTGTGCTGTGAAAACAAGAATTATAGTTGATATTGTGTGGTGCATTTATTCTGTATGAAATTGAAACTGTTTTCAAGATGGAGAATATTCTTGTTCTTGCATTTTGCATGTGGTAGACAGCAAATTCCTGAACTAGACACAGTACTATCTTTTGAGGTGCAAAGCGGCAGTATCTCAATTTGCATACTTCGAAGCAATTACCATAACAGTAAGATACTTCCTGAAAGGAACCAAAGCAAACTAACAAAAACCTCCACCACATGAAAAGAAACGAACTCCCGAAATGGGAGTGAGACCATGTGCCCAGGAATAGTCAGCATCTCCTGCTTGCATGCAACACTCGTCGCTTCAATTCGGTCACATCCGGTTAATTCCATTTTGGAAGATATAAAGTATAATCTGTGGTTGGACGGTACAATGGTCTATGACAAATATCATCCATCATTCTGGAGAGTGGAACATCATACTGTATGACGATCGAAATCCCCATATTGACCGTAGAACTTCCTCAGTGACGATGTTAGTCGGTCACAAAGGTATCCCTGACTGAGAAGCTTATCTAAAAGACGCCTAGCTCTCAGAATAAAATCTGTATATTTGGTACTTGCTCTGGCAAAACGTATCAACTGAGATATGAACACGCCATAAGCAGGCTATGAAGAGATGTTGGTACTCTGAAAAGGAGAGTTTGTGATGCTGAAATTGAAGTCGTCACGTTTGTCATAGAGTGAGGTGTTCATGTGACCATCGGTGTCTTAGGACATTTAGTCCAACCCTAACCCAAGCTATAGAGTAAAAAGTTTCACTTCTTTTTAACTAGTAATTTATCTGTTCTTAAATGATGCTATTGATTTGAAGACGTTTAACATTGAACACTGAAATTTCCACGAAAACTATCAAATGTTTAACGTCTTCAAATTCATTAGCATCATTTTAGAGCAGATAAATTTGCAGCATGGACCAGAAATACACGTTTCGGGTATTTAACCCTCGTCAGTGATCCTCAATCTAAACAATGTAATATGACCAAAATCTGTGAAAATTATGTCCTAAATATACCGACGTAGCAAAATGAGTGGGATATGATGTTACAGGACCCAGGTTTTAGAAATTTGAGAAAATTTTGTAAACAGAAATTTTCAAATGCGTTTGAAGAAACGACCAACCGAAATTACTCATGTGAATTAAGCCGAGATAATTTCAGTCTTTGCTCTCTCACAAAAAGATACACCCAGCACTGCAATTCTACATAGATATATCGTGCTATCAATCAATAATCCAAAATTTGTAGATTACTTATCTTAGCACAATCTATCCGCGTGAACTATATGTGAAAGAAATAAATGAAAGGAATATCTCTGCATCATATTCAGATCTAATGTTATCTTTTGACGAAAATGGTCACCTGAATATTTGAATATACGACAAACGTGAAGACTTCAAATTCAAAATTACATGAGCTGATAAGATAAGGCGTAAAATCTGCCCTGAAATAGTGGAATTTTCAAAACGGGAAACTCAAGAAAATTCTTTCACAAAATTGACCTCAGTTCTTGGTTTCATCATAATAAGCAGTTGGATAAGATTTATGACGCATCGTTTCCCTAAATTTGGGGCAACATATGTCTTTTTTCTACTGAAATCAATGGAAAAATTTTTTAAAACATTGTTCCTCCCCCTTAGCCACTTTTACAGGTGTACATCACCAATACACATCTTTTGACGGGTGGAGGGGGGGGGGGGGGGGGGGGGGCAGGGTAACGGTGCTCCAGAGACGAAAACTGAAAGGGGGAGGGTGGGGGCTTTTTACGAATCTGTGTTTAGGCCATAATATTAGCAGTTTCATTTTTTCCCTTCTTTTCCTTAAAGTCATTCTAAAGTGACCATTTATTCTAAACATGTTCACATGAAATGCACAAGATTTGGAAAGAAATTAACAAGAGCGTATTTTTCTTATTTCTACAGTGTGCATATCGCGGCAAAATGCCTATTTTTTAACCAAATAATACAAAATACAACCATATTTCAGATTCAAGATTTTAAGGTTTATGGATAAAGTTGAGACCAGACTTTTTAATTTGATTTCTAGTATCTTGTTTAGACTAAAACTTTGTTTTAAAGTTTACAGATATACATATTTGCCAGATAGTTCTTAATTTTCAATGTTTTTTTTTTATCACTATTAGCTTCTTTTCAACATGGCTACTCCCTACTCTTCGGACTGTTACTTAAATATCTAGAAATAAGCTTACCAAAATAAAAGTTGTATGAGGAATCTCCAAATACATTACATTTTAGTAACAATCAAAGTTTTTCTAGTGTAAAGATCATCTATAGAAGAAATACTTGACGAGATTAAGGGACGAATACAGCCCTTATCTTATCAGCTCCTTCCCTTTCGTAAGTTTTAACATTCCTTCATCCTGTCTTTGTTGTATTAAAGTACTAACAGTCAGTTAAGAAAACAGAAATTTTGATTTTATGTGAAAACGCTTTAAGATAGACACATATGAATATTGAGAGAATTATTCAACTAATAGAGCACTGTTTGAAAATGAAATTCTATTTTGGTATCATTTTTGCGTTTCCCCTCTACACATGTGAAAATAGCACGGTAAATCACCTTTTCCATGCACTAAGTAATTAAAACTTAAACTGGTCAAGTTTGATTAATGCAATAGCCATAATCATAACTGTACACATAGATTTATGCCTGAATGATCAGTGAATATCTACCTGTTCTGTTCTGTTCTGTTTTGTGAGTTTCCTCCTCTGCTAGGAGAACCACTTCTTTGAAGTGTAGCTGCATGCAACTGTTATGGAGCACCTTCCCCTATACTTTTGTTTAAGAATGACATTTAGATAAAAGTTAATAAAAAGAAGATGTAGTAATATTTAAAGGATTGTAGCATGGTTTAAACGGCGTAAAATAACCTAACCAGACTTGTCAGAATGACAACATAGCTCGCCGGTGGCAACCATATGTAAATTGCAACAACAACAATAAAAAAGGTCTTATCACAAGGAATGCACATGTGAAATATCAAAGCCCTATCACTTACCAATCAAAAAATATGGCCAAGGTTAAAGTTTTTCAAAAGTAGGTCAATCATCTCAAAGGTCAAGGTCACAAGGTCAAAAATTTTGGTATCCATGGAAACGTCTTGTCACAAGGAATACACATGTGAAATATCAAAGCCCTATCACTTACCAATCAAAAAATATGGCCAAGGTTAAAGTTTTTCAAAAGTAGGTCAATCATCTCCAAGGTCAAGGTCACAAGGTCAAAAATTTTGGTATCCATGGAAACGTCTTGTCACAAGGAATACACATGTGAAATATCAAAGCCCTATCACTTACCATTCAAAAAATATGGCCAAGGTTAAAGTTTTTCAAAAGTAGGTCAATCATCTCCAAGCACAAGGTCAAAAATTTTGGTATCCGTGGAAACGTCTTGTCACAAGGAATGCACATGTGAAATATCAAAGCCCTATCACTTACCATTCAAAAAATATGGCCAAGGTTAAAGTTTTTCAAAAGTAGGTCAATCTCCAAGGTCAAGGTCACAAGGTCAAAAATTTTGGTATCCATGGAAAGGTCTTGTCACAAGGAATGCACATGTGAAATATCAAAGCTCAATCTGTATTGGTTTAAAAGTTATAAGCAAGGTTAAAGTTTTTGTGCACGCGCACGCCAACGCCAACGCCAACGCAGACGCCGACACCGGGGGTATGACAATAGCTCTCCGGACATTCGTCCCGGCGAGCTAAAAACAGTAAAAAGGCGGTTTTTAAAAACTTTATCACTTTATTACGAAAGCCTATTGAGCTCAAGTGGTAGCTGAGAAATTTATTTTTTCGCGTTATAACGCGAAACTTACGCGTTATAACGCGAAACTTTCGCGTTATTACGCGAAACTTTCGCGTTATATCGCGAAACTTACGCGTTATTACGCGAAACTTTCGCGTTATATCGCGAAACTTACGCGTTATTACGCGAAACTTTTGCGTTATTACGCGAAACTTTCGCGTTATTACGCGAAACTTACGCGTTATTACGCGAAACTTTCGCGTTATTACGCGAAACTTTCGCGTTATAACGCGAAAATTTTCTCGTTATAACGCGAAAATTTGTATGTATGCAGTATGTAAAAGATTTCATATCGGAGGCCTTGTAGGAGCTTCAGGATACCCCCAGCCCAGAGTAGTTTCATAGCAATAACAATATATAAGATGATTATGAAATACATGTATATATATATATACGACGAAATTTCAATCAGAAAACAAGAGTAGATTTTTCAAGAAAATGTCAAGATTTACTTGAAATACCTTGCCATTTCCATGAACTACATGTTATGAATGATCGATATAGGCATTACACGAAATCCCTTAATTTTGGGAAGTACGTAAAATCCCTTATTATACTTATTCACTGTAACATATACACATAATATCACGAAATCCATTAAGTTCAGGAATATTAATATACATGTATATATTATAGTGAATAAATGTAATCAGAGATTTTACGTGATTCCTGAAATTAAGGGATTTCGTGTAATGCCTGTATCGATCGGTCATTACATGGAACTCCTGAAGTTGGCCAGGCGTTCCATGTATTTCCTAACCGTTATTTTTTGTCTTCTTTTGACATTTGAAATCATAGCTTTTTCTGTCCTTTGATGCTGAATATCCTCTCTGACAAGTAGAAAGGAATTTTTATGTCAAATAAATAGAAATATTCAAGCTAGAGTTTAGGTAATATCCATCAAATTATTGCTCAAATTAAGGAAAGGAGGGGATCTCCAACAACACTAGGTTGCAGCACCCACAGCAAAATCCCAAAACACCCATGCAAAAAACACAGAACAGATACCCACAGAAAGAGACGCAAAAGGGACAAGGAACACCAACTCACAACATAGAAACATGAAACATAAAAGACTACACATAAACCAACGAGACCAATGGGCAACCGGTGCCGACTTAGGACGGCCATCTGCCATGTAAATAGCAGACGGTGTGGTTATCCTGGATTACGTGCGCACAACCCTCCCACTATTCCGATTTCCCAGAGGTCTCGAAGAACGCACAATTATGGTGTAAAACAACCTCCTCACTGTTAGGTGACCACACACAAACAAGACCGTAAAACACAGGGGTCCAAGCAACACAGATGAATATGTAAATGGATATAAAAAGAGGACGTGCGTAATACAGTCCGTGCTCTGCCGGCTGTAGCGAGCTCATATATGTTATCACCCGAGGAGTCCGACTGACATTCAGAGAGGACAGGTGGTCGGGGCCCTGTCTTCTCTAAAGAGGTTTGGACAGGGCCCGTCATGGAGTCCCGTCGTCACAGTCAGTCAGAGTGCAAGTCTTAAGAATGCGCTCGTACAAGACTGTATATTGGTCAAGTACCAAGCTTAGTGTCCGTCTGGTGACATTAGGATCATATCCACGGTATAAAAGGCGTTTGATGACTCTGACGCATTTTCGATACATATGCTGTCTACCTTTGATCCTTCTTATTTTGTTAATTATGTCACCATAAAATGCAGGTTGTGAAATACCCAAAGTAATATACTCCGTTGCTTGTATGGGTCCGAATTTCAAAAGAAGTTGATCATAATTTTTGTAAAATTTCCAGAAAGTCTTTACTAGTTTGTGAAAGCGAAAACCTTGACCTAAAAGTTTCTTTGTAATTTGTAGATTTCTATTATGAAAATCCAAAACATCAGTACATGCTCTAGCATACCGGATGAGCTGTGAAATGTAGATACCGTATGACGGTAATCTACATTATTAATTAATTAATAATTAATAATGTAGACGGTAATTAAGGGTTCAATTTATTATTTTTATGCAGATTGAACATAAAACCAAAGTATCAATCAAGAACGTATCTAACATGATTGATGATTGAAGTATTTTTAAACATAAACCGAAAGTAGAAGAAACATTAGTACATGTATTCTTAAGAACATTTAATAAATGCTTTAAATGTGTTGATTTCCAACTACCTTCCATGTGATACTGAATCTGATATAAAGTATATAAAAGTGATGAACGAACGCCCTGCCAGACATATCAGTATGAAATGTAATTTTAATACGTCACCAGTAAGCACTTTTAAATACTAAGATTTTTAATTGCGACAAGATTTTGGGACGAATCGAACATCATTGCACTTTGGTACGAAAGCTTATATTGAGTTCCATGGTCCAAGCAAGATTCACCCCGACGTAGAAGAGGGAGGGGGAGGAGGTTGCGGCAATGGTGTCCGCACTCAAGAAAATGGGACCTATATTTCACGCTTGAGCAACCAGGTTAAGTGAAACAGGACATGTCCTTTATCAGCATATCTTTTAAAAGTCCTAAATCAACCAAACTTGTATGTGTGATGCATCTACTCTAGTAAGGATGCATATTGTAATGTACGGTACGTATGCTGCATTAGACCTATATTGCATGCCTGAAAAACCAGTTTAAGTAAAATTGGACAGGTCAATTTCCAGTCTATTAAAAGTCCTAGATCATTCAAATTTGTGTGAATGATGAATCTGAGGATCCTTCCTGCAATGCATGGTAGGGAAGCTGAATTTGACCTATATTTTACACTTGATTGACAATATTAAGTAAAACAGGACAGATCCAGCTTATCACGAGTCTTAGATCAACCAAACTTGTATGTATCCGAGGATGGCATGCTTACTGCAATTCTTGTCTGGATGATCTGAATCATTCTTCATACTCTAGTGACCAGGTCAGATAACTCCAAAATACTTTAACCATGTTTACCATACTTTTAAATTGCACTCAGTCTGACATTAACTTTTGGCCTATATTTCATTTAAAGTCGAGAAAATTGAACGCAGATAACTTTTATACTATCAATGGAAGGTCATTGATATTTCATACATATATTCATCGTACATAACCTGCTTATTGGTTTCGCGATATAACGCGAAAGTTTCGCGTTATAACGCGTAAAATTCGCGTTATAACGCATAAAGTTCGCGTAATAACGCGTGAAGTTCGCGTAATAACGCGTAAGTTTCGCGTTATAACGCGTAAGTTTCGCGTTATAACGCGTAAAGTTCGCGTAATAACGAGTTAGTTTCGCGTTATAACGCGAAAGTTTCGCGATATAACGCGTAAGTTTCGCGTTATAACGCGTAAAGTTCGCATTATAACGCGAAAGTTTCGCGATACAACGCGTTAGTTTCGCGTTATAACGCGAAAGTTTCGCGATAAAACGCGTAAAATTCGCGTTATAACGCGTAAAGTTCGCGTTATAACGCGTAAAGTTCGCGTAATAACGCGTAAGTTTCGCGTTATAACGCGTAAGTTTCGCGTTATAACGCGTAAAGTTCGCGTTATATCGCGAAGTTTCGCGATATAACGCGAAAGCTTCTGCACGTTTATTTTCGCGATATTACGCGAAAGTTTCGCGATATAACGCGTAAAGTTCGCGTTATAACGCGAAAGTTTCGCGTTATCACGCGAAAGTTTCGCATTATAACGCGTTAGTTTCGCGTTATAACGCGTAAGTTTCGCGATATAACGCGAAAGTTTCGCGTTATAACGCGAAAAAATAATTTTCTCAGCTACCATTTGAGCTCAATTGGCTTTCGTACTTTATGTATCTAAGATAGTAAAACAAATATAAAAAGACTGTTTTATACATATATATTATTCAGTATTAGGTCTATTTTGTTGCGGTTTTTAATTTTTTTTGGGCTCTTATAATTTTAAAAGTTTAAAAGACTTTCTGATTTAAAATGGACCATACCAATGTGCTTAAGAAATTTGGAATGTGTCAGTTTGTTAGTAAAACGTTTTTCGTGTCAAGTAATAATATAAAAAATGAACCAACTTCATGAGGTATTTACAAAATATATACATAGTAAATCTGGGACTAATTTTAATGTACATAACTAGGCCTTTATTAGGTCTTCCGACTTCCGTCGGAAGACCTATTGTTTTCGTAACCGTGGAAAATTGGATCAGCGATTTCTCAAGAACCCTGTAAGCTAGGACAATGAAAGTTCTCCAACGTTACGTTTGGAGTAAAAGCTAGATTGGTCTTTTCTATTTTTGGTCTCTGTTATTTTTTTTATCATGTTTTTTAGTAGATTCAAATATTTGACGGGAGCGTCGAATTACTCAAAAGGACCGAAAATTTCATGTTTTGCTATTTGTAAGCTTAAATATCTCGTATTTTGCTATCTACAATTTCCATTCTTTTTGAAAGTCGACAGCCATGCAAGATATGAAATGCTAGATGCACACTGTAACGATTTATTACGATGACGTCCTTCACCGTCCTTCATATTTCCAAATTCAGAAGTTCATAGGAGGAAGACACTTTTTTGCTTATAATAGTAAACAAAAATTAAGCTTATGAAGTTTCCTAAAAATTTCAATATTATTATTTTTTATCCATATATCTGTCTTATTTAGTCTTTCTGATTTTTCCTATCTCTTACTGTTGAAAAGATATAAGCATCGAAATTTTGAGTTGGGTATTTCGATACACCTTCTCGCCAACAGATCGGGCGCACACTAAAATTGGTAGTCCGAGTCCGACTCGAGAAAAGCAGTGTTGAGATTTTCAAATTCCGATTTCACGGCAATGATGAATATGCATTTCATAAATACATTTCGATATACACAATTTGATTTTAAAACAGTTGATTAATTTAGAAGAGATCAGCTACAAACCAGAATTTACACACAAAAAGTGGTAGTTTGATTCCGATTTCTAACCTACAAACCTGTTTCTAAACTTCAATAACTATATTTTGAACATCAAGTTTAATTTCTAATTCTAGCAAACGTTCGAACATAATTTTCGGTTGGTTTATTTACAAATTGATGAACAATTTCTCCAACATTCTTCCCTCCCCTCGTTTTTCGAAAACAGTTCTGTTTATATTGAACGATGTCGCCATGATGGATATTCAAAATAAACTTTGAAAAAAGGGAAGGGGGGGGGGGTCCAAATTTGAACCTGCACAGCGAGAACCTCATGGTATTTATATATATATATTGAACGTAACTTGTTATTACCATTTCTCTTCTCAAGAAAATTGGTTCTACAACTACGAGCTCGCATTTTTTATGGGGGAAGGGGGCAGGAAGAATTTGCAAAAAAAAAAAATCCCGGCTCTGAAAAATGCTGAAAAAAATATTCCGGCCCAAAGGGCCGGCAATTTTTTTTTCCCGGACCATGCAAAAGTAAGGATACATTGCATGATATGGAAATTTTTGCTGGCCCTTCGTGCCAGACAATTTAAAGTCAAAAAATTAATTAATATAAATACAAACTGTTCACATAGCTGTATCTACCAGAGACCTAATACGCATAGGCACAAAAATCTAGAAAAGGTTCTATTTAAACATCATACAATCTGTCTGAAATTCGCTAATTGCAAAGAGACATCTGAAGGAACGGTTATTAACTCATACTCTGTAACAGCGGGGAGTTTAACTTACACAGACATTCACAACATTTGACAATTTGTTTAAATCCGGCCCGAAGAACCGGCGAAAATTTTTCTCCGACTCTGGTAATGGCTGAAAAAAATGGCCTGCTCAGAAAATTGCTGAAAAAATTTTACCGGTTGGCAATAGAATTCCTGCCCCCCCCCCCCCCCCCCCCCCCAAATCAAATGGTTGCTCACCAACAATTATCGGTTTGAAAATTTAATGTTACTGCTATTTGAAAACTGAAATATATAATATAAATACATGTAATGTGACGTCCTTCATATTTCCAAACCAAAATTGTATAGGAGGAAGACACTCTTGTTGCAACCGCAACAAGAAACCTTTCTAGTTAATTATTTGTTATGGTATGAATAGGTATTGCCGTTTTATTAAATATACTCGACCCTTGTTTAGAAATACGACTTGCACAATTTCTGTGCGTAAAATATTGCTATTTTCCTATGAGTACACCAAAAATGATGTCTTATATGGTTACAAATGCTAGTTCTTTGAATAGTGCTTTTCCTTCTGCATTACCATTTAAATTTTCTAGTTATTTTTTGACGTTTACAAATAAAAGGTACATTTCCGTTTTCTTAAGAACCTATAAGTACTTTAATATCGCAATTGATACGCCATTCCAGAGCAAGCTCAATCTATGAATACTTATCTCTGAAGGCAAGGAGGCTAACCGAACCAGAAGTCTCTGACAAGACTGTAGCTCTTTTGGTTCAATCTATGAATACTTATCTCTGGTGGCAAGGAGGCTAACCGAACCAGAAGTCTCTGACAAGACTGTTGCTCTTTTGGTTCAATCTACAGTACAGACTCATATCGTAAAAAGAATTAAGTCTCCATTATTTTAAATAGCTTACAAGCACAAGATTTACATAGAGTTGTATAGGCGAAAATGACCACATCCACTCTCTAAGTTTTCATAGCAGCTCTGTAGTACTTTTCATTGTCTATAAAATTTCAAGCCATTCTAATCCAATAATGAATACAAATTAAAGCTCCAAGAAAATCTTAACAAAATTTAATCTTTGACACCAAGAAAAGGCAAGGCTATGCCATATGTACCAACTCATAAAGGTTTATCCAAGTCTATACCAATCACAAAACTTTGACAGACAGACAGACCAAAGGACCATATGCAAGAATTGCTTTACAACAAAGTAACGTTGGTTGCAAAGGATCTAGCAAAGGGTTTATGATATTCTGTTCAGCAAATGGAGCAAAGTTGAAAATGTGTCAGTGTATAAGCAACACTGAATTACAGGTAGACAGAAACGGATTGCATTATATTATATAATAAAGAAGCCTGGATTGTTTTTCCTTTTGTACATTATTTTATTCATGATTCTGAATGTTGCACAAAAGATTCATGTATATAAGTAAGAAAACAATCTCATAAAACATGATCGACAATTTACTTGGACATTTCATTTTAAAATTCCTACACATTACACCCCAACCCTTACCTTTACTTAATTCCATGACAATTGGATTGGAACATTATAAAATATTAAGACATTGTTGGTTAAATATATCTCTGTGTAAAGTAAAAATACATTCATCGACCTTTTACGTCTCAGTACAATCATGCTCTGCAGTAAAATTGGCATCAGTATTTCACATGTCCAACACTTGGCTTCTGTTCAGTCATTAATAATCAAACAGAAACAATGTGCGAGTCGTTTAGGATCTTACATCTTACCCCAGGACAGACCAAGAAATCTTTGTACATGTGCGAGTCGTTTAGGATCTTACATCTTACCCCAGGACAGACCAAGAAATCTGTGTATATGTGCGAGTCGTTTAGGATCTTACATCTTACCCCAGGACAGACCAAGAAATCTGTGTATATGTGCGAGTCGTTTAGGATCTTACATCTTACCCCAGGACAGACCAAGAAATCTTTGTACATGTGCGAGTCGTTTAGGATCTTACATCTTACCCCAGGACAGACCAAGAAATCTGTGTATATGTGCGAGTCGTTTAGGATCTTATATCTTACCCCAGGACAGACCAAGAAATCTTTGTACATGTGCGAGTCGTTTAGGATCTTACATCTTACCCCAGGACAGACCAAGAAATCTTTGTACATGTGCGAGTCGTTTAGGATCTTACATCTTACCCCAGGACAGACCAAGAAATCTTTGTACATGTGCGAGTCGTTTAGGATCTTACATCATACCCCAGGACAGACCAAGAAATCTTTGTACATGTGCATATACAGAACCATTGATATCTATTCTGAAATTTTAATGTGCTAATAAACAATAAAAGAAGCTTAAATATCACTGACAGACAGACGCTTGTCAACTTCTAGTTTGGTGAGATATTGCGGGGCGAGATAACTTGGTGAGATAAGATATGGATATCAAAATTGATAGAGATCTTCATTGTTCATGGGCTATGTAAGTGTTATACAACTATCATCATTCTACATCAAGACATATTTGAGCTATGATGGCGAAATACTTTTATCCATATAAAGTTAAACCTTAAAAAAAATCCCAAAACTGATAGGGCTTCTCAATATTAAAGGTTCAGAAAAACTGGAGCAGATGAAATCTGTGTCCATGGACAGAACTTAGTGAAATACATGTAGTGTACCCCCTCCCCTCAGCTTCACTTGCAGGGAGATACAGGAAAATATTCTAACACAGAGCATGAAGTACATTTACCTTACAGAGAGATAAATCTAAACTACATATCAGACCAGATCTGTTGTAATGCATTGTATAAGTATCAGACTTGCTCCCATAATTCATATATCAACCCATGATGCATTGTCAAAAATGGATTCTTGATCATTGTTAAAAAAATATCCATGAATTCAGTGAACACAGGCAACATGTGGTATTTCTTTTTCTCTTGCAATATATATCCATGACGATACCATGAGTTTCTGAATTTACTATGTATATTTCTGCTTTTATCAATAATGAATAAATTGACCTTTTTTTAAGCAGAACATCTACTTTTTTAACTCAAAGGAGGAAATATTGCTGCTATAATTGACAAAATGAGTGTTCCCTATCAGATTAGCTGTATAATGATACTTGTTTTCAAAATGATGATGTTTTCTAGTACATATGCAGCAGCACTTAAAAGAGTTGTACTTTCAATAGTTGGGCTTATTCTTGAAATGAATGAACATCTTCCATTACAAAATTCAATAAACTTCATGAGACGGTACATGCAATTCAGTTGTGCTAGATGTCAAAAAGGAGAGAAATGACTCTTGTTAAACAATTCTTTCCAGTGTCAATGACCTGTACTTATACTCATATTTGGTGTATAAAAAGATGACCAGGATCTGCAAACATACATAACAGTTCCTGAAATATTTTCTTACATGTCAAATTTTATTTACTTACGTGTCTTATTCTATTTTCTTACACATCACATTTTATTTTCTTAGAGTCAGATTATTTTTTCTTAGAGTCTTATCTTATCTAACTAAATCTGTGATCATCTCTTTTCCCTATTCATCAGTCAGGGAAAAAAGACGTTATTTGTTGCACTCTTTTAATTCCATTTTTATTTTTTCTTGACTTCGTTAACGATTTATGACGATGACGTTGGTGACATTGGAGATGGTGACATCGATTTCCTGTTATCTCTCTGTGCCTCTTCTGTTAGATGCTTTTGTACCTGAAATAAATATAACATCTTTAAGTTTATCATGTTTATATTATATGTTTGTGCACACTCATGGAATGAAGAAGTACAAAATCAGTTGGTTGTCTTACTGATATATAATATATTTTCATTTCTTAAATCGATTTTAATCAAACCAATACGCCATCAATAGTTTCACAATGTTTATGATAATTTCTGAGAAGAACATAGGGCTATCACAGATGACAGCGCTCTCCTCAACGGCTACATTGTCACATGACCAGCATCTGTACCTATAATGCACAAAGTATTTCCAGATGCATCACCCACACAAATTTGGTTGATAAAGAAATTGAAGGCTGGAAATGAAGATTCTAATTTTACCTTACCAAATCAATCAAGCGTGAAATATAGGTCAGACGCAGTACCTGCCCAGTGTATTGCAGTAAGCCTCCTCAGATGCATCACCTACACAAGTTTTTTTTATTGATCTAAGACTTAAACGTTAAAATAGGATATAAATGGACTTGTCCCATTTTATTTAACCTGATTGCTTAAGCCTGAAATGTGGGTCAGATGCAGCATCTGTATCATGCATTCAATTAAGCATCCTCAGATGCATCATAGACATAAGTTAAGTTGATGTAGGACTTAAAGTAAGGCAGAAATGGATCTGTCCCATTTAATTTAGCCTGGTCACTTAAGTGTGAAATTTGGGTCAGATACCACCTTCATACCATGCATTGTAGTAAGCATCCGTAGATGCATCATAAATGCAAGTTTGGTTGATGAAGGACTTATAGTAAGGTGGGAATGTCTGTTCCTTTTTACCTAACTTGGTCACTAAAGCGTGAAATGTGGGTCAGATGAAGCCTCTGTACCATGCAATGTGGTCAGTATCCTCAGATACATCATACATGCAAGTTTAATAGAATCTAGCACCACTTTGAGTTCCGGATAGAAAAATATCAGTCGAGGGTGGGATTGATCAAGTACCAACCAAGGTGTTAGCCGAGGTTGGGACTTTGATCATCCCACCCGAGACTGATATTTTTCTATCCGGGACTCAAATGTGGTGCTTGATTATTTTTCTCGCACATTGAAACCTTCTAAGTCTGCTTGTTTACGCATCAGAATGACTGAACGTCATGCTAAATATATGTGCACGTGAAATAACTTATGTCAGTTTGTCTGTGACGTAATAAAGGAACAATCAAAAGTGCCGGATCAAATTCTCTAGCACCGCTGAAAGGGGGAATCAGCCTATCCAGTGTGCGAGAATGATTGATGTAGGGCTTATTTTAAGGCGGGAATGGACCTGTCCCATTTTACCTAACCTGCTCACTCAAGCTTTAAACGTGGGTGAAATGCATCATCCGTACCATGCACTGTAGTGAGCATTCTTAGATGCAGCATCCATGCAAGTCTGGTTGATGTAGGACTTATAGTTTGGCAGGAATGGACCTGTCCCGTTTTGCTTAAGCTATAGTGCGGACGCTGACCTGGGGACGATATCATAAGCCCCCCCTCTACTTCGTCGAGGTGAACTAAATAATTAGAATTAAAATTGAGCTTTGTAGTTTAACTGGCTATTTCTAAAACCAACTATCAATCAAATTCAAGTTTTGATTTTAATCAATAATGAATTGTGAAACCCTCTTCATCATTAGACGGATTGCACAGGCAAACATGATAATACATTATATGCAATTCATTTTTTCATCTCTCTCTTACAGAAGATAAAATTTAGTAAATCTAATTCTTCATCATCATCCTGATATCGTCATAATCAAGCTTTCAATTCACAAAACAAACAACTATTGCCAGAAACCTAAATGTATATCCTAATGATAACTCACATATCCTTTAAAATGATCTTCAACTTGTTAAACACCTCATGTGAATACTTATTCAGAGAGTCTGAATCTATGAAAGACAACCCTAACATTAGCCAAACAGGCCACAAATAATCCTGACAAAAAATAAAGCCTGTGTTTGTGAAACACGAATGCCCCCGGTGGCATCTTTGTTAGTATGAACACTATTTTCTGTTAAGTACATGTATGTGAGGTCACTGGGTTAAAAGGTCAAAGGTCAATGTCACGAGGTCAAAAATTTTGGTATCAATGGAAAGGTCTTGTCACAAGGAATACACATGTGAAATATGAAAGCCCTATCACTTCCCATTCAAAAGTTATGCCCAATGTTAAAGTTTTTGAAAAGTAGGTCAAAGGTCAAGGTCAAGGTCATGAGGTCAAAAATTTTGGTATCAATGGAAAGGTCTTGTCACAAGGAATACACATGTGAAATATGAAAGCCCTATCACTTCCCATTCAAAAGTTATGCCCAATGTTAAAGTTTTTGAAAAGTAGGTCAAAGGTCAAGGTCAAGGTCACGAGGTCAAAAATTTTGGTATCAATGGAAAGGTCTTGTCACAAGGAATACACATGTGAAATATGAAAGCCCTATCACTTCCCATTCAAAAGTTATGCCCAATGTTAAAGTTTTTGAAAAGTAGGTCAAAGGTCAAGGTCAAGGTCACGAGGTCAAAAATTTTGGTATCAATGGAAAGGTCTTGTCACAAGGAATACACATGTGAAATATGAAAGCCCTATCACTTCCCATTCAAAAGTTATGCCCAATGTTAAAGTTTTTGAAAAGTAGGTCAAAGGTCAAGGTCACGAGGTCAAAAATTTTGGTATCAATGGAAAGGTCTTGTCACAAGGAATACACATGTGAAATATGAAAGCCCTATCACTTCCCAATCAAAAGTTATGCCAAATGTTAAAGTTTTTGAAAAGTAGGTCAAAGGTCAAGGTCAAGGTCACGAGGTCAAATATTTTGGTATCAATGGAAAGGTCTTGTCACAAGGAATACACATGTGAAATATGAAAGCCCTATCACTTCCCATTCAAAAGTTATGCCCAATGATAAAGTTTTTGAAAAGTAGGTCAAAGGTCAAGGTCAAGGTCACGAGGTCAAAAATTTTGGTATCAATGGAAAGGTCTTGTCACAAGGAATACACATGTGAAATATGAAAGCCCTATCACTTCCCATTCAAAAGTTATGTCCAATGTTAAAGTTTTTCGGACAAACAGACAGACAAACAGACAAACAGATAAACAGACAAACAGACAGACAGGCCAAAAACTATATGCCCCCGAATCTTTGATTCAGGGGGCATAAAAAATCAAATTCCTGCTTTTGCAGAGAAATAGAACTTACAATTTTTCTGACGTGACTGAGAGCCTGGCTGCCTTCTCTCTTTGTTTTACAGTCCTCTACTCCATACGGCGGACATATTGTTACCTCGTCCATCACTATGATATTTTTTCCATCCCATTTTACTTCACTAAGTCTACAAAGAAAAGTCAACTTACTTCACTTAGTCTACAAAGAAAAGTCAACTTTAGTAAGAACGGACAAATTGTATAAATCTAATGAGCAATTTGTTGCAAGAACATTAATAAATGAAAAGGAGTACCATATTTAACCAGAACTTTTTGCGAGTTAAATGCTAAAATTTTTTAACTCTTTTCAAATTACAAAAATTTTATACTTGTGAAAATAAAGACACCATGTTTTGAAAAGAACTTAACATGATAACTAACTGATTATGCCTTTTCTGAATGTTCTTGGAGGCTAGGGCTGTAAAATCTGATGACATTAACTATTGATTATAGGACACAATCAGAGGGGAACTTTCCATTGAAAATCGTGATAATCAAAGTACTTCAAACTTTTCAAAGTTTAATCAGAAGAACAGTACCTTTATTTCTGTATGACTTTTGACACAATTTAATTATAAACTTTAATATATCTAGATTTGCCTGGTCGGATATATACATATTACTATTCTTAAATGTATGTATGTGCTAGTGTCAGTAGTCACATGTCCCATTCTGATACGTTTCTAGTGCCATTTTTGCATGAAGATGGAACATTTTGCAGAGAAGCGTATAATCTCTGATTTATAGATTCTCGAACATAGAATCGATTGTTGGCGAGTTGGATACGTGGTATCTTAGTGCCGACATTGGTAAATATGGGTACAACTTTTGTTGCATAACTTGTCATGTTTTCAAATTACTCACAAAAATAGAGAAAAATAAGTACCTCACTAAAACTTCTACTTATACTGAATAACATATATCAGAAGTTTGACAATGAAATAATCTCTTGATGATCTGACCAACTTTGACTAAAGAACCATCTTTCAGGTAATTTTGTATAAACATAAAAGTACAAAAGGGGAATTATTCTATTCATTTTTTTTAAACCATTACATTTTGACTATAAAACCATCTTTCATTTAATTTTGTATAAAAGTACAAAGGGAGAATTATTTTATTCATTTATTTTTTAAATCATTATCTTTAATTCTAATCTATAATTATGAAAACTAGATCTGCCCTAATGTGAATGAATAATACCCTCTAACTGGACATTTAATTGATCATTCGGTATTAAATGCTTTGGTATGAAAATTTAGTATTTAATATGCTACTTTCTAAAATTCGTAACCAAATACTATCATTCTGTTGATGAAGTTCTTCAGTTCTTAACCTAAATTGCAACTTGGGCCAAAAGTCAAAAGTCATCATACTAAAATGTAGTACCTTTTTTGGTGAATGTTTGTATAAAATATGAAAGGCCTACCACTTATTGTATGAAAGAAATCTGCTTGCGAATCTTCTTAACAGAAAATGAAATACAGGCCCAAAGTCAAGATCAAGATCACAAGGTCAAAAGTCAAGGTAACAAAATGTAGAACTCCTCATGGTGAATGTATGTGCAAAATATGTGAGGCCTACCATTGATAGTATGAAAGAAATCTGCTTTCAAATCTTCTTAACCTAAATTGAAGCAGAGGCCCAAAGTCAAGGTCATGGTCACAAGGTCAAAAGTCATGGTAACAAAATGTAGTGCACTTTGTGGTGAAAGTGTGTATGAAATATGAAAGGCCTATACCATTTATAGTATGAAATAAATCTGCTTTCAACAGTTCAAATCTTCTTAACCAAAAACGCTCTATAGGGTCAACATGGTCAATGTCAAGTTCACAAGTCATGGTAGCAAAATATAGTACTCTATATGGTGAATGTATGTATAAAATATGAAAGGCCTATCACTGATAGTATGAAAGAAATCTGCTTTCAAAACTGCCTAATACTGTCAAATCAGATCAATTCTTAAGCGGATTTGATGTACAAGGCCTTAGTACATACAACATATACAATTTTAAATGCAGATGGACCAAGTTACAAATTATTGAAGCCTAATACTCTTAGCTTTTACCAAAAATAGGAAGAAAAGCAATTCATAATAAGTATTCAGTTCATATTTGTTAATAAACAGTTTTCATATTACTACAAGCATCTACTATTCCATAGAACCATAGATATATACGTTATGACTAAAGAACCATCCATAAAACCATAGATATATATACGTTTTGACTAAAGAACCATAGATACATTTGTTTTAACTAAAGAACCATAGATACATAGAATGAAGTAGTGTCCTCCGTAGGGAAGTTTAATATAATAAATAACAATGAACACTCTATATCCACAAATTTTCGGCCACTCGGCCTTTATCAAGTGGAAAAGCAGGAATACAAAAGAATTCTACGTAATATCCATAACTGCTGGTAAACAAAGCCCAGCGTAAAAATAAAACCGAAGTCTCTGATGAGACTGAAGCTCTCCTGGTTGATTTGTACATATACACTCAAGAGAATGAATGCTGGACTTCACCTTGCCTAATACCACTTTTTTCATCGACCAAATATATTTCTGTATCCCCCCTGTAAAACACTCTATAATGAATTTATCCCGCTGAATCGCTTTTGGTTTGTGTATGTTACGTCAACATATTCTAAAGCATTTTGGTGACGTCAAAAGCATAAAGCATCTTAGTAGAAGCAGGATATCAAAATAATATTCTGTTAGTAAAATAATACAACATAATATTTGGTTCTTCTCGACCAATCAGATTGCAAGAAATTTGCCAGAGGCGGAATAAATGTGTATCAAGTTTTTTTTTTTATTAGAACCAACAACCACATGCCAATGCATATCCATCAATTCCTAATTAATTTTTTTCATCAAAATTCAGAGAAAAATTTTTTTTTTGTTGAAAGAAACGGAGTCCCCCCCCCAAGAATATCAAATGGACCGTGCCTTAGATTTCTCTAGAATGTGAGAGAATTACTAAAAACGTGTATATACAACATATATAACATACCATATGTATCAAAACTAAAATAACAGATGTTTTTATTTTTCAAAAAATGTGGGTCAAAGGTCAGTGATGGGGTCAAAGGTTAAAAATTTGGCTCCAAAAGATGAGCCTTCTCAAGGTTCATAGACATGCAATATATGACAGCTCTATTATCTTATACCCTTTCATCAGAATTTAGTTGAATGGAATGATATACTGACAGTCGGATGGATAGACAAACAGATGAACAGACAGACCTACCACTATTATGCCCTTTTATAAAATTAAGACTAAAGGCATAAATAACCTCATCATAAAATCATTTGAGCTGAAATAGTATTGCATAGGATACTCTATTATAAGAGATATTTCCTTCTTTCTTATACTGACCAGTGAAAATACTTAGATCAAGTAATCAGGCAGTTTCAGATTGAAATTAAATATAATAGGACATGTGGCCTACCGAGTGAAATTTTAAAAGTATCGGCCATTTTGTTCTAAAACCTAAAAAGGTTTTAGGCTATTTATTTAGTAAATGTAAAACAATGTAAATAGAATATTGAACGAAGAACATGAACTTTTAGGGCGAATGTGGTATTAATGTAGACAGAAGCTAATTATTAAAATATAATACAAAATATTTTTACATACCGGTATGAAATATTTGATCCTCTATAGAAAACATTTCTACCATATATCCCAGTTCAGAAAAATATTTCAAAATCTGCATGAGGTTGAAATGATGTTTTTGATTGGTCAAATTTTAAAAGGACAAAATGACTCGAGGTCCAATTGACAAAAAGGCCTGAAACATTAGTTTATTACCATTAATTTATGGCAGGAACAGGTATCGTACCCAGATAGCTCAGTTGGTAAGAGCGTCTGCCCAGATAGCAGAAGGTCTCGGGTTCAATTCACGGTTCCGTCACATCTTTTCCTCTCCTGTTACAGAATTGGCACCAAACTAAATGTCGACTCAAGGTGAAGTGGAGTTTTGTGTGAGGTTTCCAGTGCATGGAAACCTAAAAAATTGGTAGAGAGGAGTGTGGCAGGAACGGGCATCGTGCCCAGATGGCAGATAGCTCAGTTGGTAAAAGCATCTGCCTTGATAGCAGAAGATCTCGGGTTCGATTCCCGGTACAGTCACATCTCTCCCTCTCCTGTTACAAATTCAACTTCTATAACTTACACAAGCACCTTTCATTTGGCAATGTGAAGGATGCATTATTGCTATTTTATTTGATAAAATGATCAATCTTTGTGATTCTGGTGTTTCCATTTATCAGAAAGCACAGCTCAAGTCCGTGATCACTTAGGACATTCTACTCTTGCAACAAAAAGTCTAACTACTCTCTCTAAAAATCTTACACCTTAAACAATTAAAAAATAAGTAAGAAATACATGCATTTTGATTGTTTGTTATCTTTCATGCACTGTATAAACATAATAGAAATGATTTTGAAGTTGATTGATTGATCAGAGGAAATTCCGAAACTATCCCCTAGCGTTTCTATAGAATTGAAGATAAAATCCTGGGTCAGGCCCCAAATAAAATATGAGAAAAACTAAATTTCAGACTCATCTATGATAATATTGTAAAATGGCAATAAAGGAAAATTTTGGTAGAAGTTTTCCTGGGTTGAAATATTTTTGTATGAGTCGGCTTTTACAAATGATTTTTTTTAGTATTTTATTTTATTTTTTTTAAAATTTGATCAACACATAGTAGATATGCCAATAAGGCATCTCTTGTTATATTATATTCTATTAAAACATGTGTCACTTGCTTTAATGTAAACATTATGAAAAATTTTATCAAACCACAGTTTTACATCCCATTGGGGGTGGTACTCCAAGCAGTGGAGGAATTGATAAGAAGAAAGAAAGATGTAAGAGTTACCTCCCCCCTCTCCCCCCCCCCCCCCCCCCAAAAAAAAAGCTTACACAAGCACAATATTCCTTTCATTTGGCAATGTGAAGGATGCATTATTGCTATTTTATTTGATAAAATGATCCATCTTTGTGATTCTGGTGTTCCCATTTAACAGAAAGCACAGCTCAAGTCTGTGATCACTTAGGACATTCTAGTTACCTCCCCCCTCTCTCTCCCCCCCCCCCCAAAAAAAAGCTTACATAAGCACAATATTCCTTTCATTTGGCAATGTGAAGGATGCATTATTGCTATTTTATTTGATAAAATGATCAATCTTTGTGATTCTGGTGTTCCCATCAGTGGCGGATCCAGAGCGGCAAGCGGGGGGGTTTTGTATCGACCCAAAGGGTCGATTCGAGGCACGAAGTGCCGAGCGGGGGAGGGTACGGGAGGGGTTGCCCCCTCCTGTAGGTGGGGGTCCGGGGGGCCTCCCCCGGAAAATTTTTGAAAAAATGGAATAAAATGGTGCATTCTGGAGCACATTTTCTCCTTACCTTCTCGAATATTCAGACCATTTTTCCACTCAATTTATGTGGTTAATAAAAATTTCTAAATAAAATAATTTCTCCTTTACTTCTGGCAGGGACGTAGCCAGGGTGTTATCGATGTGGACGTCTGTAAAGAAGGGTTGGACCAAGAACTTCAGCTGTCCGGGGGCACAGGCACTTTTTAGGGGGATGACTTGCGAGGCCCGAAGGGTCAAGTGAGAACAGTATGGAAATATGTTACCCATCCCCTTGAAGGGGGTCCCCCGTGAAAATTTTGAAGAAAAAAAAATGAAGCAAATTGCTGACCTCTGGAGCGTGTTTGAGCTGAATTTAAATGGGATAACGCATATGATTCGATGTCAACAAACGATGAACCGTATCTAAGACGAAGAAAACTTGAGATGCACTTTGTTAGCGATCGTTTTGTATCATGCGCGGATACAGCATTTTTGGTCAGAGGGGTCCAAAATTTAAGGAAGTCTACCTATCATGTAGGTCCATACATGTATATATCGGTGCACATGATGGGGAGGGGGCAATTTTGTTAGCTTTCCTTTCACGTTTATTTTCATGAAGAATTGGCGAGCGTAGCGAGCTAGAAATTTGTTAGATATGAAATATTAATTTGTCGTGATTCGATCGAGATGATTATTTATAACATTGAATATTTCACTCCTTATATCGGCGAACGGAGCGAATTTCATGAGAATAATTAGATAAGAGATGTGTCATTTTCCAAATAATCAGACATCTTAAAATGACAAAACCTTGAAAGAGATGAAGGAGGTTACATCCTATGAAGTAAGGGACTGTTGAAAATATGAGTTCCTGAGACCCAAGACAATTATATAAAATTACTTAGTATGAACAATTGATAATAATCAGAAATAATAAACAGAAAAAATAGTTTTGTATTTCTAAATGGCGAGCGAAGCGAGCCGAAATTTTAGGTTTCAAAGCCCTTCAATGCATTTTAGACCCATTTCAATTAGAAATGGGCCAGCGCTGGACCCCACCTCCGAAATTTCAGGGGGGGGGGGGTCCAGACCCCGGTACCCCCCCCCCCCCCCCCTTCTGGATCCGCGCATGGTTGTATTGAGTTCTAATGAAACACGAGAAAATTACGAAAAATGCATTCAAATCGGTGGTTTCTGAAGTGTCTTTGATCTATTTCTGAACAGCAGTTTGCTTTAAATACTATTTCAAAAGACCCTAAGGCACGGTCCATTTGATATTCTGGGGGGGGGGGGGGGGGGGCTTGGGTTTTTTGTCGGAGCAAGATTATTTTTTTCGCCCCGGACCGGGGTAAAATTATTTTTTTCTTGCAAAGTTGGAGCAAAGAATTTTTTTTATAACGATTGATATGAATATTAAGAATGTTTGTGTTTTTTCAATACACAAATTCTTTATTTTTACTTAAATTACTCCGAACATTATTTTTATGTAAAACTTGTATTCACTTCTAAAATGAGAGAGATGAAAGATTTTTACAATATGCGATATATAATTTTCAGTAAACAAAATGTATATAAGGTCATATAACATGTAAGAGGGCCTGATGCAAGTTTTTACATGTAGAAATGAAAACTAACGAAAAACTGAGTTAAATTCTCTTTCCAAGCTTGTATATGAAATTAGACACTATGGTGATACATGTATCTATTAATAGTTATATTGATAATGTACTTAAGAATTTGAATTGTTTCAGTCACATGCATTCTTTTGATATTTTTAAATATGAACTTGCCATTACAGAAGAAAACTATGGTGAGCGAAGCGAGGCAAAATTTTTTCATAGAAAGAAAAAACTGCGGCGAGCGAAGCGAGCTGAAAAATTTTCAGGAATTTTAAGCGAATTTTATGGTTATTCTTCAAATTCAGATTACTTGTAAGAGCAAGATTATTTTTTTTTCTGTCACACCATAAGCAAATTTATTTTTTTCATCAAAATTCAGAGCAAAATTATTTTTTTCGAAAAAAAAACCCCAAGCCCCCCCCCCCCCCATATCAAATGGACTTCTTTTTGGCTACTGGGGGAGGCGCTCTCCTTTTTTTTTCGCGAGACGATGTGGACGTGTTTGCGTACAAATGTACGCCTGGCTTCGCCCCTGGCTTGTTGATTTGTCCTTGCTGTAACATGTACTTAGAATATTGGTACGATATCGAGTAAAAAATGTTGAGTATCATTGGGATTTGGTTTTGAAAAATTGAATGCTTTTAAATTATAGGCCCCCGGAGCATATTCGAGCTATATACAATGTTAAATATTTGCCCATTTTTCCGGTTATTACAAAGTATGTTTTTAACAAAATTTGTATAGATGACAAAATACTCAAACCGGGTATTTGAGGACAGAAACGTGTAGGTTTCGATCCCCGTACCATTTACATTGATTGTTTGACACACGTACATGTTTTGCAAATTATTTGAACATGTTCATATTATAGACTTAGCATTTGTTACTGTTAATTTTCGTAAAATAAACAGAAAACCCCCTCTGCGACGTACATTTGTACATTACAAAAACTTCGCGATTGTCTGTACGAATCCACAAATACGCCAATTGATACGGTATCGAATCGATATGCGATAGAATGTATCAGAAAATTTTTGTAAATTTTGTTTCAAAATAGTGAATTCTGGTGGACATTAAGCAATTATTTTATTACTCAGTTTGCAGGGTTTTTTCCGAGTGCTAATGTTACCAAAAAAAAAAAAAAAAAAAAAAATTGGGAAACCGGGGGGGTTTTCCCGAACCCCCCCAAACCCCCCTAAATCCGCCCTTGCCCATTTAACAGAAAGCACAGCTCAAGTCTGTGATCACTTAGGACATTCTAGTTACCTCCCCCCTCTCCCCCCCCCCCCCCTCAAAAAGAAAAAAAAAACTTACACAAGCACAATATTCCTTTCATTTGGCAATGTGAAGGATGCATTATTGCTATTTTATTTGATAAAATGATCAATCTTTGTGATTCTGGTGTTCCCATTTAACAGAAAGCACAGCTCAAGTCTGTGATCACTTAGGACATTCTAGTTACCTCCCCCCTCCCCCCCCCCCTCAAAAAGAAAAAAAAACTTACACAAGCACAATATTCCTTTCATTTGGCAATGTGAAGGATGCATTATTGCTATTTTATTTGATAAAATGATCAATCTTTGTGATTCTGGTGTTCCCATTTAACAGAAAGCACAGCTCAAGTCTGTGATCACTTCGGACATTCTACTCTTGTAACAAAAATTCTCACTACTCTCCCAAAAAATCTTACACCTTAAACATGTTAAACAAATAAAAAATAAGTGAGAAATACATGCATTTTGACTATTTGATATCTTTCTTGCACTGTATAAACACTATAGAAAAGATTTTCATGTTGATTGATTGATCAGAGGAAATTCCAAAATTATCCCCTAGCGTTTCTATAGAATTGAAGATAAAATCCTGGGTCAGGTCCCAAATAAAATATGAGAAAAACTAAATTACAGACTCATCTATGATAATATTGTAAAATTGCAATATCTTTGTTTGCTTATAGTTTCTGTCACTTATGTACTCTAAATGCATGTAGATAGGGTAAGAGAAAATAGCCATATACCCATTTTCCAGAATCCTAGGGAACAGGGACTGAAGTAAAATACTGTAATGACATCTAAACTGCAAACCGATAATATTTTGGAATAAATCAATTAACTATTATCCATAAATTCTGGGAAATTAGCTATCATGAGATCACATGTAATAATAAGAGAGATTCTAAACAACCACACCCATTTTCTAAGACCCTTGGGGTCAGAGACTCAAACAAAATATGAGGTGGACAACGAGATTACAGACCCATCATATTGCATAAAGAATTTAGTCTCCATTATTTATAGTGTCAGCGCTGTAAGCATAAGATTATATGGAATAATATAAAAGAAAATGGCCACACCCTTTTCTAAGACCCTGGGGGTCATTGGCTCAAACAAAATATCAGGTGCACAACTAGACTACAGATCCATCATATTGCAAAAAGAATTATGTCTCTATCATTGATAGTGATAGAAGAGCTATCCGGACAAAATTACATAGAATTTAATGACCACGCCCATTTTCTAAGACCCTGGGAGTCAGGGACTGAAACTGAATGTCAGGTGCACAACTAGACCATGGACCAAGTAAAATACAAAAAGAATTAAGTTTCTATCTCTAACAGTTTCAGAGGAGTTGTCCGGACAAGAATTGTTTACGGACAGACGGACAGACAGACAGACGGACAGATGGACAGACGGACGGACGCCGGACGAAGGGTGATCGCATAAGCTCGACTGGTCTGAGACCAGTAGAGCTAAAAATCGTGCTTTTCCACTTGATAAAGGCCAAGTGGCCGAAAATTTGTTGATATAGAGTGTTCATTATTATTTATCATAGATACATACATTTTGACTGTAGACCATAAATACATACGTTTTGACTAAAGAGCCATAGATACATTTGTTTTGACTATGGAACCATACATACATACATTTGACTATGGAACCATAGATACATTTGTTATGACTAAAGAACCATAGATAAATACATTTTGACTGTAGATCATAAATACAAACGTTTTGACTAAAGAGCCATAGATACATTTGTTTTGACTGTAGAACAATAGATACATACGTTTTGACTAAAGAACCATAGATATATACTTTTTGACTATAGAACCATAGATACAAATGTTTTGACTATAGAACCATAGATACATTTGTTTTGACTAAAGAACCATAGATACATACGTTTCGACTTTAGAACCATAGATAAATACGTTTTGACTATAGAACCATAGATACATAATTTTGACTATAGAACAATAGATACATACGTTTTGACTATAGAACCATAGATACATAAATTTGACTATGGAACCATAGATACATACGTTTTGACTAAAGAGCCATAGATACATTTGTTTCGACTATAGAACCATAGATAAATATGTTTTGACTATAGAACCACAGAAACATACATTTTGACTGTAGACCACAAATACATATGTTTTGACTAAAGAGCCATAGATACATTTGTTTTGACTAAAGAGCCATAGATACATTTGTTTTGACCATAGAACCATGGATACATACGTTTTGACTATAGAACCATAGATACATACGTTTTGACTATAGAACCATAGACATGATGATGGATACATGTTTACCTTTTGACTATAGAACCATATATACATACTTTTTGACTATAGAACTAATAGATACATACATTTTGACTATAGAACCACAGAAACATATGTTTTGACTACAGAACCATAGATAAATACATATGAGATACATACGTTTTGACTATAGAATTGAAGACTCTCTGTCCCTCTGGAGTAACCCCTACACCTACATGTGAAGCTTTCTGTCTTTTCTCCTCCAAGTTCTGTCTTAACCTGGTGTTTATCTGCAAATTAAGGAACATTCACATGGTCTTTAAACTGTTTTATATCTACAAATTAAACCTTATTCTAAAATTTCTAGGAAATACTATAAGCAGTAATATTATATGAAACTGTAACATTGCTTTTTTTAACCATGAGAATAACTTTTTGTATAACTTAAGTCTTAACAAAATATATGCTTCATAAATCGACCCCATGTCGTGTATATCAGAAGACGTTTGCAATATTAAGTGACTTTTTTCTTCAGCAACAACATAAAACACCATGTGACAAACAAACTATGATGTCATTGGCTGAAATCAGTTGGAGCATGATAAGGTATGACTTTATGAATTAAGAATCTCATAATAGGAGATAGAATTTTCTCTCTGATAAACATATCATTAAGAGAGTGTACTTACCTTTGCCAGGTTTAGTGTGCTGAGAGAGGGAGGCGGGTCATTACACTCACGCAGAACTTTAATGTTGCTTACATATGACAAGTTTACCATTCGGATATCAAACATGTTATGTTTACCACTTTGTGCAGGTGATTCTGATAACTGCTAAGGAACATCTATGTACTCAAAAGGTAAAATGTACAAAAGCTTAATAAGAGACCAAAGACCTAGGGGCAACATCGCTCACCTGAGAACCCTGGAAATCTTATCCTGCAGAGATTTGAATGTGATTTATACGTACAAGTATTTCAAGTTATAAGGTTAACCTACCGCAAAAATCACTAAGTGCATAAAGCCATCTTTTGAGTTCAAGCGAGAAATATTACTTTACATATAAGGCCATGTAAAATTAATTCTATGTTTCTCAGATAATTGAGTCTAAAAAAAGTGGCAAGGTAGGTAGGGTTTTTATTTTTTGTTTTTTTTTTCCATCAAGAATACTCTTATTATTCATGTAAGGCAAAAAATTGTATGCGCTGTCTAATCCTCCCCCCCCCCCCCCCCCCCCATTATTCATATAAGGCAAAAAAATATCATGCTGCCCCCCCCCCCCCCCCCCCACCCGTTTTTCTTCATAGAAAACTGTCTTTGAACCGTCAGTCAAAATAATGGTACATGTACATTAAAATTTATGGCTTTCTCCTGTAAATAAGTTGATTTTTTTTTTAAATATACGAAGTATGACACGTTTTGATTGCCGTGAGTTCATTAGTAGAATCGCGTAAGAGACTCGACGGGTGTTATTTACTCACACCTTGTTTAAACCAAGTTAAATACAACCCCTCACTTCCTCGGATGGACCCGTTCATATGGTCAAAAATTTGGCCGATAGCGTATATCTTCGGAAGTCTATTCTGGATGAATGAAGTGTTCAGCATTAACTAGTGTTGTACATCGGAAGACTTTTAAGAATGGATTATCGGAAAATAATCGGAAAGAGTAAACCGATCGATTATCGATTTAAATCGGAAAACAAAAGTCCATGAAAAGTGGAACATAAAAGATAAAAAAATTTTATTTTTCTGCATAAAATTCAGAAAACTTTGTTGAAAACAAAATATAATGCATTTAATTTCAAAGTGTCTGCCTGTTTACATGCAAGACAAGTTACGGTTTATGTGACATGTGAAAAGAGAAAAATAAATACCTTTAAACAAAATACCTTTCTTTCAGCTACAATCGATTGTAAGAAAATGAAATCGATAATCGGAATCGAAAGAGTTTTAGCGATCGACAATCGATTGTCGGCGACAATTGGTTCATCACTAGCATTAACCACGGTCTGATAAAATAATGTACACGGGTACAATATACATTCTTCTATTCATAGATTTAAGGATCATTTAACTACGTTTCTCTTGCGTTCGTCGGCGGTCCTTGCTTATACTTTTTACAACGTGAACGTCATTATTAATATAGATTCGGAAGTATTACAATGGACACTTGCTATTGTTTGGCATAGGTATTTACATATGCTGTAGAGATCAATAAAGAAAACTATACCAACGTATATGTAATACTCGATGTATTAAATGTCCGCAGAACGTGTCGGCACGTTGTTAGTATATCCTATACAATTCCCTTTAAACGGCGCGTGGATAAAGTCTTCACCCGTAACGTAAATACGGAAAGCGCCGTAATTTATACGGGCTTTTAAAAGTTTTTATTCATCGGGTACTGTTTTGACGATTTTACAGGACAATAAACATGTTCAATGAAATAAATGGATATTTCGATTTTAATCGACGATCGAGGATGAGACACGGCGGATATTTTTTTCTGAAATTACAATAAAAACGTCTCATCGGCGGCAAATTATAGCACGCGGCGGTGTCTGAGAAACAAAGATTTTATTTTACATGGCCTAACATGTACATTTCGTATGAATTACTGTATATAGGAAAAATGTTTATGCAGTTTTATTTTTTACCTTTTCAACCTCAACAAATACTAAACTGGGCAAATTTCTTTCCAACATAAGTAAAAACTGTGAGAATTAATTTATTTTCCCAGTTTCTGCAGTTTTGTAATTACTCGCAGAAGGTAAATATCTGTAGCAGTAAACAAAGTATTTTTTAAACAGAGAAAATGTCTTTCAATAGGAAAAAGAAATCAAATTATTCTAAAGTTTTCTCATTACATTACAGTACTACCGGTACCCATCAAAATAACAAAAGTCATAATTTCATACATTTATACGACTATTCAACCTATAAAATACACCCCTATCGTCAAGATAGTATAACGGGCCTTCATTTATATGACCATTCAACCTATAAAATACAACCCTATCGTCATGATAGTATAACGGGCCTTCATTTAAATGACCATTCAACCTATAAAATACAACCCTATCGTCATGATAGTATAACGGGCCTTCATTTATATGACCATTCAACCTATAAAATATAACCCTATCATCATGATCCTATAACGGGCCTTCATTTATAAGACCATTCAACCTATAATATACACCCCTATCGTCATGAATTGTATAACGGGCCTTCATTCTAAAATATGTAAACTATTTCAAGAAGGAAAGTGAAGTGGTTCCGGCGGTTACATTATAGTTCAGTGTGTTCAATGACGGATTTATTGGGGTGTCCCTTTAGCTCACTCAGAATTGCCCCCGATCAAAAGATACAGTTAGAGTGTGTCTGCCCCAGTACATGGTAATACCTGCAGGACTGTGGAGCAAACAGCGGAGGTTTGAGCCCAGCTGGGAACCCATGATTACTTCACTGGCGGTAAAGTAAAAATTTGTATGTGTGGGTCAGCTCAGTCTGCAAACTGTAATACAGTAGGTACAATGCAATACTGATGCAGTAGAGGCCATAAACCTGACACAGCAGGGATACACCTCCTTAAAGCCCTGGTCACAACCTGCCATGCATGCTTTTAGGACGTGCGTGTTTGTGGAGGCTACGTGCGCTTTGTTTTTCTAATGAAGCAAGGAAGGAAGTGGCAAGAGTACAGAAGGAGTGCGTCACGCATGTCGGACGCACGGTTATATGGATGGTTACATGCATCATATGTAGCGCAGAAAAGAAATACGACTTGGGTGCAACTTGCTTACAACGTACTTCCTCCGTACGTCTTCTAAGTTATTGTAAGGATGTCGAATTTACACGTACTGCTAATGCACGGAGTCCTCACTTCCTTGTGTCGAAGGTGCGTTGCACGTACTTGCAACATACCTACAACGTGCATGTCATACTTCTTGTTGAATTCGTAGAAAGCACTCAGACAGGACACAGCGAAAGTTCTGCACTAAAACTGCTACGTCCTGTATGCGTGTCCCTAGGAGGCCGTACAGGACACGTACTGACAATGCAGGGACACCGTACAGAAACCCTAGGTTTGCCTACGTTTTTGCACGTACGTGCACGCACGGCGGGTTGTGACCACCGCTTAAGGAAAGAGGGGAAGGGTGTTGTGGTTTCGGTAATACGATAGTTCAGTGTGGTGTAGATCTAGTGGTTCCGTTAGTTCGGTACAAGTTCTAAGACTGAGCCAGTGTGCGAAATTAACGTTGGACCGATAGACAATGTCTATAGTTATTCTGGTCGGTCTATAGAAACCCCAGCCGTCCGCTCCGTAGTCCAGCATGTAACCGAGTGAGCTAAAGGGACATCTCAATAGCTCAGTCTTCGAACTTGTACTGAACTATCATAACCTGCAACTACCGGAAGTCACTACAGCAGTATCCAGCAACTGATGGAATAAGGTGGATGGGAAACTCTAGGGGCAGACTTGTTTCCCAAAAAACAGTGTGTGCCTATGTATGCCGGTTCAAACTTAATTTAGAACTTGACCCGGCAAAGCCACTTGATTGAGTTGTTCAGGCGAACGGCGTATGCCGAAATGTGCCAATTCTTGCCTATGCATTTCAACAGGCGAGGGACGGCGCATTTCGGCGTACACCTTTAAAACTCAATCAAGTGGCTTAGCCGGGTTATGCCAGGTCAAGTTCTAAATTTAGTTTGAATTGGCGTACATAGGCTCATGCCGCATTTTGGGAAACAAGCTCGCCCTAGATTTCGTGAACGGGACCTCCCTCCTCCCCTAAATTCTGCTAAATTGCTATGCTTTAAACTTTTCTTATTGTGCTCATCTTACATCCAAAGATCAATATTTTCTTGGCGATTCGTACTTCCATTAATTTCTGTGACTGAAACTTCAGTTTCATTTTCGTGTAGGACGAAACATGAGACCACGTTGGACAAGAAAATGATTGATTTGTTTGCCTGATTATTGATCAAGGATACTGATAGCAAGCATCTTTGTTCCTTCGTCAAAAGCTACTACTTCTCCTTGTAGTTTCTGGTTGTAACATGTTGTGCAGGCGACAGAACTACCGATACTGAAAAATTCTCCCTCTTGCGCCATAGTTATCTTCATTTTTCTGAGCTGTCAAACGCACTTGCATGAAAGGACGATTTTGATTGGTCGATTCTGTTTATTTGTTGCATGATGCGCACAACCGTTTAAAAGCTTTATTTATAGAGGGATGCCTGTTTAGCTATTGCTATTCTTCCACAGGCAGTGGCGGATTCAGCCGGGGGGGGGGGGGACACGGGGGCACGTGCCCCCCCCCGGCAGTGCCCAAAGAAGGGGCACTTATGACATGCTTTTGGAAGCTGTTGTTGTTGTTGTAGGTATCCTCCACCTCTTTGTAGGTGCACCCACGGGTGTGGTATGGTAAAAACGATAAAAGTTCTCTTAAAAGCACTCTTAAAAACAGAAGATTTTATTTAACAGGACACTGCGCTGTCGACCACCCTCCTTGTACGTCCGTTTAGCATATTTTGTAGGTATAAACGACCACAATGCACACTTTAGCACAGTTTCTTAGTAACCTGTTCACATTTATGGAGAAAATCCTGATTGTTCGGAATAAGACCACCGTTCACAAGTACACTAACATCCAGTACACACTGCAATTTTATATCCAATGAGAAATTGTTCCATAAATCGGATCCAGACCATCCCATGAGAAGTGACCGAGCTCAATTGCTCTATGTGAGGTTTTCGATAGCTATGAAGAGCACCACATTTCAGGAGCATATGGGCATAAGTCTCTATATCCCTTCTACAGCACTGACAAGTTGGGTCCACTTCATTTTGATTAAATCGGGCTAATTTAGATTGGACAATGTGTGTACCTGTAGCATTAATTACTGTTTCCGTAATAAATCTTTGAAACTAGTCAGAAATAGCCCCAAAACACCCCCAGAAACCACGGATTTGAGTAAATTTTCCAAAAATTTATCGGGGATAGACAGTCATGTCCATTGTCTGTACGTGGAAGGGTTACACTACATAGTATCCGCAGTGTCGCATTTGGAATTTGGCTAGGGATGATTTTTTAAATAGGGGACAGATGGGGTCCAGCTTCATTATGTGAGCTTTATTATTGAAATAACTATGATTTTTGATATTTGGAAGAAAGAACTAGCTTGTTGTCTTGAGAAAAGCACATTATTTCCATTGTATACCTCATATGTATAGTATGACCGGATGTGAAAGTAAGAGGTCATGTGACTAGCCTTGGGCAAAGAAATGAATGCTGTATTTAGGTAAGAAAACTTTGATGTCATATTTCTCGAATTGCATCAGGTGAAAATTCAAATAAATTGCACATATTATAGAATAAGAAATACACAACAAATAGACATACAGTTTATTAAGAAAATCATTTGAGAAGGATGTCAAATTTGAGTCACTTTGTGGGGTCATGCCCCATTTCCATGTCATCTTCTAATGTACTGCTATAACTTTGAGCAGCATGTCTGACTGACAGGATTTGTTCAGATGAAATCAAGAATAATAGAAGTAATCAGTAATAAGAGTACTTTTTATTGATATGTAACTTTATATTGTATGAGCAATATAAAATTATTAATATAACGTCAACTATTGCATGCCTTTCATTCAAAACGCTCAATTTTCAATGACCAATACTATGGAGTGCAACCAAGTACACACGTTTCGGGAACAACCTACATTGAATCATGTTCATATCGAATTTTCTTTAATCTGAGGGATGAATCGGGAACTTTATATCCTATGCAAGGCATATTTAACACACATATTTCTTGACCAAATCTTCGATACAACCTCCTATAAAACTTACATTTTTTTCACTCTAAATTTGAGGTCGTGATCAATCTTTTTAAAATGAACAATTGAAATTGTTTTGGCCAGATTTAAACCGACTACCTCCAAGAATTTTGAAAAGATAAAAATCCACGTTTTTCTTTATTTTCAGAATCGAAGTTATCATGATTACATTTTTGGTTAAGCCCCTAGGTAAATCAAAAATATAATCATGATAGAACTGCCAAGAAATAATTAAACCTTTCAATCTGGACGATGCAAGAATGGGGCACCCGTGATCTCTAGTTTGTCAAGGAAATTTATCATTTACAAGGGAATTTTTAGGGTCTGTATGGGGCCAAAATTTGGTAAAAAGAGGTACTTTTCCCCAATTTTAGACCTAAAAATTCCCAATTCAATCTTTTCTCCAAAAGGAGAAATTCATTTCCAATTTACGTATCATTAACTGAAAGGAAAACGAAAGTAGAACAAACATGCTCTAGGAGGGATTCAAAATATAGACAATTGATATGATAAGGGATAATTTGCATGAATATATCTTTTTGTTGTTTGAAATTTATTTCCCAATTTAGGCTAAAATGTTGCAAAATTCCCAATTTCACCGGCCCAGGCCCCTGACATCAGGGGCTAAAAAAAAAAACCACCCTGTAATTACTTATTTTCTTTAGCTTTATAAAAATATTAACAAACAAGCGCGAATCTAGAGTGGTTAGGGGGGTCAAGTCCTGCCTGGAATTTGCATAAAATGCTGATTTTTCCTAGTTTTACGAGAATTTATTGCTGGACACCCTCCCCTATTGGTTATCTGCCCTTTCAAAACTTCTCAGTCCTGATCCGCCCGTTTCTTTTAAGGAAATCCTGAACATGTTGACTACTGCATGTCGTGCAAGAACAGTACAGCATCAGAAAATTTCGAAAATTTTCAAATATATTCTATATAAATAATAATTATTGTAATCACACTGACTGAATCATGCGCGCCAAATCCCTTCTAAATTCAGGTCAAATACGCTTCAGATGCCACCAAATTGCTTCATTTTTTTCAAAATTTTCTCGGGGGAGGCCCCCCAACCCCCACCAATGGGAGGGGGAAACCCCCTCCCATACCCTCCCCCACTCGGCCCTTCGGGCCTCGCAAGTGATTTCCATAAAAATTGTATGTGCCCCCCCGGCAATTGGGGTTCTGGATCCGCCCCTGACAGGGCCCTCTTTTAAGATCATATCGTATAAATATATACATGCAGGTATGATCACACAGCAGTGGCGGATCCAGAGTGGCAAGCGGGGGGGGTTTTGTATCGACCCAAAGGGTCGATTCGAGGCACGAAGTGCCGAGCGGGGGAGGGTACAGGAGGGGGGTTGCCCTCTCCTGTAGGTGGGGGTCCGGGGGGCCTCCCCCGGAAAATTTTTGAAAAAAATGGAATAAAATGGTGCATTCTGGAGCGCATTTTCTCCTTACCTTCTCGAATATTCAGACCATTTTTTCCACTCAATTTATGTGGTTAATAAAGATTTCTAAATATAATAATTTCTCCTTTACTGCTGGCAGAGGCGTAGCCAGGATGTTTTCGATGTGGACGTCTATAATGAAGGGTTGGACCAAGAACTTCAGCTGTCCGGGGGCACAGACACTTTTGGGGGGATGACTTGCGAGGCCCAAAGGGTCAAGTGGGGACAGTATTGAAATATGTTACTCATCCCCTTGAAGGGGGTCCCCCGTGAAAATTTTGAAAAAAAATGAAGCAAATTGCTGACCTCTGGAGCGTATTTGAGCTGAATTTAGATGGGATAACGCATATGATTCGATGTCAGCAGACGATGAACCGTATCTAAGATGATGAAAACTTGATATGTGAACATGGCATTCCCTAAATACTTATATATGTACGTCCACATAAAGTCTTTCCAATCGACCGCTCGCACTTTGTTAGCGATCGTTGTATCATGCGCGGATACAGCATTTTTGGTCAGAGGGGGTCCAAACTTTAAGGAAGTCTACCTATCATGTGGGTACATATATATCGGTGCACATGATGGGGGGGGGGGGGCAATTTTGCTAGCTTTCCTTCACGTTTATTTTTATGAAGAATTGGCGAGCGTAGCGAGCCATATATTTTTTTTAGATATGAAATATTAATTTGTTTTGATTCGATCGAGATGATTATTTATAACATTGAATATTTCACTCCTTATATCGGCGAGCAGAGCGAATTTCAGGAGAATAAATAGATAAGAGATGTGTCATTTTCCAAATAATCAGACATCTTAAAATGACAAAACCTTGAAAAGTATTTGTTAATGTTAATTTTCGGGAATAAAATAAACAGAAAACCCCCTCTGCGACGTACATTACAAAAACTTCGCGATTGTCTGTACGAATCCACAAATACGCCAATTGATACGGTATCGAATCGATATGCGATAGAATGTATCGGAAAATTTTTGTAAATTTTGTTTCAAAATAGTGACTTCTGGTGGACATTAAGCAAACTTTTTATTACTCAGTTTGTAGGGTTTTTTCCGAGTGCTAATGTTACCAAAAAAAAAGAATTGGGGAAACCGGGGGGTTTTCCCGAACCCCCAACCCCCCTAAATCCGCCCTTGCACAGATTGTTTATGACTTCACATTATAAAATATAATAAAATTAAGTATAATCAAAGTAATACATGTAGTCATTGTTAGATTCGATAACTCAAATACACACTTGAGGGTGAATTTTTGTTCATCGTTTAGAAATTATGTAATTATGAAGACAATGTTTTAAACAAGAAACGGATTGAGCAGATCTTTGAGCTTTAGGAAGATTATTCCAAATGTGAGCGCCAGTATATTGTAATGATTTTTGAAAAAAAAAGTTTTATGTCGAGGAATTACCATATTATTATTTGTGTAACAGGACCCGGTAGGGGCGGGCGCCTGTCTTCAGGTCCGAAGGATTTCTATATTGTAGCCAACACCTTACATGACAGACTAACATGAAAGAAGACTAGGAAAACGGATAACATTTAAATACTTTAATAACAAGAGGCCCAAGTGGGCCTATATCGCTCCCCTGAGAACCATGTCACTTTTGCTGAATGACTGAATACATGCACATTGTAATGGTGATTGTTAGTGTGGTCCATCCTTAAAGTCATGTAAAAAAAAAATCCAAAAAAATATTTTGGCACAGAATCTATATGAAAGCATTATATTAATGGCATCAAGTGTGATTAATATAACAGCAAATTAGGTCTCAAAGACATGCTTTCAATGTGTTAGTTCAGGAAATAGTATGAAAATGTCCATTTCTGACAAAGTCCGAAAAGACATAAAAAATTTGACTTCAGAGTGGAACTAAAAACAGGAATACTTCTTAAGAGATCCCTCTAGATCATTCTGATGCCTTTGGTTTGTTGATATATGCTTGGACTCTGAAGAAGTAGTTTGTCAAAGAACCCTGTGACCTACTTTGCCCCGGGTGGCTACACTTGTTGACGGATCTTGATGAAAAACAACATTACTTGTAGGGAACCATTAGCATATCACACCTACCAAGTTTCTTTAAAATGCCCCAGCGGTTCTGAAGAAGAAGTTGAAAATACCCTCCCCCACCTCTTCCAATTCAATAAGAAAACAAGCAGATTCAGAGAATCGTGGTCCCCCGCTTGGGGTGTTTGACTCAGAAAAATCTGAGTCCTTTATGTAGCTCAAATATCTAGGTCATGGTCACGAGGTCAAAAATTTTTGTGTCAGTGTAAAGGTCTTGTCACAAGGAACTCACATGTGAAATATGAGAACTGTATCTCTTCTGGTTAAAAAGTTATAGCCAAGGTTAAAGATTTTGTGACACAGACAGACGGACGGACGGACGGACGGACAGATGAATGAGATTTAATGTCCCCCGCTTTAGAGTACTGCAAACGGTACAAAATATGCCTGTCATGAAAAATTTGTGAAGGTTATTTTATCACATTACTTGACCAGAAAGAACAACTTGCATATTTGATCTGCAACTGAGGAAAACAAAGTGATGTACCAAATGAAATGACAAGATTAGAACTTGGTATGAAGTTTATAAAAATAAAGTCACAAAAAATAACAACACTTCTTAAGACAGCTCTCTAGATAATTCAGATGCTTTCGGTTTGTCGATACATGCTTCCGTTCTGAAGAAGAAGTTTGTCAAAGGAGGGTACCCTCTGGGACCTACTTTTGCCTCTGGTGGCGCCACCTATTGAGAGATCTGGACGAAAAACAACAACACTTGTAGGGGACCATTAGTACTTCATACCTTCCAAGTTTCATGAAAATCTGCCAAGCGGTACTGGAAAAGAAGCAGAAAATGTATCAAGATCAACCCCCCCTCCCTTTTTACATAAGAAAATAATTTATAAAAATTCATGAAAATAAAATTTGAGCATAAAATACATATCAAAACATTAAGTAACTGAAAAAGATAAAGATGCATTAAATGAGTGCATAAAATCATACATTTATGGAGTAACTGAAAGAAATAGTGCAAAAATGAGCATTTCTGACGAAGTCCAAAAAGACATCAAAAACGCGTCAAAAATTTGACTTCGGAGTTGAACCAAAAATAACAACACTTCTTAAGACATCTCTCTAGATCATTCAGATGCTTTCGGTTTGTCGATACATGCTTCTGTTCTGAAGAAGAAGTTTGTCAAAGGAGGGTACCCTCTGGGACCTACTTTTGCCTCTGGTGGCGCCACCTAATGAGGGATCAGGACGAAAAACAACAACACTTGTAGGGGACCATTAGTACTTCATAACTACCAAGTTTCATCAAAATCTGTTCAGCCGTTCTGGAGAAGAAGTCGAAAATGTGAAAAGTTTACGACGACGACGGACGACGGACGCCAGACGCCGGACGGACGGACGCCGGACGGTGCGCTATGACAATAGCTCATTTGAGCTTCGCTCAGGTGAGCTAAAAAGGGGAAAAAATTTTTGGGGTTCCGCCGGGGTTTGAAGCCACTCCCCATGGGTCCATTGGGCATGGAAAACATACATTATACCTATGTACAATCTTAAAAAATATTCCTTAAAAATCCAAAAGTGGATATCTGGACAAAATTCTTTCACTTGTAGGGTACCATGCATGAGTACCTCATACCTACAAATTGTCATGACAATCTGAAGAGTGGTTATAGAAAAGAAGCAGAAAATGTATGAAAATCACCCCCCCCCTCCCCTTCCTTTTTACATAAGAAAAAAATTCATAAAAAATCAAAAAAATAAAATTTAAGCATAAAATACATATCAAAGCATTAAGTAAGTTAAATATGATAAATATGTAGTAAATGAGTGTGTAAAATCATACACTTATTGAGTTATTTAAAGGAAAAGTGCAAAAATGTGCATTTCTGACTAAGTCCGAAAAGACGTCAAAAACGCGTCAAAAATTTGACTTCCAAGTGGAACCAAAAATAACAACACTTCTTAAGACATCTCTCTAGATCATCCTGATGCTTTCGGTTTGTCGATACGTGCTTCCGTTCTGAAGAAGAAGTTTGTCAAAGGAGGGTGCCCCCCGTGACCTACTTTTGCCTGTGGTGGCGCCACCTGCTGAGGGATCTGGACGAAAAACAACAACACTTGTAGGGGACCATTAGTACTTTATACCTACCAAGTTTCATCAAAATCCCTTCAGCCATTCTTGAGGAGAAGTCGAAAATGTGAAAAGTTTACGACAGACACACGACACACGACAGACGACAGACGACGGACGACGGACGGATCGCTATGACAATAGCTCACTAGAGCCTTTGGCTCAGGTGAGCTAAAAACAACATAGATACGACAAATACAACAGAAAACGTACATATAGAGAGAGAATATTTAGCCTAAGTCCGAATATCTACCCCCCGCCCATAGTTATCAGAACCCAACCTAAGCCATGGCTAGAGAGAGAGAGAGGAGGAGAGGGAGAGCTGATTGCCTTCGGCAATATAGGTAGCTCCCCGTCTTACAAGCTCAATGTCGCGCTTTATATACTCTACGGATCACCTGACAATCTAAATATAGTACCGTGACGACCATTTAAATCCTTATCGAGAGATATATACGATAAATCTGTTAAATCTGAGCTCAGGTAAGTTATACAGGTAGATCAATACAAACAAGAGCCCCAGGGGGCACAACGCTCACCTGATACCCATGCACGCTCTAATTGACATACTGATATTGAATACTGATAGTGCCAGTACCAGGATTTTAGCCCACAACCTTTCTAACAAGATTTTTGCCGGATGCAGACAAGTTTTTTTTCAGACAACCTTTAAAAGTACAAACAAGAGAAAATAGTCACATTTCAAAACAACAACTTTTTTACTGATTTGAAAAGATGGATTATGCGATCCAAAGTCATATGCCCAGCTAGTATAGTTCGATTATGCAACATCAAAAATAAAATCATTTTGTAAAATTCCACATTAATGTGCAACAGAAACAGAATAAAACAATGAAATGATTTCATAAATTAAGTTTATTCAAAATTGAACACCAAACCTTTCATTATTAATAGCTAGTATGCCAGAAAATAATAAAGCCTGTGTTTGTGAAACACGAATGCCCCGCGGTGGCATCTTTGTTGGTATAAACACCATTTTCTGTTAAGTATGTGAGAGGTCAGGGTCAGAGTAATGTTGGTATCAATGGAAAGATCTTGTCACAAAGAATACACATGTACAATATGAAAGCCCTATCACTAACCATTCAAAAGTTATGCCCAATGTTAAAGTTTTTGAAAAGTAGGTCAAAGGTCAAGGTCAAGGTCACGAGGTCAAAAATTTTGGTATCAATGGAAAGGTATTGTCACAAGGAATACACATGTGAAATATGAAAGCTCTATCATCTTCCTATCAAAAGTTATGCCCAATGTAAAGTTTTTCGGACAAACAGACAGACGGACAGGCCAAAAACTATATGCCCCCGTATCTTTGATTCCGGAAGCATAAAAAACAAAGACTTTTCGGTTTTGCCTTTATTCATATTAAATTATACAGAAATCTATGAATGAGAGCTTTTGAATAGTATTGATTTCATCTTAATACATGTAACGTACAGTCAAAATCGTGTTAATCCAATTAACACAGACAAGTTGTTAGCGGACAATATTAATTCAAGTGAGTTGTGCAGAAAATGAGCCAATTTCTTTCCAAACAGCAGTGTACGGTGTATCAAACCTCATGACCCAGTGAAGCCACTTGGACAAATTATTTTCGGTAAATATGCTGAAATGCGGTGCTTGGAAATGTATTTTTAGCATATTGAATCAATAGTCGTGATAAATTTAACTTCGAACTTGATCTTGTCTTTTATGCAATCTACAGATAGGTTTGAAAATATGCAAAATTCGGAACATTTTCGATGAGGACGCAGAGTTCCTGTAAAAAAAGTGAAAATTGCGAAAAAAGGACATGCATGACCCCCCCCCCCCCTTTTTTCTTTACATTTTTATACGTGCCAAAGATTCGCAATCAAAAAAGACCAATTTTACAGACTTCCGGGCACTTCAAGTCAGTCAAAATTTTTAGTGTGCACCTTTTTATTTCCTGTAGTTACCCCTACTAAAGGGGCAAGGAGGTATTGAACCAATCAAATCTGTAACACAAGATATATGGCGACTATGTTTACCATAGATACAGAAATAAGACAGAGAAAATAATCATTAAATAGGGATATTGTTCTGAAATATGCATGTATGAAAAAAAAGCAATCCAAGGAATGCTTGTGTCGCCTGCGTAGCGGATTTTTTTTTTTTATTGAAATTAGGTCAATTATCAAGGGCAAGGTCATTAGGTTAAAAATTATGGAATGTTTAGAAAGGTCTTTTCATAAGGAATACAAATGTGAAAAATCAAAGCCCTATCACTTACCACTCAAAAGATATAGCAAATCATAGATTTGTTGAAAAGTAGGTCAAATATATAGGGCAAGTGCACGAGGTAAAACATAGGTAATCACAGATTACGAAGCTCACCTCATGACAGCAAAATTCAATTCAAACATATTTCTTAGTACATGTATATTGGCTTTTAAAGGCAAAACCACTCAAGCAGAAAAAGTATGTCAAGGTCATTTTATGAAAGTTTGATCAAAGATACATCCAATATGCAAGTTTGGTACATGTAGCAGTTATACTTTGCTCAATATTGGCTTTTAAAGGCAAAATCACTCAAGCGGAAAAAGTAGGTCAAGGTCATTTTATGAAAGTTTGATCAAAGATACATCTAATATGCAAGTTTGGAACATCTAGCACTTATACTTTGCTCAATATTGGCTTTTAAAGGCAAAATCACTCAAGCGGAAAAAGTAGGTCAAGGTCATTTTATGAAAGTTTGATCAAAGATACATCCAATATGCAAGTTTGGTACATGTAGCACTTATACTCTGCTCAATATTGGCTTTTAAAAGCGAAATCACTCAAGTGGAAAAAGTAGGTCAGATGCTGCATCCGATGCATGGGTCCATCTCGGCATCCAAAGATGAATCACTTGTGCAAGTTTGGTTACTGTAGCATCAGTACTTTGTCAGATACTGAGCTACCCCAAACTTCTTATCCAAATCACTCAAGCGGAAAATGTAGGTCAGATGCTGCATCCGATGCATGGGTTCACCTCAGCATCCAAAGATGAATCACTTGTGCAAGTTTGGTTACTGTAGCATCAGTACTTTGTCAGATACTGAGCTACCCCAAACTTCTTAACCAAGTCACTCAAGCGGAAAATGAAGGTCAGATGCTGCATCCGATGCATGGGTTTACCTCAGCATCCAAAAATGAATCACTTGTGCAAGTTTGGTTACTGTAGCATCAGTACTTTGTCAGATACTGAGCTACCCCAAACTTCTTAACCAAGTCACTCAAGCGGAAAATGAAGGTCAGATGCTGCATCCGATGCATGGGTTTACCTCAGCATCCAAAAATGAATCACTTGTGCAAGTTTGGTTACTGTAGCATCAGTACTTTGACAGATACTGAGCTTCCCCAAACTTCTTAACCAAGTCACTCAAGCGGAAAATGTAGGTAAGATGCTGCATACGATGCATGGGTTCACCTCAGCATCCAAAGATGAATCACTTGTGCCAGTTTGGTTACTGTAGCGTTAGTACTTTGTCAGATACTGAGCTACCCCAAACTTCTTAAAAGGACGCGGACGCGTGGGTTTATAGCATAAGCTCACTCAACTTCGTCAAGGTGAGCTAAAAATGATGGTATGTGAAGAAAGGTCTTGTCACATGGAATGCACATGTGAAATATCAAAGCCTATCACTCAGCAATCAAAAGAAATAGCCAATCTAAGATTTTTTGAAAAGTAGGTCAAATATCTAGGTCTTGGTCATGAGGTCAAAAGTTATGATATGTGTAGAAAGGCCTTGTCACAAGAAGGAATACACATATGAAATATCAAAGCTCTATCACTTACCAATCAAAAGATATAGCAAATCTTAATTTTTTTGAAAAGTAGGTCAAATATCTAGGTCAAGGTCATGAGGTCAAAATTATGGTATGTGTAGAAAAGTATTGTCAAAAGGAATACACAAGAGAAATATCAAAGCCCTATCACTTGCCAATCAATAGATATAGCCAATCTTTGTTTTTTTAAAAGTAGGTCAAATATCTAGGTCAAGGTCATAAGGTTAAAAAATATAGTATGTGAAAAAAGGGCTTGTCACAAGAAATACACATGTGAAATATCAAAGCCCTATCACTTACCAATCAAAAGATATAGCCAATCTTAGATTTTTTGAAAAGTAGGTCAAATATCTAGGTCAAGGTCACGAGGTCAAAAAATGTGGTTTGCGTAGAAAGGTCTTGTCACAAAGATTACACATGTGAAATATCAAAGCCCTATAACTTGCCAATCAAGAGATATAGCCAATATTAGATTTTTAGAAAAGTAGGTCAAATATCTAGATCAAGGTCACAAGGTCAAACATTATATGTGTAGAAAGGTCTAATCACAAGGAATACACATGTGAAATATCAAAGCCCTATCACTAATCAATCAAGAGATATAGCCAATATTAGATTTTTAGAAAAGTAGGTCAAATATCTAGGTCAAGGTCAAAAGGTCAAAAATTATGATATGTGTATAAAGGTCTTGTCACAAGGAATACACATGTGAAATATCAAAGCCCTATCACTTACCAATCAAAAGTTATGGGGTGTGACACCCAAGTGTGACAGACAGACGGACAGACAGAGGGACGGATGGACGGACAACCAAACAACAGACAAAGTGATCCCTAAGTGTCACTGTGCTTCGCAGGCGACACAAAAAGTCAACATCTTAAAAATAAATTCAGCGTATATTTGATAGCGTATGTGGCCAAGTTAATTCGAAGTATGAAAATAAGTACACAAAGCCAAACTAGCTATAGCTTGTCTTATTTAAAAAATCATTAAAAATCTGAAAGTTGATATTTTGACAAAATTCTTTCACAGTTTCATTTCTAGTGATAAATATAAAAATAAAAAGAGAAAAAAAAACTGAAAAAGGGAAAAAAAAATTGTTGGGGTCCCGCCGGGGTTTGAAGCTACTCCCCATGGGTCCATTTGGCATGGAAAACATACATTATACCTATGTACAATCTTAAAAAATATTCCTTAAAAATCCAAAAAAGGATATCTTGACAAAATTCTTTCACTTGTAGGGTACCATGCATGAGTACCTCATACCTACAAATTGTCATGACAATCTGAAGAGTGGTTATAGAAAAGAAGCAGAAAATGTATGAAAATCAACCCCCCCCCCTTCCTTTTTACATAAGAAAAAAATTCATAAAAAATCAAAAAAATACATTTTAAGCATAAAATACATATCAAAGCATTAAGTAAGTTAAATATGATAAATATGTAGTAAATGAGTGTGTAAAATCATACACTTATTGAGTTATTTAAAGAAATAGTGAAAAAATGTGCATTTCTGACAAAGTCCGAAAAGACGTCAAAAACGCGTCAAAAATTTGACTTCGAAGTGGAACCAAAAATAACAACACTTCTTAAGACATCTCTCTAGATCATCCTGATGCTTTCTGTTTGTCGATACATGCTTCGGTTCTGAAGAAGAAGTTTGTCAAAGGAGGGTACCCCCTGTGACCTACTTTTGGCTGTGGTGGCGCCACCTGTTGACAGATCCGGACGAAAAACAACAACACTTGTAGGGGACCATGAGTACTTCATACCTACCAAGTTTCATCAAAATGCCTTCAGCCGTTCTGGAGAAGAAGTTTAAAATGTGAAAAGTTTACGACGACGGACGACGGACGACGGACGACGGACGCAACACTATGACAATAGCTCACTTGAGCCTATGGCTCAGGTGAGCTAAAAAGGGGGTTCTTACTATCAAATAGGGGTATCAAAATAGCCGAGCATAATGTGTTCCCGTCACACTCCTCCCTTCTTAAAACTTAAAATATTGGCAAATATTTTAATTAAAAAAATTAGAATTACATGAACACATTATGTTAATCACAAATCAAGCAATACAAAGTCCAAAGTTCCAAGAATTTATAACAACAGAGTTCACATCCTGAAAAGAAAGCACGATTATAAAACATTCACGATTCAAAATTCTGAAAGAGAAGAGATCATGCAAAATTTCAAAATGTTCAGCATATTTCATCCACGGTTCAGTCCATGATTCTGTAATCACATCCAGTTGTCCGTGTAGAAACGCATCGTTCTGTTCGAAAATGTGATCATCCTCCTCCCGCGACACTGAGTAAACATCAACCGGGACTTCCTTAAGTCCAACATCAGTCGTCATCGTCAGAAAGCCACATCATCATCTTCTAGTAAGAACTCTAACATCTCAGCTTGACTAACTGTAGTAAATATTAACTGTACGTAACAATCTCGAAGGTCTCAGATTGACTACTTTGAACGTTATTGTTACACATTGACTGACTCGTCTCCAATCTGGTGACATTGAGAACAATCAACCATACTGCTAGACAGAACCAACGTACACCAGTCTCACTTTGTTACGGAATTCTTTCATCACAAACGAATCGCATTGCTTCAATGGTTATCCATCACTCCTTCCCTTCACCAATTGAAACGCAATAGGTGTACCATCATTAGGCTGCATCATTCTTCTGAAATAGATCAAAGCATGTGTAAATGAAATTATCAAAACTACGAGAATAAATCGAACTCAATATTTTACCAAAATGAAACAGAAATTTCAAAAATCAGAATTCAAAGTCGTTATTTTCAATGACAGAATAACAGAATAACAAAAGTACTTATATTTCTTTAAAGCCTGTATTCATGGTTCCAATGCAATCACACTGCATATTGAGACATGTACGTCATCTCAGTTGACACTAGTTATATCATCATCTCAGGTATCGGTGACATCATCGTCTCAGGCCGACATCATCCAAGCATCACCATCGTATATGACATAACAAACACACAATACATGGTATTACAGTAAGAGGTAAACGCCTCTATGTAGCTGTAGTACAGGACAATACAAACGTAGAAAACATTGTACATACTGCACTAATTTCAACTAAATGTATCTACCAAATGAGAATAAAAAAATATGACGAAAAGGATTTTTCAACCAAACTCGATATCAAATTCGCAACATGCGTAAAGTCGAAAGTTTCGTAATCAATAAACAATTTAATGTGACAGAAAGATTCTTCAAAAATCATTGTAGACTCGGCCATCCATACCCATGAGCATCTATAAATAGTTTGACTATGCATATACAAAGATTCATCCACTACAGAACCCCAATGTCTGAACATAAAAATCTTACTCCAATATGCCAAAGACAAAATCAATCCATGAATTTCAAAAGCCATGATAACCGAAACACGAATATAACCCATCAGTATTTGACAATGCGTCATCCCACTGACGCCTAACATGCCACCAATACATGATCAGAAAACTCATCATTATTTGACAATGCATCATCCCACTGATGCCTTACATGTCACCAATAAATGACAAGAAAACGCAGATCTAAAATAACCAACGAAGATTCAAACTTCACAAGTAAACCAAGAACTAGGCAGTCAACCTTACCAATCTAAAATTTCAAAGTTAACAACGTTAACATAATCCCATTTTTTAAAGAAAATACAAACTAAAATAAAAATTAAAAAGTTAACCAAATCTTCTTTACGAGAGTGTTCGAAATTTCTTTCTCGACTAACGATTACTTGATCACGGATTACAGCTACGCTCTAGTGATTATCTTACAATCTACCTGTACAGTGAGTACGTAATCAACTTTGTACAGGTGTATCGTACACACTTGACTGATTTTTTAACACGGGTAAATACTTCGGTTTACACTCACTAAATCATAAACGTATCCAAAGAAAACGATGTACATACACTACACATTTTACAAAACCCAAACTTCTATCATGAAAATCTGTCCGAATGATGACTACAAGTGACAGAAATCCTGGCAAGCTCACCAATTTTGTGACAGGACCCGGTAGGGGCGGGCGCCTGTCTTCAGGTCCGAAGGATTTCTATATTGTAGCCAACACCTTACATGACAGACTAACATGAAAGAAGACTAGGAAAACGGATAACATTTAAATACTTTAATAAAAACAACATAGCTACGACAAATACAACAGAAAACGTACATATAGAGAGAGAATATTTAGCCTAAGTCCGAATATCTACCCCCCGCCCATAGTTATCAGAACCCAACCTAAACCATGGCTAGAGAGAGAGAGAGGAGGAGAAGGAGAGCTGATTGCCTTCGGCAATATAGGTAGCTCCCCGTCTTACAAGCTCAATGTCGCGCTTTATATACTCTACGGATCACCTGACAATCTAAATATAGTACCGTGACGACCATTTAAATCCTTATCGAGAGATATATACGATAAATCTGTTAAATCTGAGCTCAGGTAAGTTATACAGGTAGATCAATACAAAAAGGGGGTTCTTACTATCAAATAGGGGTATCAAAATAGCCGAGCATAATGTGTTCCCGTCACATTTAAAACAGAGCGAAGGCTGTAAGCCCCAGATTGATTGAAATGAAAAAGGTTTGAAATATACTCGGGTAATAATTCATTCTGAGATTTGTAAAGTATTAATGTTTTGTTATATTCTATTCTTTCAAAAATTGTAAGCCATCCAAGTTCTTTGAACAGCGGGATAGAGGGATGGTCATAATTAGAGTAGTCTACGAGAAGTCAGAACAATGAGAATTAACACCTTGTTTCATTGAAAATTGAAAATATTAGATTACTTGTTAGATTTTTATCTAATTTTTACCATTATTTGCCGTATCCTGAAGAAGAGGAAGAATTATTAATATTTACTTCCGATACCAGCTCAACCAGTATTATTTAATTCTCTGGAAGGACAAAAATATTGCACTTGGAACCATTACAATCAAGGATTTATTAAATGTCTGATCAGTTTCCAAATCTCAAAATTTTGGATGGTGACCTCCTAATATTGTCTCTTACATCTGAATTATATAAGGAAATCAGAATTATGCTTTTCTGAAAATTTGAAACGTGTGATATTACCTTAAGTCGAAAATTGCCATGGTTACCGATTTTAATGCTGCTTTTAATGAAAAGGATATACTTACCCGAACACATTTTACAGGTTTTCTTTTTGTCCAAGGGTAGTAATTCAACATCAATTTTTGCGTGTGTCGGGGACTGTGAAATTCTATGAACAGTTTTGGTCAATACGTAATTATAGGCCCAGTTTGAACCCTTTCAAAACACATCCAAAAATTGACCTCATGTTTTGATCCGATCTGTGATTCGTTTACTAGAAACATTTGGAGTGGGAAACCATCATCATCATCATCATCACGGTGGGAAACCCTTTTTTCAAACAATAACATCTAAAGCATACATGTAGAAGATTGAAAGAGGTAAATGTACCAGTTTCCATCGTAGCTTTAATAAATGCAAAGTCTTAAGAACTCTCCAGATCTCTGAAATTTAAGACAAGTTTACCATGGCAACGTAAACGTTTCTGAATAAGACTGAAAGTGACTTTCATTTCAGTGCATTAGTATGAAATTCCATACAAAAAATCTCTATGTATACCGTGGTGGTCAACGACAACGTGTCATTGATTGGTTCTTACATGTATGCCGTGGTGGCCAATGACAACATGGCATTGATTGGTTCTTATATGTATGGGTGCATGGTGGCCATCGACAACGTGTCATTGATTGGTTCTTACATGTATGCCGTGGTGGCCATCGACAACGTGTCATTGATTGGTTCTTACATGTATGCCGTGGTGGCCATCGACAACGTGTCATTGAATGGTTCTAATATGTATGGGTGATGGCCAACGACAACATGTCATTGAATGGTTCTAATATGTATGAGAGGTGGCCATCGACAACGTGTCATTGAATGGTTCTTATATTTATGGGTGATTGCCAACGACAACATGTCATTGAATGGTTCTTATATGTATGAGAGGTGGCCATCGACAACGTGATTGAATGGTTCTAATATGTATTCCGTGGTGGCCATCGACAACATGTCATTCAATAGTTCTTATATATATGGGTTGTGGCCATCGACAACATGTCATTGAATGGTTCTTATATGTATGGGTGATGGCCAACGACAACATGTCATTGAATGGGTCTAATATGTATGAGAGGTGGCCATCGACAACGTGTCATTGAATGGTTCTTATATGTATGGGTGATGGCCAACGACAACATGTCATTGAATGGTTCTTATATATATGGGTGGTGGCCATCGACAACATGTCATTGAATGGTTCTTATATGTATGGGTGATGGCCAACGACAACATGTCATTGAATGGTTCTAATATGTATGAGAGGTGGCCATCGACAACATGTCATTGAATGGTTCTTATATATATGGGTGGTGGCCATCGACAACATGTCATTGAATGGTTCTTATATGTATGAGAGGTGGCCATCGACAACGTGTCATTGAATGGTTCTTATATGTATGGGTGATGGCCAACGACAACATGTCATTGAATGGTTCTTATATGTATGAGAGGTGGCCATCGACAACGTGTCATTGAATGGTTCTAATATGTATGCCGCGGTGGCCATCGACAACATGTCACTGAATGGTTCTTATATGTATGGGTGATGGCCAACGACAACATGTCATTGAATGGTTCTTATATGTATGGGTGGTGGCCATCGACAACATGTCATTGAATGGTTCTTATATGTATGGGTGATGGCCAACGACAACGTGTCATTGATTGGTTCTTACATGTATGCCGTGGTGGCCATCGACAACGTGTCATTGATTGGTTTATACATGTATGGGTGGTGGCCATCGACAACATATCATTGATTGGTTCTTACATGTATGGGTGATGGCAAACGACAACATGTCATTGATTGGTTCTTACATGTTTAGGTGGTGGCCATGGACAACACGTCATTGATTGGTTCTTACATGCATTGGTGGTGGCCAACGACAACACATCATTGATTGGTTCTTAAATGTATGCCGTGGTGGCCATCGACAACATGTCATTGATTGGTTCTCACATGTGTTGGTGGTGGCCAACGGCAACGTGTCATTGATTGGTTGTAACATGTATGGGTGGTGGCCAACGACAACATGTCATTGTTTGGTTCTTATATATATGCCGTGGTGGCCATCGACAACATGTCATTGATTGGTTCTTATATGTTTGCCGTGATGGCAATCGACAACATGTCATTGATTGGTTCTTACATGCATGGGTGGTGGCCATCGATTACATGTCATTGGTTGGTTCTTACATGTATGGGTGATGGCAAACGACAACATGTCATTGATTGGTTCTTACATGTATGCCCTGGTGGCCATCGACAACGTGTCATTAATTGGTTCTTACATGTATGCCTTGGTGGCCATCGACAACATGTCATTGATTGGTTCTTTTATGTTTGCCGTGGTGGCCATCGACAACATGTCATTGATTGGTTCTTACGTGTATGGATGGTGGCCAACGACAACATGTCATTGATTGGTTCTTACATGTTTGGGTGGTGGCCATCGACAACATGTCATTGATTGGTTCTTACATGTATGCCGCGGTGGCCATCGACAACATGTCATTGATTGGTTCTTACGTGTATGCCGTGGTGGCCATCGACAACATGTCATTGATTGGTTCTTATATGTATGCCGTGGTGGCCATCGACAACATGTCATAGATTGGTTCTTATATGTATGCCGTGGTGGCCATCGACAACGTGTCATTGATTGGTTCTTACGTGTATGCCGTGGTGGCCATCGACAACATGTCATTGATTGGTTCTTATATGTATGAGTGGTGGCCATCGACAACATGTCATTGATTGGTTCTTACGTGTATGCCGTGGTGGCCATCGACAACGTGTCATTGATTGGTTCTTACACAGAATTGCTGTCAAATCCAGTTGATGATTTAGACACCAATGTTCCGAATTTCAATATCTTTGGAGTAATTTTACATATTAGACAGATATCCTGTTTGTAATTTTGGTTGAAAAATGATATTATTTATATCCAATGGAAATTCGTTAAATGATCATGTCTTTTTTAAGCACCCCTCCCCTCTGAATTAACTCTATTAGGTCTATTTTTCTAATTACTACTATGAGGATGTCATCACTATACATGTACCCTTTTAAAGTAACAAAATATTGTACGGGAAAATTCTATTTCTACCTTAAAATGATTTTAGTATATAAAACAACATGCTATAACAGAAGACCATTGTCTACACCGCAAACGACGGCTTCCTTAAGTTTAAGTTAAGATGACAGAAAATCTTTATTCTTATACTGAAAACGGAAGTTCTCTTAGATACACTAATCCTTAGTGAGAAAATAAGTGAAAAAAAAAACCAGATAAATTCAGGGATAATAAACTCTGACAGGTATTATATATTACTGCATTCTTTTATTTCTGTATATATACATGCTGGCTTGTTTAAAGAAAAACCTGTTCTGCATGGCAACAGATTCAGATCTACAACTTATTTTGAGTTAGAATTAAGAATTTGCCCTTTTTATGTATGATGGTGGCACTTGTCCTTGACATGGGATCCAGTTCGCCCTTTTTATGCATGATGGGGGAAAACATGTCCTTAGTGCTAGATCCAGTTCGCCCTTTTAATGCATGACGGTGGTACCTGTTCTTGGTGCTAGATCCAGTTCGCCCTTTTTATGCATGATGGCGGTACTTGTCCTTGGTGCTAGATCTTGTTCGCCCTTTTTATGCATGATGGTGGTACCTGTCCTTGGTGCTAGATCCAGTTCGCCCTTTTTATGTATGGCGGTGGCACTTGTCCGTGGTGCTAGATCCAGTTCGCCATTTTTATGTATGATGATGGTACTTGTCCTTGGTGCTAGATCCAGTTCACCCTTTTTATGCATGATGGTGGTACCTGTCCTTAGTTCTAGATCCAGTTCGCCCTTTTAATGCATGACGGTGGTACCTGTCCTTGGTGCTAGATCCAGTTCGCCCTTTTTATGTATGGTGGTGGTACTTGTCCTTGTTGCTAGATCCAGTTCGCCCTTTTTATGCATGATGGTGGTACTTGTCCTTGGTGCTAGATCCAGTTCGCCCTTTTTATGCATGATGGTGGTACCTGTCCTTGGTGCTAGATCCAGTTCGCCCTTTTTATGTATGGCGGTGGCACTTGTCCTTGGTGCTAGATCCAGTTCGCCCTTTTTATGTATGATGATGGTACTTGTCCTTGGTGCTAGATCCAGTTTGCCTTTTTTATGCATGATGGGGGTATCTGTCCTTGGTGCTAGATCCAGTTTGCCGTTTTTATGTATGACGGTGGTACTTGTCCTTGGTGCTAGATCCAGTTCGCCCTTTTTATGTATGATGATGGTACTTGTCCTTGGTGCTAGATCCAGTTCGCCCTTTTTATGCATGATGTTGATACTTGTCCTTGGTGCTAGATCAAGTTCGCCCTTTTTATGCATGGCGATGGTACTTGTCCTTGGTGCTAGATCCAGTTTGCCCTTTTTATGCATGGCGATGGTACTTGTCCTTGGTGCTAGATCAAGTCCGCCCTTTTTATGTATGATGATGGAACTTGTCCTTGGTGCTAGATCCAGTTCGCCCTTTTTATGTATGATGATGGTACCTGTCCTTGGTGCTAGATCCAGTTCCCCTTTTTATGTATGGCGGTGGTACTTGTCCTTGACGCTAGATCCAGTTCGCCCTTTTAATGTATGGCGATGGTACTTGTCTTTGGTGCTAGATCCATGCAGTTCGCCCTTTTTATGTATGGCGGTGGTACTTGTCCTTGGTGCTAGATCCAGTTCGCCCTTTTATGTATGATGGTGGTACTTGTCCTTGGTGCTAGATCCAGTTCGCCCTCTTTATGCATGATGATGGTACTTGTCCATGATGCTAGATCTAGTTCGCCCTTTTTATGTATGGCAGTGGTACTTGTCCTTGGTGCTAGATCCAGTTCGCCCTTTTTATGTATGATGGTGGTACTTGTCCTTGATGCTAGATCCAGTTCGCCCTTTTTATGCATGATGGTGGTACCTGTCCTTGGTGCTAGATCAAGTTTGCCGTTTAACTTTTTATGTATGATGATGGTACTTGTCCTTGACGCTAGATCGAGTTCGCCCTTTTTGTGTATGATGGTGGTTCTTGTATTTGGTGCTAGATCCAGTTCGCCCTTTTTGTGCATGATGATGGTTCTTGTCCATGGTGCTAGTTCCACTTCGCCCTTTTTATGTATGGTGGTGGTACTTGTCCTTGGTGCTAGATCCAGTTCGCCCTTTTTATGCATGATGATGGTACTTGTCCATGGTGCTAGATCCAGTTCGCCCTTTTTATGTATGGTGGTGGTACCTGTCCTTTGTGCTTGATCCAGTTCGTCCGTTTTATGCATGATGATGGTACTTGTCCTTGATGCTAGATCCAGTTCGCCCTTTTTATGCATGATTGTGGTACCTGTCCTTGGTGCTAGATCCAGTTTGCCGTTAAACTTTTTATGCATGATAATGGTTCTTGTCCTTGATGCTAGATCCAGTTTGCTCTTTTTATGCATGATGGTGGTACGTGTCCTTGATGCTAGATCCAGTTTGCCCTTTTTATGCATGATGATGGTACGTGTCCTTGGTGCTAGATCCAGTTCGCCCTTTTTATGCATGATGATGGTACTTGTCCTTGATGCTAGATCCAGTTTGCCCTTTTTATGTATGATGATGGTACTTGTCCTTGGTGCTAGATCCAGTTCGCCCTTTTTATGCATGATGATGGAACTTGTACTTGGTGCTAGATCTAGTTTGCCATTTTCATGTATGATGATGGTACTTGTCCTTGGTGCTAGATCCAGTTTGCACTTTTTATGTATGGCGGTGGTACTTGTCCTTGGTGCTAAATCCAGTTCGCCGTTTTTATGTATGACGGTGGTACTTGTCCTTGGTGCTAGATCCAGTTCGCCCTTTTTATGTATGATGATGGTACTTGTCCTTGGTGCTAGATCCAGTTCGCCCTTTTTATGCATGATGTTGATACTTGTCCTTGGTGCTAGATCCAGTTCGCCCTTTTTATGCATGGCGGTGGTACTTGTCCTTGGTGCTAGATCCAGTTTGCACTTTTTATGTACGATGATGGTACTTGTCCATGGTGCTAGATCCAGTTTGCCGTTTTTATGTATGATGATGGTACTGTCACAATCATTTTCTATCATAGTACATAGTATACGAGTTACCTCTCTTTGCAACGTTTGTATATGTTTACTTAGCTCACCTTATATTAATTCAATAAGTGATTCTAGAGGACCTAACTTATAAGGCTATGTAAGTTACTTAACGGGAACCTTATGGTGACCATAGTAACTGTCGTTACTAATAGAGCTCATGGTAAGCTGCTATTGTCTACTGTGACAAATAACATAAGTGTGTTTGATATTCTCTGCTTGTGTTACGTAATTGGTAGGTCACTGAGTGTGCTGGCTTGTCCCTGCTCAGTGGAGAGCTCTAGATATAAGGTTATAGGTACCAATCATTTGCGCATTCGTCAAGACAGACGATAGACTGTTCACCTGGCCATTGGAAATTATATAGTTTAATTCTGAGCAGGTGATATAACTATACAAAATTTTAGGTAATGAGTATTCACTTTAATTACTATACGAATATCATAATCTATCTACCCTAAAATTTAATCGATTCGTCGTAGTCGCTTGATTGAATTAGCTCCGCCCGGTCACGTCACTTTGCTACGACGTACAATACTTTGATTATATAAACGAAGTGAAAGTGACCCTTATTGCATGTACAGTACTTGTCCTTGGTGCTAGATCCAGTTCGTCCTTTTTATGCATGATGATGGTACTTGTCCTTTGTGCTAGATCCAGTTCGCCGTTGATACTTGTCCTTGGTGCTAGATCCAGTTCGCCCTTTTTATGCATGATGATACTTGTCCTTGGTGCTAGATCCAGTTCGCCCTTTTTATGTATGGCGGTGGTTCTTGTCCTTGACGCTAGATCCAGTTCGCCCTTTTTATGCATGATGATTGGTACTTGTCCTTGGTGCTAGATCCAGTTCGCCCTTTTTATGCATGATGATTGGTACTTGTCCGTGTTGCTAAGTCCAACAGGTAAATCGGTAATGAACTTGAAGCAGTCTATTTTGATTACATACTCAAATTACATTCGAAATGTATCAGAAAATCGTGATAGAGAAGGAATGTTAGGGACAATAGGTTAATGCCACAGTTAATGATAACAGAGAAATCTCCTGGACACTCTAGAGGCCCCAATTTACTTTGCAGAGTTGACCAAACTTTGCATCCGTACGGAAGCCGACTGGTGCAAACCTAATTGAATTTTTAAAGTCGTAATTACGACTTAGTTATGTCATAATAACGACTTAGAATATCGTAATTATGACTAAGCTTTCTCGTAATTACGAGATAGCTAAGTCGTAATTACGACATAATTAACTAAGTCGTAATTACGAGATAACTAAGTCGTAATTACGAGATAGCGAAGTCGAAATTACGGCATACTAATTCGTAATTACGACTTAAAAATTTCTCTTAGGTTGGCACTAATCGGCTTCCGTACATGCGAGTTGGCCTTGGTGAGAGGATAAAATCTGTCAATTGCCACGCTTAGGAAACAAAGGTCGAGGTCAAAATTGACAATGTAAAGATCGCAGTTTCCTTCGGATTTTCACCAAACTTTGAACGTGAGTTGCCAGTTGTAACAACAAGGACGTATACAATATCTATTAATTTTCATGCTACGAAGCAAAGGCATCTTAGTCACAATAGGTAATAAATTAAAACAAAAGATACCTTATTGAAACTCTACATATGTTATTGTTTATTTCGGATTCAGATCAAACTTTGCACTGAGGTTGCCCATTAGATCACGGTGAGAAAAGAACACATATAGCTATTGATTTCAAAGGTCATGGGTCAAATGTCAAAGTAACAAAAACAAAACCTCATGTTTTAATACAGAGGAGACCAGATCATAAAAATAATAAATAATTCGACTTTTAATAAGTAAGTCTGACAAGAAGAAGAAGAAGAAGAAGATGATGACGATGATGATGATGATGATGATGATGACGACGACGACGATGACGACGACGATGATGATCATATGGCAAAATAGCGCTCAATTTCCTAATTTGCATAGCGGCCATATTGGATTCCGTAGGCTTCATATTCTTACTATAGGAGTCTATGGGAAGCAAATAATAAATTGAGAATACTCACGATTTTATGACACCAATCAAATTTGTCCACATATGGGAAGAAACTCTACAACAATCTGAATTTATAAATCCACATCTTTGATAAATTAACGAATTTTTACTCCTGTCATTTTTGAGGTGAAAATTCGAGGCGATACTGCCCATACCCCTAGTGTTAAGAAAGCCCAAAACTTGCCACTAGCCGCACATTTGGCGCGTTTCAAACATATAGGTATATGACGTAATATAATCGTCATATGAATACATTTACATATATGAATAGATTGAGCGCTATTTTGCCATATGTGATGATGATGATGATGATGATGATGATGATGATGATGATGATGATGACACTTTTGTCACACGTGTAGTCGTGTTACATGAAGATATTAAATTTTTACATAGTTATCTTGTGGATGAACTACAAAATTAATACATTTTGGCAGTAAGTTAAGTATATAAGACCCCCTCTGGAATTTGCCAAAGTTGCACATTTTTCAAGTTTTGAAGTTAAACTGAAGGGTTGCCTGGATTTTTTCCCTAAATATTGCGGCGGGCCATCACAAAGCGTCAGGCTTTAATTTGTCTTTTCTATATCATTGGCACAGAAGTAATATTATTGATTTTCATAATTTTGTTGGACAGGACATTTATTAAAAAAACAAGACAGGCACATAGTTATACGTCCTTCCTTTAACATGAATTAAAGCAGTGATGATTTTCTTCCTGTTTGGGCACCCGGCAACCCTCTATTGGGTCAACCATATGGGCCTAAAATGATTACGTTATCTAAATCCGGATTCTGCGTATACCGTTTCCATTTTAATTTAGATCGTTTTGTGTATTTCCTAGAACAAAAAAACCTGGAACATATTTTTCTTCAAAATCATGAAGAAAATACTATTTATTGAATTGATATGACGACGATTAGGTAAATACCGGGTAACAATAATGTAAATATTCACTTCACTTCAGAGGGGATACTGTAGTTTAGTGTACAGAAGTGAATTGTCATTATTGTGTCAACAAAATGACAAGTGCAGCAGCTTGGTAAGACAGTTCCGTAACACACACATGCATAAGCTTTTGGCCTTTGTTCAGTCTAGGGGACCGGGACTATATAGGTAAAAAGAGACGATTTTAAAGGATTAAAAATAATCCTACCTTAGTCTCGTTTCAGCATAATCATGTTATTCATGCCGCGGCACGAATACTTTTTTACATAACAAAACTCACGTAGAATGAAATGGACTATACATCTATCTTATTCGACGTTTATTTCGTATTATACCCGATGTACTATCAACATATATTCATGTTAAAAAAGTTAAAAGAAAGTTAAATCATTTAATTTCCATTGTTATCAATAAGAAACAACGATTCTGATTGGCCGAGAAATTTTGTTGATACCTGTATCAACACAAATCGGAAGTACGCGCCTAGCAACGTCATAAGCAACGTCGTTAGCAACACGATTTCAAAGCTGCAAATAAACGTTGAAAAGCGACGAAATGAAATGATAAGTAATCAATGTAATATTTTTTTGGTTGATCGAGGTATCAACACCAAAAATTGAGGGAAAATTTATGCATCTTGCGCTACGCGCATGATGCAGTTTTCCCTCAATTTTTGGTGTTGATACCTCGATCAACCAAAAAAATATTACAATGAATCCTTAAAAGAAATTTATTTCTTCATTCGACGTTTATTTCGTATTATATCCAATGTACTATCAACATATATTTAACGGAATAAATCTGACATTTCGTTGAATTCGACATGATTATTCATACCTATAGAAAATTATTATAAAAATATATAACGTATTTTTCGTGAAAAATGAAATCAAATATATTTTTCATTCGATGTTTATTTCGTTATCTAATATAATATACTATGGACAAATATTCAACGGAATAAAACTGAATTTGCATTCGTGATTATTTATACTGGTAGAAAAACGAACATCATCACAGCAACTTTATGACGTTTATTTCGTAAAAAAAAAGAATCGAATTCTGGCCCGAATAATTATTCGGGTCAAACTTCGTCTCTATATAGGGACGATTTCTGGCCCGAATAATTATTTGGGTCAAATTTCATCGCTATATAGGGACGAATTCTGGCCCGAATAATTATTCTGGTCTATATTACATATCCATATCAATTTCAAGCGTTTAAGTCACCAAGATTTATAGTCAATTTCATTCTTAGTGAGTACTGAATTGTTTAAAAAGTATTCGGGCCACGGCACGAATAACAGGATTATGCCCTCGTTTCTATATCCAAGTGTCTTGCATGGCAGACCCTCTGAGAAGAGGGAGTCGTTTTGATATTATAGGGAAAATTGGGGTTGTACACTGTATAACTCAACGTAAAATTGTCGCCATTTTGTTTTGAATTTGACCGACACTTCGCGCGGAAATCCTGACGTCACAATGCGATTTTCGTATGGGAAACGTCATATAACCGTCATTTTTACGGGAAATCTAGTGAATCAACTACGCAAGATGAGTTTGAAAGGAGAAAATGTGCAAAGCCAAGCGGTGTTTGAGTGTATTTAACGGGGGTTTGGGGGCGGTAGCCCCCGATAAAAGTGAGTCAAGATAGTGATATATTGTTCCTTTAGTTACGGAAAAGAAATATATCTGAAAAATGTTCTGAAAATCGACCTTTATTGGCCTATGTGGTCCCGGTCCCCTAAACTGAACAAAGGCCAAGCTTTTCACAAAAGCTTTCCTTACCTTAACAAACTAACGATGTCTTCATTTTTACTTCACCGACCTTTACCTTTACCTTTAGTTATGACTTAATGGACACATGAGAAAATAAAACAAACAGGAATGCCTCGTTAATGTTGCTTGACCTACATGTACATGTACATGTACTGTCCACGCTGCTCACTTCGGAAACTGGATAAACACGATTTTGAATACTTTACATAAAATTTAATGAAATGGATACCATTCAATAGATCTTGCTTTGTCGTAAATTTCAGTACAAGTTAATATACGATAGTCAGCACTTGCAACTGTGCAATGAAACTTAAAACTACGTTAACTTGTTTACATGAATCTTGTATCAGCTATTCATTCCATTTTTTAGCTCTACTGGTCAAAGACCAGTTGAACTTATGCGATCGCCCTGTGTTTGGGGTCCGGCGTCCGTCCGTCTGTCTGTCCGTCCGTTAAACTTTTCTTGTGAGCGTGAATCTTCTGAATCAGTGAATAGTATAAAATAAATTCTTTTTGCATTATGATGGGCCTGTGGTTTAGTTGTGCACCTGATATTTTGTTTTAGCCCCTGACCCCCAAGGTCTTGTAGTTGTAAAATGGGTTTGGTCATTTTCTCCTATATAACTCTATGTAATCTTGTGAGTACCATTTCTCAGATAGTGTATTGGATAGAAATTCTTTAAGCATTATTCTCAGTCTGTGGTCTGCTTTTGCACCTGATATTTTGTTTGAGCCCTTGACCCCCCAGGGTCTTGGAAAAAGGGTGTGGTCATTTTCTCCTATATAACTATGTTATCTTCTTAGCATCAATTCTCAGAAAGTATAACTGATAATAAGATATTTCTTTAAGCATTATTCTCAGTCTGTTGTCTAGTTAGGCACCTGATATTTTGTTTGAGCCTGTGAACCCCAGGGTCATGGAAAAAGGGTGGTCATTTTCTCCTGTATAACTATGTAATCTTGTGAGCACCAATTTTCAGAAAGTAAAATTGATAGAAAGATAATTCTTTTAGCATTATTCTTAGTCTGTGGTGTAGTTGTGCACCTGATCTTTTGTTTGAGCCCGTGAACCCCAGGGTCTTGGAAAATGGGTGTGATCATTTTCTCCTATATAACTCTATGTAATCTTGTGAGCACCTATTCTCAGAAGTATAATTGATAGAGAGTAATCCTTTGTCCATTAATCATTTTTTGGTCTTGCATTTTCTTTGAGCCACTGATCCCAAGGGTCTTGGAAAATAAGTGTGTACTTAGATTAATTTAAGCAAACAACCAGGAGAGCTTTAGTCTCATCAGAGACTTCTGGTTAGGATAAGGAATACATGCATTGACTTACTTACTTTTTTTTTCTTTGGTTCTATCTCAGAGTTCTCTATTGATTTCTGTGCTTGGCATTGTATGTTTTGGCATATTTTCAGTTAATCATTTGACAATTGTTAGTCATAATGTAGAATGTGTAATGAATTCGTCTTTATTGAAACTTCTGCATAATCAATATGTAATCACGATACTATGTATAATTTTTTTTTTACAGTGTCAAGTTATGCACATCCCACAGTTGATGTAACATGTAAAAAAGCCATATGTTGCTGTGTACATGATTTGATGTTCATAATAATGTGACCAGTGGATAACCAAACACGCAAAGTTAAAAATGGATATAAAGAAAAGAGAGCATGAGGATGTAAAGATACTGAGAGTACCATAATCTGGTGCTATACCATTATCAAGATGGCAGTCAACTCTACCATCCCTGCAATAAACATCAGCGGGAATACGGTACCGCCACCGTCTGTGTCTATAGACAACCTTACCCCCGCTATAGCTCAATGCTTCGTTATCATACTGACGGGATATCTAGCTGGGAGGTTGAATCTCATCTCGTCTTCACAGGGAAAGGGAATAGGAACATTTGTGTCAACATTTTCTCTACCCGCTCTTCTGTTCAAGAACATGTGTATTCTGAACTTTGGTCAGGTTGACTGGTATTTCCTCGCCGGAATATTAATTGCAAAATCAGCAGTTTTCCTGTTTGTTGCCATAGTTACTCTGGTTGCTAAGCGACCTTTAAACTTTGGATATGCAGGACTGTTTGGGATATTTGTGACACAGAGTAATGATTTTGCTTTAGGTTATCCAATATGTAAGTATAAATATTATGATGAAAGACAAAGGATAAACATTCTAAAAAGATTAAGCTGATGAATCTTAAGTTACTTGAATTAACATTAAAGGTTGATGTGTGGATCTGTAACAGAAAAGAAACCAGCATCTTGAACTCAGTGTTCCAGAGATTTTTTGAAAATGCACTTACCAACGGGTAAGTGACTCACTAAATTGCACTTACCCCTTGGTAAGTGACTCTCTAAAATCCATTTACCAACGGGTAAGTGACTCACTAAAATCCACTCACCTGCAGTCAGAATCCTCATACCCGAATTAGAAACTTCACCAAAGAAGCAAAAAAGGAGAAACTCGAACAGATTACCATCATTATTTAATAAAATAAAGAGCATACAAATGTAAAAGTTTTATATAACTTTCAATATTGTCTTTTGTCTTTAAATTTAAGTAAAAACACTTAACACTTCTGCATTGGGAAAGTAATGGCATTAGAGATTAAAATAAATAGACTTTAAAATATCATGCTCTTCCTCGGTTTCTTAATTTGAAATGCCCCTGTAGGCCGGATCTGTTTATTGACCAGGATTTAGAACTGTTTAGTTTCCATGATATAAATCTGGTTACATATTAGTAATCAACAACCTTGACCTATAACCAAAATCTAGAAGTAACCTTTAAGTGATAATCTAGATAAAATAATTATAAATGAGAGTGACATTTTACATAGAATATTGTAAATGAGAGTGACATTTTAGAACAGAATTGTGATCAGTGAGTAGTACTTATTCTGAAATCAAATTTCTCTCTTATATTTTCAGTACAAGCTCTCTACCAGGAGTCCCATCCTGAGTACCTTAAGTACATTTACCTCATCGCCCCGATTTCCATCGTTTTCCTTAATCCAATCGGATTCACCATGCTGGAGATACAGAAACGTATAACCATCATGGCAGAGGCCTCTTCATCCAGTGAAGGTCAAAGGTCAACAAGCATGCTCAGTATGGGATTTCATGTGATAAAGGGAGTTATCACCAACCCTATAGTATTTATGACGCTCATTGGCATCGTTGGAAATTTCATATTCAAAGAGAACATTCCTTATATACTGTCAAACATCCTGGATGTGTTAGGTAAGTACGTGTGTCAAAGAGAACATTCCTTATATACTGTCAAACATCCTGGATGTGTTAGGTAAGTATGTGTGTCAAAGAGAACATTCCTTATATACTGTCAAACATCCTGGATGTGTTAGGTAAGTATGTGTGTCAAAGAGAACATTCCTTATATACTGTCAAACATCCTGGATGTGTTAGGTAAGAGAACATTCCTTATATACTGTCAAACATCCTGGATGTGTTAGGTAAGAGAACATTCCTTATATACTGTCAAACATCCTGGATGTGTTAGGTAAGAGAACATTCCTTATATACTGTCAAACATCCTGGATGTGTTAGGTTAGTATGTGTGTCAAAGAGAACATTCCTTATATACTGTCAAACATCCTGGATGTGTTAGGTAAGTATGTGTGTCAAAGAGAACATTCCTTATATACTGTCAAACATCCTGGATGTGTTAGGTAAGTATGTGTGTCAAAGAGAACATTCCTTATATACTGTCAAACATCCTGGATGTGTTAGGTTAGTATGTGTGTCAAAGAGAACATTCCTTATATACTGTCAAACATCCTGGATGTGTTAGGTAAGTATGTGTGTCAAAGAGAACATTCCTTATATACTGTCAAACATCCTGGATGTGTTAGGTAAGTATGTGTGTCAAAGAGAACATTCCTTATATACTGTCAAACATCCTGGATGTGTTAGGTAAGTATGTGTGTCAAAGAGAACATTCCTTATAAACTGTCAAACATCCTGGATGTGTTAGGTAAGTATTTGTGTCAAAGAGAACATTTCTTATATACTGTCAAAAATCCTGGATGTGTTAGGTAAGTGTGTGTGTCAAACATCCTGGATGTGTTAGGTAAGTATGTGTGTCAAAGAGAACATTCCTTATATACTGTCAAACATCCTGGATGTGTTAGGAAGTATTTGTGTCAAAGAGAACATTCCTTATATACTGTCAATCATCCTGGATGTGTTAGGTAAGTATGTGTGTCAAAGAGAACATTCCTTATATACTGTCAAACATCCTGGATGTGTTAGGTAAGTATGTGTGTCAAAGAGAACATTCCTTATATACTGTCAAACATTCTGGATGTGTTAGGTAAGTATGTGTGTCAAAGAGAACATTCCTTATATATTGTCAAACATCCTGGATGTGTTAGGTAAGTATGTGTGTCAAAGAGAACATTCCTTATATACTGTCAAACATCCTGGATGTGTTAGGTAAGTATGTGTGTCAAAGAGAACATTCCTTATATACTGTCAAACATCCTGGATGTGTTAGGTAAGAGAACATTCCTCATACATGTATACTGTCAAACATCCTGGATGTGTTAGGTTAGTATGTGTGTCAAAGAGAACATTCCTTATATACTGTCAAACATCCTGGATGTGTTAGGTAAGAGAACATTCCTCATACATGTATACTGTCAAACATCCTGGATGTGTTAGGTTAGTATGTGTGTCAAAGAGAACATTCCTTATATACTGTCAAACATCCTGGATGTGTTAGGTAAGAGAACATTCCTCATACATGTATACTGTCAAACATCCTGGATGTGTTAGATTATATACTGTCAAACATCCTGGATGTGTTAGGTAAGTATGTGTGTCAAAGAGAACATTCCTTATATACTGTCAAACATTCTGGATGTGTTAGGTAAGTATGTGTGTCAAAGAGAACATTCCTTGTATACTGTCAAACATCCTGGATGTGTTAGGTAAGTATGTGTGTCAAAGAGAACATTCCTTATATACTTTCAAACATCCTGGATGTGTTAGGTAAGTATGTGTGTCAAAGAGAACATTCCTTATATACTGTCAAACATTCTGGATGTGTTAGGTAAGTATGTGTGTCAAAGAGAACATTCCTTATATACTGTCAAACATCCTGGATGTGTTAGGTAAGTATGTGTGTCAAAGAGAACATTCCTTATATACTGTCAAACATCCTGGATGTGTTAGGTAAGTATGTGTGTCAAAGAGAACATTCCTTATATACTGTCAAACATCCTGGATGTGTTAGGTAAGAGAACATTCCTCATACATGTATACTGTCAAACATCCTGGATGTGTTAGGTTTTATACTGTCAAACATCCTGGATGTGTTAGGGAAGTATGTGTGTCAAAAAGAACATTCCTTATATACTGTCAAACATCCTGGATGTGTTAGGTAAGTATGTGTGTCAAAGAGAACATGCCTTATATACTGTCAAACATCCTGGATGTGTAAGGTAGGTATGTGTGTCAAAGAGAACATGCCTTATATACTGTCAAACATCCTGGATGTGTTAGGTAAGAGAACATTCCTCATACATGTATACTGTCAAACATCCTGGATGTGTTAGGTTATATACTGTCAAACATCCTGGATGTGTTAGGGAAGTATGTGTGTCAAAAAGAACATTCCTTATATACTGTCAAACATCCTGGATGTGTTAGGTAAGAGAACATTCCTTATATACTGTCAAACATCCTGGATGTGTTAGGGAAGTATGTGTGTCAAAAAGAACATTCCTTATATACTGTCAAACATCCTGGATGTGTTAGGGAAGTATGTGTGTCAAAAAGAACATTCCTTATATACTGTCAAACATTCTGGATGTGTTAGGTAAGTATATGTGTCAAAGAGAACATTCCTTATATACTGTCAAACATCCTGGATGTGTTAGGTAAGAGAACATTCCTCATACATGTATACTGTCAAACATCCTGGATGTGTTAGGTAAGTATGTGTGTCAAAGAGAACATTCCTTATATACTGTCAAACATCCTGGATGTGTTAGGTAAGAGAACATTCCTCATACATGTATACTGTCAAACATCCTGGATGTGTTAGGTTATATACTGTCAAACATCCTGGGTGTGTTAGGGAAGTATGTGTGTCAAAAATAACATTCCTTATATACTGTCAAACATCCTGGATGTGTTAGGTAAGAGAACATTCCTTATATACTGTCAAACATCCTGGATGTGTTAGGTAAGAGAACATTCCTCATACATGTATACTGTCAAACATCCTGGATGTGTTAGGTTATATACTGTCAAACATCCTGGATGTGTTAGGGAAGTATGTGTGTCAAAAAGAACATTCCTTATATACTGTCAAACATCCTGGATGTGTTAGGTAAGTATGTGTTTCAAAGAGAACATTCCTTATATACTGTCAAACATCCTGGATGTGTAAGGTAAGTATGTGTGTCAAGGAGAACATTCCTTATATACTGTCAAACATCCTGGATGTGTTAGGTAAGTATGTGTGTCAAAGAGAACATTCCTTATATACTTTCAAACATCCTGGATGTGTTAGGTGAGTATGTGTGTCAAAGAGAACATTCCTTATATACTGTCAAACATCCTGGATGTGTTAGGTGAGTATGTGTGTCAAAGAGAATATTCCTTATATACTGTCAAACATCCTGGATGTGTTAGGTAAGTATGTATGTCAAAGAGAAGTATTTATTCTACATGCAGGAGTTATCCTTCTTACATTAGCAATTAGCCGCCTTCACTTTATTTTTTAATTTCCAGGTAATGCCTTCAGTGCCACAGCGCTATTTTACTTGGGATTGAGTATGGTCGGTAAAATACAAGGCCAGATTGGTATAGGATTAATAGTACCGCTACTCTTAATAGGCGTTAAAGCGTAAGTATCGACTATCTTACTGTAAAAAAGAAATTCTACAAAAATACCATAGTAGAATGTCTACAGCCCTTAGTGGCCAGGGCATATCTTTTAGATGTTACATTAATCTGTGTTACATAAAACCTATCTTACTATTGCAGAAGATGCTTATATAAATGGTCGTACAATCATAGTTAAAAGTAAAACGTAGATGAAAGCTCTGTTTTTTAATTTTTCAGGGGAAAAGCAAAAGATTTCAGAATGTATGCACATAATCAAAACATTCTTTTCAAATTACTAGTATCAGTGCAATCCATTTATTGAAACAATTTCACTTGGTTTTGTTGTAGAATTTTTATTGTACAGCAATGAAACTTAACTCACTTAAACTGATGAAGTGATTAAAGTAGTGATTGTTGGCCATTTTTATGCCCCTGTAGTCAGAGCTTTGGGGGGAGGGGGGGGGTATACTTTTTGGTATAAATGTATCCGTCTGTTTGTCTGCAAAAAAATTAACCTTGGCCATAATTTTTGACTGGTAAGCGATAGGGCTTTCATATTTCACATGTGTATATCTTGTGACAAGACCTTTCCATGGATATCAAAATTATCGACATCTTGACCTTGGAGTTTGACCTACTTTCCAAGATCTAGATTTTAACCATAACTTTTGAATGCTAAGTGATAGGGCTTTCGTATTTCACATATGAATTCTTTGTGGCAAGACCTTTCCATGGAATCCAAATATGACCTTGTGACTTTGACCTCAAAATGTGAACTACTCTTCAGCTGTTTAACGGGACCATTTGTGTTTCAGAAACACGTGCTTTTATTTTGTTGGCAGGAGGTTCGGGATCATTTACATGTAAGAATCTTTCTGGTAGCTGTATACATAAATAAAGGGGGCCAGTGTACATGGTGTATGACCTTCAAATACATCTACTTTTTTCAAATCAGATTTATCAAAGAATCAAGCTGATTTTCTTCACTATTTATAAAATAATGTTTTAGACTGATCCTGCCACTAGTAACATGGGAGATACAAATGTAGTGAGTGCTTTGGAGGGTTTGAGTGGTAATTGATTGTTACCATGGTAACTATACAATAATGTTTAACACTGATCCTACCACTAGTCACATTGGAGATAGTGAGTGCCTTGGAGGGTTTGAGTGGTAATTTATTGTCACCATGGTAACTTTTTATACAATAATTTTGTAGACTGATCCTACCATTGGTCACATGGGAGATAGTGAGTGCCTTGGAGGGTTTGAGTGGTAATTCATTGTCACCATGGTAACTGTTTATATAATAATGTTGTAGATTGATCCTACCACTAGTCACATGGGAGATAGTGAGTGCCTTGGAGGGTTTGAGTGGTAAGAACGGCACAGAGCCAGATGCCAAGTCAATGTTCGGGTTCCTGTACGGTACATTCCCCACTGCTCCATCAGTTTTCCTCTATGCCAGCCATTACTCTACAGCAGCAGATTTTGTAAGTTTTCATGTCATGTATGGTTCTTGTATATCAATTTTCACTTCAGTAGCAGACATTTTTTTAAACATCAACATAAGTACCTCTGTATTTATAGTCTGTATGTCTGTCAGTCTGTTAGTGTTTCATCAGTATTTAGCAAAAAAGACCTTAGTTGTGAAGGAAAACTCTCATTGAAGCAAATAGATGAAAGAGGTAACATAAAAGTACACAATCAGGAATTCAAGAAAAATTATGTTCATCAATACTGTGATAGGTATGAAGTATATTGTAGAAGTTGACAATCTGTTTAATTCTTTGATTTTCATGTATTAATCACACTGTATTTACATCTTAGATTGCTTATTTGACTTTCTTCTGTTGCAAAATTTGAGACATTATAATGGATTTTTAGCTTTCATTTTATGAAAGAAGTCTGAATTTGACATGACATAAAAATTGAGCTTTAAAATTTTTAATACACTTATAAAATCAAACAATAGGTACACATATATCATGACACGTAATCTTGATTTAAGTATATTACCTGATCACAATTAACGCAAACTTCATTTTGATCATCTAGGTGGCGTTTGGTATGGTCGTAGGAACATTCCTCTCAGCTCCTCTTATGTTTGTCTCGGCCAAAATGATGACAGTCGTAGTCGTAAGCGAGCTAGATTATAAAAGTCTCCTGGTGGAAACATCGTTTGATACCAGTATAATCAGCATTGTCAGCTCTGTAAGTAAACGTTTTGTATTTGCTTCACAATCCAATTGCATCTTTTAACAGTGATGTCATATTGAAAAACAACACAAAATTATGATGACTCTGACAATTTGAGCTCTCTAACAAGATCGGTAAAAGGTCTATTGACCCTTCTAATACATGTAAGTTCTGAATTTCCTTATGTCACATTTTTTTTACCTTGTACAATCAAGCTTTGGACCTTAGAAAAGGCCTTGTGAAGAGATAAATTTTCAAAAATTTTCATGCAATCTGAAGTGTCTATTACTGATACACTATTTACACTGTCACTATGTATTAATTTCATCTAATTATAATTATTTATTTTATTACATTTACAGGTATGGGTGATATTGATATTGATTTTAAGCCGTAGAGCTAGATCCATCCCACATCAGTTTTTGATATCTCTCATTTTTTGCCATGTAAGTAAAGATGTTTATTTGCATTGACAAGATCTTACTTGGTTAACTGTTTTTTTTAAAGTAATTAAAACATTTATCTTTGATTGTGAAACTACTTGTCATTAAGCTACATTTAGAAAATAAAGATTTACATATTTTTGTCATTACACTTGTTAAAAAAGACAAAAAATCTTATTTTACGTCTTTGTTATGTTTCTTCAATCCTTGTAACCATTCAAATTCCTAAGGCAACCATGATATGTAATTTCTCATTGTTAAGAAGTTCATCCACATTATAAGGGACTTTTAGTGTACTGATGTCATTATACCAGCTTTTGATTACTGATAATGACTTTCAGACTTTTAGTGTACTAATGTCATTATACCAGCTTTTGATTACTGATAATGACTTTCAGACTTTTAGTGTACTAATGTCATTATACCAGCTTTTGATTACTGATAATGACTTTCATCTTCACATTTATGTGGCGGACTCAGGGTGTCAGCCCAGACAGCTCAGACAATAAGGGCATCTTGTAAGAAAGCAGAAAGTCTTGGGTTTTATTCTCTTGCCTGTGACATCTACATCTCATATATGACAATCAAATCAGGGGACTTATTCTTAACAATATCTTGATTCCCTTCCCTTGACATTCGCCCCATATCAGGGGACTTATTCTTAAAATTATCTTGATTCCCTTCCCTTGACATTCGCCCCATATCAGGGAACAGTTGCATAATTCATTATATCATGTATAATTACTCCACATGTAACTTACCTTACAGTTACTGTCCTGTGTGGGAATGGTGCTATATGACGGTAGGGAGTCCCATAAAAAATCCTGGATACACTATTTACAGTTCTCCATGATTCTAATCGGTACACTCGGTGCTCGCTGCTGGTCAGCCATCTTAGCTGTCACACTGTACTTCCTTCACTGTCGCAGTCTATGTTTTGTACTCAGATTAAAGTGGATACTTTACATTACAGGATTTGGGTATGTAGTCACTGACAGATATGAATACTTTTATATGTACAACTTTATCAAAATGGATACATGTTTTTCATTAACTGTACTGGTTAATGATCTTTTACATCAGAGTTTCTTTTGTACATGTATTTCAGTATACCTGTATTTTGTACTGGTATGTTGTACCTGTACCTTTATTTGTATTCCAGCATACCTGTATTTTGTACTGGCATGTTGTACCTGTATCCTGTTTGTATTTCAGTATACCTGTATTTTGTACTGGTATGTTGTACCTGTACCTTTATTTGTATTCCAGCATACCTGTATTTTGTACTGGCATGTTGTACCTGTATCCTGTTTGTATTTCAGTATACCTGTATTTTGTACTGGTATGTTGTACCTGTACCTTTATTTGTATTCCAGCATACCTGTATTTTGTACTGGCATGTTGTACCTGTATCCTGTTTGTATTTCAGTATACCTGTATTTTGTACTGGCATGTTGTACCTGTATCCTGTTTGTATTTCAGCATACCTGTATTTTGTACTGGCATGTTTTACCTGTATCCTGTTTGTATTTCAGCATACCTGTATTTTGTATTGGCTTGCTGTACCTGTATCCTGTTTGTATTTCAGTATACCTGTATTTTGTATTGGCATGTTGTACCTGTATCCTGTTTGTATTTCAGCATACCTGTATTTTGTACTGGCAAGTTTTACTTGTATCTTGTTTGTATTTCAGCATACCTGTATTTTGTATTGGCATGTTTTACCTGTATCCTGTTTGTATTTCAGTGTACCTGTATTTTGTACTGGAATGTTGTACCATTATCTTGTTTGTATTTCAGCATACCTGTATTACTGTATTTTTTTTTATTTCAGCATACCTGTATTTTGTACTGGCATGTTGTACCTGTTAGGTACACATCACATGGAGGATGAGATAGATCCAGCCTTCCATTATGGAGCAGACCAGGTACATGTGTTTGTATTTCTTTGAACAAACTGATAAAGTTATCTTCTATGAAAACAAGTAAAATTACTGTATGTGTACTTATTTTAGCAGATTTCATATTTAAGCAGAGTTAGGACTTTAAGGACTGCGCTTATCTAAGACTTCACTAAAGAATTAAACTCTTAAAGATAAGCCAAGTACCCTAAGTCATGATTATCTGTATTTGTCAATTAGCCCATTTTTGGTTGTGCTAAAGTAATAATATCTCTCGTGAACTACTTGACAAGCACATACTTTTATTCAGTTTTATGATATCTTCAAAGAAATGCCATTCTTAGTAAATTTTTCAGTATGAACTGTGCAATTTCTTTTGCTGTTATGCCCTGAATATAAGCAATATATAACCAAATATATCTGCATTTTTTGTGGCTTGTCTATTCCATGGATACCAAATAATTGACCTTTGAGTTTGACCTACTTTTGAAAAAAAAATTCAAAGTCCTTGTAAGAAATAAGCAAATTTGAAGTCCAAGCAAAATTTAATTTTAAGTATTCAATGGGTCTTACTATAACCCATGTTGCTTTTGCAATCAGTGGTATTACATGAGACATTAAGCTCGTTGTTTTTCATTGATTTATTTTTTTAACTGAACCGAAATTTGAATGGAACATCATATCAATCTAAAGTATTGAACAGTATCAGTACCTTGATGAATTGTTACACCTCTAGAAAGAAGTGCAAAGTTTATAAGATAATTTCTTTTTAATTTTTAATTAAATGTATTCTATTTCCAGTCGTTACTATCATTGTTCATACTACTCCTGTGTACCATGGTAATCATCGTTAGCCTGATCCTTAAACAACGTAATCACCGTGACTACGTACGTGTGCCGACAAGAAATCCCACGGACGAGGAGGATATAGAGGAAACGTTCTCTGACAGCCAATCACTGCAAAGGTCAGGTAGAAAGGTCAAAGGTCAGAGGCATAGAGCAAAGATATCAAAATGCAGGGAAAAAGACAGTAAAAATAATCATGCTTCGACCTGTGTGAACTGTGATCAGGGCTGTGTGGGTAAGTTTTCAATATTGAACATAATTTTTCGAGGTTTGGAGTTTTTAGGGCAAATAAATGTTTTGAATCTACATGTATTATGTATTATCAGAAGAACATTGTTGGATTAACAGGCAATTCAGATTACGGTTTCTGGAGTGTAGTACACATAAGTGCATGTGTCAGTGTATAATGTACCTACAGAAATGTTTAACATATAGATTGAAGACAACATTTAAATTTTGTCAAGGTTAAGTTTGTGAATAGATGAAATGGAATTATTTTTTCTGTGAATGTAAATATAAATAAAAAGAAATGGTTTGTCATCTTGCAATTAATATTGATGCTCTTTTCATGCCTTACATCCATCAAGCAAAGAAATGAGATTCAGTCTTTAACATTTAAAAAATGTGTAACTAACGGGATTATTTATCTTTCTTTATGAAGGTGAGAGTATAGAGGATATTGTACCTTACCCCACAGAGACAGAAAATCTTCTCTCCGATACAAATTCTAGTCGTTCTAGCAGCTCAGATGACGTGTCACAAACGGAGAACCTGGAGACTTGTACGTACGGTACATGTTCACGAGAACAGAGACGTAAATGTGCCGGACTGTTACGATCATATCACTCTACGACGTTATCTGTCCAAACTGAGGATACTGACGAAGTCATGGTTCAGCAGCCACGACGGAAATCCAGTGATGCGTATCAAACGAGTAGATTTATTGTTTTGTTGGTTATACAGCAGTTCTCGATGTTTGTGGTAAATATGATACTAGTGGTGTTCTATGTAAAACCTTTGACATAACTTTAAAAGATCTGGACATTTTATTGATAAAATCACTGGTTTGATTGAAATCTTTATCCTCCTAGTTAAATCATTGTCTTGACTTTGAAATCCTTTAATTAACTTTTCAGAATTTTTTGCCCTCATTTTCTCACATTGATTGTATAACTGAAAACTTACTCTACTATAAACGCTCTGATATTATTTATGCTGTAATTTTATTTTTTAGAAAATAAAAACAAACTTTCTTGCATAATAAAAAATGATTTAAAGCATGTGACATAGAATGCAGACTGATCATGCTAATGTATTACAGGGTCTATTCTTATGTATGTGGAGGCTATTTAATAAAGGTGTTTCTGGGATCTATGTAGAAATCCAGTTTTTAGACACAGTGTTTAACTACGGCCAGGTAAGTCGGAAACTTTTCATGTGAAGGCAAACTAAATTCTGGAATTATTATAGAGAATATTTAAGAAAAAGGTGCTGTTAGTACCTGTATTCAACAGTCAAACCTGGGAAACTTAAAAACCTTTCAGGGAATCACATACTTATATAGGTACAAATGTACTGTTACAGCTTATTGATGCTTTCTCAGTTTGTATCTTCAATATTATTGGCTTGCAAAAAAAAAAAAAAGATAATTTGTTATTAACATAAAAACTGCTTCCCCTTTTTATGTACATGTGTTTGTATATGGATGACATTGAGTAATTTCCTTTCAGGGTTTTGTTATTCTGGCAGTATTCGGATTTGACACCAAGTTTATTGTCATGCCCTTTATCAAGAGGTTAGTTCTCAACTTATCAAAGAACTCCACTAATTTATACATGTAATTCTGTAGTTGTTTGGTGACATAAATTAATACTATGTAATCAAAGCCTTATAAACTTTAGTTCTTTATTTGCCTGTTTGATTTCATTGCTTCTTTTTCATATTAACACTTAAATATTCTTGAAGTTTTTATGTGGCATGAAACACAAGGACAACATTTATCTATTGAGACCAAATGTCTCTACCTTGTGACCTTGACCTACTTTTGTGACAAATACCAAAAGTGGGGGGACCACAATTCTCAGAATTTGCATGTTGAATATCTATTTAGATATTTAATATCTGTTTAGATATTTAGTGCTCATTGATGTTTTTCAAACATCTATAGTGCAGGGGTCCAGAATTCCCATTTCCCGTTGCACGGGGCAAGTGGAAAGTTTGGTCGGGAAAGTACAAAGCAGGTGCTCACTTGCCCGTGGGCAAGGAGACTTGTTGAACATTTTTTTCTCTTCATTCATATTTCTTTCTTATCTTTTTCTACAGAAAGGGTTTTTGTGTCGCCTGCGAAGCACAGCGACACTTAGGGATCACTTTGTCCTTTGTCCGTCTGTCCGTCCGACCGTCTGTCTGTCTGTCTGTCCGTCTGTCTGTCACACTTGGGTGTCACACCCCATAACTTTTGATTGCTAAGTGATAGAGCTTTGATATTTCACATGTGTATTCCTTGTGACAAGACCTTTCTACACATACCATAATTTTTGACCTCGTGACCTTGACCTAGATATTTGACCTACTTTTCAAAAAATCTAAGATTAGCTATATCTCTTGATTGGTAAGTGATAGGGCTTTGATATTTTACATGTGTAATCTTTGTGACAAGACCTTTCGACACATACTATAATTTTTGGCCTCATGACCTTGACCTAGATATTTGACCTACTTTTCAAAAAATCTGAGATTGGCTATATCTTTTGATTCGTGAGTGATAGGGCTTTGATATTTCACATGTGTATTCCTTGTGACAAGACCTTTCTACACATACTATAATTTTTTACCTCGTGACCTTGACCTAGATATTTGACCTACTTTTAAAAAAATAAGATTTGATATATCTTTTGATTGGTAAGTGATTAGCTTTGATATTTCACATTTGTATTCCTTATGAAAAGACCTTTCTAAACATTCCATAATTTTTTACCTAGTGACCTTGCCCTTGATATTTGACCTACTTTCAATAAAAAAAATCTGCTTCGCAGGCGACACAAGCATTCCTTGGATTGCTATTTTAATTTTAATATTCTGAAGAATCAAGCACTCCATTTACTAAATATTCTAATATTCAACAAGTTTCAGTATAACACCCGTCATTGGGGCAAGTGACTTTTTGGGTTGGGCAAGTAAATTTTAAGCCTCGAGTTGCCTGTGGCAAGTAGATTTTGAAAAAAAATTCTAGACCCCTGTAGTGTAGTTATTTAAGGAGGTACTGAACACTTGGACGCCAAATTCAATTTTTCTAAAAAATTCTGAAATTATATAGTTCTTGTCTGTCCTTGACTATACAAACTTACATTTGATTCTATCCATAGAAAAATTTTCTACAAGACTTTGAAATATGCATTAATCAACGTTTTTGTGAATTTCTTGATGACGTCATAATATTGAAAGTGTCATTCCAGTTCTTGTAAAGATGTTGGAAATAAATTATCTTGAATAAAAGATGACACTGTCGCTAAAAAAATTGCAATTTTGAGCCAATTTACTGTTACAGTAGTGCTAGTTAATTACATGTATTAGGGATCCTGTGGATGAATCTTTGTCAAAAACTATCAAAATTATCAAGAATGTCCAGAGATGATTTCATGATTAAATGGGAAACAAATTTAGGATTGAGATATTACAAGGCTTTATATTTTCCAATTTTTTCTTCCAAAATTGTCCATTTTTGTGTCGCCTGCGAAGCATAGCGACACTTACGGATCACTTTGTCCGTTGTCCGTCTGTCCGTCTGTCAGTCTGTCTGTCTGTCTGTCACACTTTGGGTGTCGCAGCCCATAACTTTTGATTGGTAAGTGATAGGGCTTTGATATTTCACATGTGTATTCCTTGTGACAAAACCTTTTCTACACATACCATAATTTTTGACCTAGTGACCTTGACCTAGATATTTGACCTACTTTTGAAAAAAAAAAAAGATTCGCTATATCTTTTGATTGGTAAGTTATAGGGCTTTAATATTTCATATGTGTATTCCTTGTGACAAGACCTTCCTACACGTACCATAATTTTTTACCTATTGGCTTTGACCTACATATTTGACCTACTTTTCAAAAAAATTAAGAATGGATATGTCTTTTGATTGGTAAGTGTTAAGACTTTGATATTTCACTTGTGCAATCGTTGTGGCAAGACCTTTCTACACATACCATAATTTTGACCTTGTGACCTTGACCTAGATATTTGACCTACTTTTGAAAAAAAAAGATTCCCTATATCTTTTGATTGGTAAGTGTTAGGGCTTTGATATTTCACATGTGTATTCCTTGTGACAAGACCCTCCTACACATACCATAATTTTTGACCTATTGACCTTGACCTACATATTTGACCTACTTTTCAAAAAGATTAAGAATGAATATATCTTTTGATTGGTAAGTGATAGGGCTTTGGTATTTCACATGTGTATTCCTTGTGACAAGACCTTTCTACACATACCATAAGATTTGACCTTGATCTAGATATTTGATCTACTTTTCAAGAAAAGTAATATTGGCTATATCTTCTGATTGGTAGGTGATGGGGCTTTGGTATTTCACATGTATTTTCCTTGTAACAATGCCATTCTACACATACCATAATTTTTTACCTTTTGACCTTGACCTAGCTATTTGACTTTCTTTTCTAAGGTTGTATATATCTTTTAATTGGTAGGTGATAGGTCTTTAAAATTTCTTATGATGAGACCTTTATGTTACCAATTTTTACATAGTGACCTTAACCTAGATGATTGACATTCTTTTCTGAAAATTTGAGAATGACCATAACTTTTAATTTGTATTTAAGAGGTCTGATATTTCAAATGAATTTCATTTGACAAGACTTTTCTACTGATACCAATAATTTGATCCACTTTCTAGAATAATAATCAAACCACTTTGCAGGCGACACAAGCATTCCTTGGATTGCTATTTCTGGGATTAAAATATTACAAGGCTTTATATTTTCCAATTTTTTCTTCCAAAATCGTCCATTTTCAAAGAAGTGACATCCGCTTTCCTGTAAAGTAAATTTGTCAACAAATACACTGTGATAAAGATTTAATTTTCTATTTTATACGTGCTAAGTTTCAGTGCAATATGTTTAGTAATAATGTTTTTATTGCATTTTGTATGCGAAGGTTTGTGACGCCATTTTTCCGATAACGTCGAAATTACGTCGTGGTTTGCTCATGGATAAAACTCCCAAAGTCCTAAATTTCGAAAGTTGCCATAATTTTCTTCAAATGACGCCGGAAATTATTCAAACTTCATCAGGATACTCAAATGCGTATATTAATCAGAGCATCAAATGTTTTAAGGGAGTTAAGACTATACTTTTCCTAGGTAGCGAGAAAACAAATAATGCCACCGCAAACTTGGTGTTCAAACCCTCCTTAATACTATCTAATAGAAATGTATAATGTTAATACATGTACAGTCAGTCTCAAATTGAGTGTCACTTTATGATTAACAGCCTGTCAATTCACAGCCGATTTTCCTGGATAAGCTTGTTATGTCTGAGGTAACATTAACATTGTTATGTTATAACTTACCTTGTGTTTGCATGTCCTTCCTGGATAAGCTTATGTCTGAGGTAACATTAACATTGTTATGTTATAACTTACCTTGTGTTTGCATGTCCTTCCTGTCTTTCCATCTCACTCCTACAATGTACAGCTTTAAGATGTGTAACTAACTTCCCAGTTTTACATTCTCTGCTGGGCTATTATATTCACATGGATTTTAAAAATCTTGCAGAGCCTGAATACCATTATGTCTTGTTGTATGCTTTATATGTATAGCTTATATGAACCTTTGTCATCAATTCTAGGAGCTAACACAGAACAAATCTTTTTTATGGTATTTTGAAATGATTTTGCCGCAATTTTTGCTACCCTTTGGATATTTTTTTTGTCCCCCGCTTTCGCGAAAGCGCAGGGACATTAAAACCGGTTCATCCGTCCGTCCGTCTGTCCGTCTGTCAGTCAGTCACAAAAACTTTAACCTTGTGCATAACTTTTGAATGGTAAGTGATAGGGCTTTGATATTTCACATGTGTATTCCTTGTGACAAGACCTTTCCATGGATACCAAAATTTTTGACGTTGTGACCTTGACCTTGGACTTTGACCTACTTATTAAAAACTTTAACCTTGACCATAACTTTTGAATGGAAAGTGATAGGGCTTTGATATTTCACATGTGTATTCCTTGTGACAAGACCTTTCTACACATATCATAATTTTTGACCTTGTGACCTTGACCTTGGACTTTGACCTACTTATTAAAAACTTTAACCTTGACCATAACTTTTGAATGGAAAGTGATAGGGCTTTGATATTTCACATGTGTATTCCTTGTGACAATACCTTTCCATGGATACTAAAATTTTTGACCTTGTGACCTTGACCTTGGACTTTGTCCTACTTATTAAAAACTTTAACCTTGACCATAACTTTTGAATGGTAAGTGATAGGGCTTTGATATTTCACATGTGTATTCCTTGTGACAAGACCTTTCCATGGATACCAAAATTTTTGACCTTGTGACCTTGACCTTGGACTTTGTCCTACTTATTAAAAACTTTAACCTTGACCATAACTTTTGAATGGTAAGTGATAGGGCTTTGATATTTCACATGTGTATTCCTTGTGACAAGACCTTTCCATGGATACCAAAATTTTTGACCTTGTGACCTTGTCCATGGACTTTGACCTACTTATTAAAAACTTTAACCTTGACCATAACTTTTGAATGGAAAGTGATAGGGCTTTGATATTTCACATGTGTATTCCTTGTGACAAGACCTTTCCATGGATACCAAAATTTTTGACCTTGTGACCTTGACCTTGGACTTTGACCTACTTATTAAAAACTTTAACCTTGACCATAACTTTTGAATGGAAAGTGATAGGGCTTTGATATTTCACATGTGTATTCCTTGTGACAAGACCTTTTCATGGATACTAAAATTTTTGACCTTGTGACCTTGACCTTGGACTTTGACCTACTTATTAAAAACTTTAACCTTGACCATAACTTTTGAATGGAAAGTGATAGGGCTTTGATATTTCACATGTGTATTCCTTGTGACAAGACCTTTCCATGGATACCAAAATTTTTGACGTTGTGACCTTGACCTTGGACTTTGATCTACTTATTAAAAACTTTAACCTTGACCATAACTTTTGAATGGAAAGTGATAGGGCTTTGATATTTCACATGTGTATTCCTTGTGACAAGACCTTTCCATGGATACCAAAATTTTTGACCTTGTGACCTTGACCTTGGACTTTGACCTACTTATTAAAAACTTTAACCTTGACCATAACTTTTGAATGTAAAGTGATAGGGCTTTGATATTTCACATGTGTATTCCTTGTGACAAGACCTTTCCATGGATACCAAAATTTTTGACCTTGTGACCTTGACCTTTGAGTTCGACCTACTTTTCAAAAAACTATAACCTCGTCCATAACTTTTTAATGGAAAATGATAGGGCTTTCACATTTCACATGTGTATTCCTTGTGATGAGACCTTTCTGTTGGTAACAACAACCTGACCTTGTGACCTTGTCCATGGAGGTTGACCCACATTTAAAAACTTCAACCTCGACCATAAGTTTTTGATTTTAATTTAAATCATAGGTCTTTTAAAAATATTTCACATGTGCATACCTTTTCATAAGCCCTGTCCCTTGGAAACAAAACAAAAGTTTGTACCTTTTGACCTTTTCTTGGAGTTAATCTTTCATATTTAGAATGTTGATAATATATGAGATATATTATTAAAACTTAAGAATGGGGGGATGTCTGTAAGCATTTCTTTAAAGACAAACACCCAAAAGCGGGGGACCACAATTCCTTGAATTTGATTTTATCTGATTAAAGGATGTATTTATTAGGTTTTGAACATAATTGAGGTAGAATTATAGAGGTGTTTAGGTCCTCACTACGCTTGCATTTTAGGAATTTATCAAAACCTTTTAAATGAATAAAAAAATTGAGTCTATGTGCAAACTATCAACCAAAACAGAGTACTAAGTTTTTGCTTGTCCCATCTGGAATTGTGGGAAAGTTACTGACTTTTTACTGATTATCCAGTTGAGGTCTTTGGCCATTCCTGTGCACTGTTATAGGCATTGAAACCAGGTTTACATAGTGGCTTTCCTGGTATTTAAAGACATGTTCCAAGAGTCTGATACACCGTAACCCAAAGCTGAAACTCTTATCCATTTCCAATTTTAAGGAACATACATTGGCAAGATGAATTAATCAACTGCAGGAAGTAATTCATCATGTATCACTGTTCACACTTGCAGTCTTTTGACAGTAACACAAAGATCCAAGAACAAGGCTTCTACCAATTATTGCATGTTGCATGATGAAACTTGAAATTATTGTTGGAGTACAAGGGATTTTTTCTTGGTTTTGCTATCATTATTGTTAGTGAGTTTTGCCTTGCATTTTGTGTTTAAGTTATTAACATGTAATGACAAATAGACTTCATGGTATATAGTCATAAATTTTCTTATTTAGAAAGATATAAGTTACTGTATGAGAACATAAGCCTATGAAAACAAAAAAAAAAGACAGAATATATTTTGATATTGAAAAATCAGAGACATAAAATACTGTGTATCTTCTAATTTCCTGGTATGTGCCTGGAAACACAGCATGCTTAGGTATATTATTAAACATAGGGTTAGGGTTAGGTTTATACAATTAAACACATTCTGTACAATTCATTTCAAAGTTTCAAGTTCTCTATAAAGGAAAGCTAGTTTATATAGACATGTATGAATGAGTTAGTTATGGAGATGCTTGTAAGAGTAATGTGATTTTGTATGATTTTGTCAACAGATGGCGCCGGTTTGTTTACGGAGTTGAGGTGATACACTTGCCGAATAAGTCAGACCTAGATGATGAAACCATACACGTGTGTGACCAGTTTGTGAAATACCACAAGGAACACTGTGCTAGTCAGATAGTAAAAGATCATAGGTCAGTATCATATGTATGAGGTACTTTTTGGTAAAATTTGCATCAATTTTGCATGAAAAGATAGGGATGTTTTCATTATTAAAGTTTGCAAGTTGAATTCCCCATCTTCTCGAGACAAGTGTACGTAATACCTTACTAGGAGTAAGGAGTAAAGTATTACGTACACTTGTCTTGAGAAGATGTGATTTCCCATGTTATGCCTTGAACAGAACATGCCTCTGGCGTTATTCTATGTCAGTGATTTCACATTATGACAATGGGAATGAATTTATGTATTAAAGCACTTTTTCAGTCAGCAAAGGAAACATTTTTAATACGTAGAAAAAATCAAGTTATTACTTATATATTTGCATAACACTGGTATGTTATATCATTTTATTACGTCATTCATAGTTGACTTTCATGTATTTTCTCCCTCAGTTATCATTTGCGAGAGTACAAGCAGGTCTTTACAGGAATCGAGATGTGTGATTGGCTGATAGAAGTTGGACTAGCCCATGATAGAGGGGAGGCAGTAGCTTATGGAAAAACACTGCTGATTGGTCAGATCATCTGTCATGTGACCAAAGAACATAATTTCCATGATATGCCGTATTTTTACAAGTTCGTTGATTCTGAAGAAAGCTAGTCATATTTTTCTCAGATTCTTAGAGATCAGGATGGCTGTAGATTTTTTTTTCCAGTTTCTGTCGGAATTCTTTTGTATTACAGGTTAATCTCTGATAGTTAGTTTACAATCAGATTGTATTACAGGTTGAACACCTTACATAAAAAATATAAACCTAATAATTTATCTTGCACATTTACTGTTTCATATTTGAGCTCCATATGGCTACATTTTACAATATACTCAAATAATTTATATTATAAAAAATATTTGTAGTGACAGATTAATTTTGAGTAACAACTTTATTTGTCCTAGATTTCTATCAGAGCAGCAGGTATAAGGGGTATGCACTGTACATTATGCTACAGAAAAGATTTGCTTTCCAATTTTTATAATTCTCATTTTCACAATTCCATATGTCTCAACTCTGCATCAGATGCAGTGCTTTTATTGTTTAAAATTAAGTAATATACTGTTTACTACGTGTCTATTCACTTGTTGTTATGGTTACCAGGCTTCAAAAGCGTTTTTAATATCTCATGCTTCTTTTTGTGTATTGCAAACTTTATACATACATGTACATGTATTTATTTAAGGAAAATAATGCATTTTGTTTTTGTAGTTTTTGAGATTCTTCTACAGTATATTTTGTGAAAACCGGATCTTCTGTATTCCGGAATCTTGTCTACATCGGTTCTTTCTTACGGTCCCGAGCGATTCTCCGTAACGTTTAATAGTAAAATCTTTTGTGTATTCCGTATCTTGTCTATTCCGTACTCCGGCCGTCAATTAGGGTACCGATCACACTAATTAGGGTTAATTGATCACCTGTATACCGGCCTTGTGTAAACATCTACTCAGGTGTGATGTGGTCAACGGTAATTATTCCTTCGGCAACGTATTCTTTTTTATAACAAAGAATTTAAAGCTATTTAGTGTACATGTTTATCATGGCGATTACGCCGAGAAAAAGAAATAATGTTGATAATGCATATCCATCTCATAAAAGATAAAGAAAAGAATTAAACTAGAAGAAAAAATATCTTTGATTGACGATTCGTAAAAAGTACAAAAAGTCACAGAAGTATCGCGACGGAGCAACTACTGTTAGTGACATAATAAAAACTTGCAGTGATTGGGAAGACCACGCGCCCTGTGTCATAGTCCCATTCTGATAATAAATGGCCCATAAAAGTGACAACTCAATGTGTCCTAGTCCGCATTATTCTTTGTGTCCCATTTTGGTTTTTAAATCTATCTAAAAGTTCTGTATTCCTATTTACGTTGTTACGTTCTTAAATGATGCTATTCAATTTGAAGACGTTTAAATCTACACCAGTATAAGTAACGTGTGGATCACAGCTTACTGTACATTGCCAGTCAGAAGCACAATATTCTTCTGTTGACCGACAATTAATGCAATGATACAATACAGTATTGATTTTTCCCTGACATTCTTTTTTCCTCGTTCTGCGCCTGAAATTTAAATCTCCAACGTCCACTTACGTATCTTATCTATGTAACGGTACTTGTGTATGCGTTCATCCGTAAAAATGACCGAATGATACCTTATTTGCAGACTTTACGTATTTTAAAAGAGAATGAAATTGTTAAATGCAAATCATTAAAAACTCATCCTTAACAGATTTTTCCGCAAAACGTAGACAATGATATGAAATCTGTTTGATCTCTGTTTATATATGATTAAATCTATTTGCATTTTGTATTGATATGATGATCAATTATTCTATTCATCAGTAAAGGTATAGCAGTGAGCATTCTTGTGTATATTATTTCAATTCATTTGGGTCAAATATATCGATTTTCTGTACACCGGATCTTGCCGAAACCGGCCGATTCAACCGGAACCAATGAAAGCCGGTTTACACAGATTATACTGTATATACATGTACATGTAATATCTATTGACAATTTTTGGTACTGTTTTTATTTCCAGAATTTAAAAAAAGGATGCCCCTGGAATCAAAGTAGTTTTTCATCGTTCTGTTTGTCTCTGCAAAACATTAAGGTTGGGCTTATATTTTGATTGATTATAGAATAATTGTCTTTTTGAATGTGATTATACTGTGATAACCTACAATGGATCCAGGAATCATGTTCCATAATGCACGTTAGCGCATTATTAAGTAATATTTGTCATATAAAACCTCTGTATTGGCAGTATTTGGCACCAAGGTGTTTTACCTTGTGACCTTCTTCTTCTTGCTTCAAATGTATAATTTCCCTTTAAGTACTTTACTAATTTAAATATCATCAAGATAACTAAGCATGGATTTAGAAGGGGGGAGGATTAGAGGGTCTGGAGCCCTTTCTGGATTTTGCTGAAAATTCTTATTTTTCCTTTTATTACATCATGTACATGTATTTATTCTTTTCAAAATCACCTGGAGCCCTTTCTGGATTTTTCTGAAAATTCTTTTTTTTTTTTTTTTTTTCGTTATTACATGTATGTATTCTTTTCAAAATCACACTAGGTAGGACACCCACCCCAAGCATGCAGCTAGAAGTGGAAAAACACTTCATGATAGATTAGAAGTATTTTTCAACTTGACCTGTGTGATATTTACATGTAATTATTGTAAATTTACAAAGTGTAAGGTGGTTTGATCATTGATACAACACTGTTAATATTTTCTGTTGTATATCATGTAAAACACAGAATCTCATGTGATATTTAGATCTGGTAATTTTATGTTCAGATCTCATGCATTGTATAGATCCATGTCCATGCTTGGAAAACTTTTTTATCCAAACGAATATATGACACTTCCGTAGACTGATATGAAAGATACATTTGTTCCACTTGAGGGGTCTCAAAGTCAAAGACACTTCACGGCTGTCAAGGCTTTTACAAGATATAGATATCCTGATGATGAAAGTCTTGTAGTAAATTAATTAAGTGTCAAAATCAAAATGCAGCAAAACTTAAAATACCAAGTCGATGAAATCAGAAAATATTTTGTCATATACAAATTCAAAATGGTTTGTTCTATAAGAATAAACGGAGAATTTTAATCAATTAAAATTATCAAGTAAGATTTCTAAGAAAAAGCAAATCTCACATCAATTTTAGCTGTCACCTAATATGTAATACATAGTCATTCCTAGCTCAATTCCATGGGCCTACTCTGTACCATATACTCAAGTATGAGAGAAATTCATTTATCTTATCGTATTGTACATCGTAAATTTTAAGATATTATTCCAGGTCACTTAATCATGAACAAGATTTGTATCAGGATGTCAGTATCCAGTGTACTTGATTTCATTTGTTTATTTCTGGACCTTTCTGTTTAATCATGATTACACTTAGAAAGCTGACCTTCATATAAATTGAAAAACGAGAATAATATAGCCGAAATGGAGGGTTTTCCTCACCTACTCCTTTGATATTGTAAGAGTAATATATTAATATATAAACTTAATAAATACCAAAAGTTTAAAACCAAACTCTTTTTTTTTCATTTTTATGCAAACATTTTAACATTTTATGCAACATACATGTAAAGACATTTTTAAAGGACAACTTTCACTCACAGACTCGTACATGAAAATATCTATTCAAAGTATGTTTCGTATCATATTATCATTATAATTATAAGTATAATATTTCATAATTAAAAAATTAATACATTACTCAAAATTGTGTTTCAAAATTTCCTATCTACATGTATTATAAAACTTATCCAATTTATTATTTTTTGCAAAGATGTATTTTCTATTATAGAATAATTTCTCAACAAAACTATAAAGACATCAACATCAAGTGATCTATTTCTGATTTTTTGTGTAAAGATAAATTGTTTTGCAAGAAGAAGAATCAGATTGAAACAGTTTCCACATTTTTTGAATTTCTTGCCAAATATTATTGTTTCCTTTTCATATTGTACAGTGGTATTTGCATTTAACTCGATCCAACTTTCTTGAACTCTACTACTATCAAGCAAAATTGTTTTGATAAATGGTTTTTACAACCAAACTTAAAGTAAAATGATTTATGAGAAATTCTAAAGCATTTTTTTAAATTTTATAGTAAAATCAGACACATTTCAATAATATTTGTACATATGCAGATAAAATCAAAGACCAAAATACAAGTATTTATTTTCAGAAAAATAATTTTTGGTAGGTCAATTCTACATCAAGAATACTGAGTCATTCTTTATACAATGTTACAGTAACCAGTCTAAGATATGACTGTATGAACATGTTTAGATGCACAGTTACAATCAAGTTAAGAGAGTTGTATGTACAACAAATAGTCAAGATTGCCACTTTTGTTACATCAGTTTTTGTATCAGTAGTTTGTTGTATTTCATGTACTTTACATGTATTTACCTTTATTTCAATGTCATTCTGCACTTATCTATTTTTGTATTAAGTAGATAGTGATGGAAAAAGCCCATTATGCTATTTTGTCAAATTCTACCTGTTTCTCTTATTTACACTCGACTCTGGCTGCTTTTATATACATGTAATCACAAATACAGTATGATTGCCCTGCTTTATAATAATAAATTCTTCATGTTCTTGGAAAAGATTTGATCAGAAATGGTATGTTCAATTTCTTATAGGATCAAAAAGGCTGAAATGTAAATACAGTATAACCAGAAATTTTCATGAGATATTAATTTTCGCTTTATACATGAGTGATTTTGAATTGAGAACAATTATTCTCGCAAAAAATTGTGTTTGATAAGTTACAACATGAATTGGTATATCATTTACATTTCGTTTTAATTGTACATGCTTGATACTTTACTTTTCCCAATTGAACACAAATAGAAGTGAATTGAGTGTTATTTTATCACAGACCTAACTAAAACTTCAACAATTAAAGGTACAAAACAGTAACATCACAATTATGTAGATATTTACTTGTAATTTAGGGATCACAAAAAATTATACTCGTGAAAATAAAGAAATTTGATTTTCGTGAAATTTTCTGGTTATACAGTATCTGATTTTAAATGTGAGTGTAACCATACTACAGTGTTAACAGTGGTTAAGGAGCCTTTTTGTTTTGTTTCTGCCGATGGAATATTCTTTATATTGTTGTTATATCCTAATAAAAGTGCTAAAAACTGAATAAATATTGACAGTCTATGAGATAAAAACTGAATGAATTCTGACAGTCTATAAGATAAAAACTGAATGAATTCTGACTGTCTATAAGATAAAAACTCGATTAATTCTGACAGTCTATAAGATAAAAACCCAATGAATATTGACAGTCTATAAGATAAAAACTTAATAAATATTGAAAGTCTATAAGATAAAACAGTATGGTTTGTGTGTCTGTATGAAGGAAGTATTAAAGATAAAAACTCAAAAAATATTGACAGTCTATAAGATAAAAACTGAATGAATATTGACAGTCTATAAGATATAAACTGAATGAATATTGACAGTCTATAAGATAAAAACTGAATGAATTCTGACAGTCTATAAGATAAAAACTGAATAAATATTGACAGTCTATAAGATAAAAACTGAATAAATATTGACAGTCTATAAGATAAAAACTGAATAAATATTTACAGTCTATAAGATAAAAACTGAATGAATATTGACAGTCTATAAGACAGAAAACTTAATTAATATTGACAGTCTATAAGACAGAAAACTTAATGAATATTGACAGTCTATAAGATAAAAACTGGATGAATATTGACCAGTATGGTTTGTGTGTCTATATGAAGGAAGTATTAAATAAGGGGAGTCTTGAGATGAAAGTAACATCTGTCAATCAGAAAGCTGTTGTAGACATCACATAGGTTTACTGTTACATACTATAGTCTTATTACCAACATCTGTCAATCAGAAAGCTGTTGTACATCATCAAGGTTTACTGTTACATAATATAGTCTTACTACCGACATCAGTCAATCAGAAAGCTGTTGTAGACATCATCAAGGTTTACTGTTACATACTATAGTCTTACTACCAACATCTGTCAATCAGAAAGCTGTTTTATATTATCAAGATTTACTGTTACATACTATAGTCTTACTACCAACATCATTCAATCAGAAAGCTGTTGTAGACATCATCAAGGTTTACTGTTTCAAACTATAGTCTTACTACCAACATCTGCCAATCAGAAAGCTGTTTTATATTATCAAGATTTACTGTTACATACTATAGTCTTGCTACCAATATCAGTCAATCAGAAAGCTGTTGTAGACATCATCAAGGCTTACTGTTACATACTATAGTCTTACTACTGTCAATCAGAAAGCTGTTAGAGGTATCATCCGGGTTTACTGTTACCGACTGTAGTCTTAATACCAACATCTGTCAATCACACAACTGTTGGAGATTTTGTGGTGATCTGAATAACAAAAATCTGTGACTTATTTACACCCATCCACCATCCCATCCTCCCCACCCCCTTCAATACAAATGATCTTTTTAGCAGATTCCCATACCAGCATGGTTTACAAAGCTTTGCTTTATTAGTCCCCTACCGGCAACGCCGAAGGGGACTCTTAGTTTCCTCTCAGTCTGTCCGTCCGTCTCTCCGTCTGTCACACTTTCAGTTTTCCTGACTTTTTTTCACTGTTGTTGCATATATTGAACTCATTTTTGGTATGTGGATATATCTCAATGTGATACAGAACAAGCTTGAGTTTGGTCTCCAATGACCTATTTTTACAAGAGTTATGGCCCTTGCACTTAGCAAATTTTATAAAAATTTCAGTTTTCCGGACTTTTCTTCGGATCTGTTGCAGATAATGAATTGATGTTTGGTATATGAATACATGTTAGTGTTATACAGACCAAGTTTGAGTTTGGTTTTGATTGACCTATTTCTACAAGAGTTATGGCCCTTGGGCTTAGCAAATTTTATGAAAATTTCAGTTTTCCGGACTTTTCTTCGGATCTGTTGCAGATAATGAATTGATGTTTAATATATGAATACATCTTAGTGTGATACAGACCAAGTTTGAGTTTGGTCTCCCTAACCTATTTGTACAAGAGTTATGACCCTTGGACTTAGAAAATTTCTTGAAATTTTTAGTTTTCTGGACTTCTCTTGACTGTTATTAAAGATAATGAACTGATTTTTTGTATGTGAATACATAATAATGTGATACATATCCAGTTCGAGTCTAATTCCGATTGACTTATTTTCACAAGAGTTACGGCCCTTGCACTTAGCACATATCATGAAAAATCAGTTTTCCGGACCTTTTCGTCTGTTCTTTTGCAGATTAATGAACTGATTGTTGGTATATGAATACATCTACTGTCCTGTTCACTAAATCCAGAGCACCCTGTTTTACCGATTTTCTCTCAAATATGATACTGTCATCTTCCAAAAAGATATCAATTTTATAGTACTCCTTTAGTCGTAACAGAAAATACCATTCTTTTGGCTGTGCGTCAATTAAGTTAGAAGTAGGACGGAAAATAAAAAGTCTACGGGGGTTTTCTATAGTAAAATCGCTGAAAATGTGTGACGTCGGAGGCTTTGACGTCACTGCTTACTTTAGATGACACGGAGAACAATATTACGATTTGTAGGCAGCTTATAGGGTTAGTTGAATTTAATTTCCAGTTACGACTAAAGGAGGTCAATTCTCGGATACAATAATTTATAGGAAAATTCTTAAGATGACAGAATAAATCACCAACACAGGGTGCTCTGGATTTAGTGAACAGGACAGATGGGATACTGACCAAGTTTGAGTTTGGTTTCCATTGACCTTTTTCTACAAGAGTTATGGCCCTTGGACTTAGCAAATTTAATGAAATATTCAGTTTTCCGGACTTCTCTTGGCTGTTTCAGATAATAAACTATTGAAAAGAGATTCAGGACATAAATTTACGCCGCCGGTTGGGGACTTTAATCGCTCAGCGATCATTACATTTTTCAATACCATTAAACCCATATTATAATCAGGAGTACATAAATGTAATAATGTGTTGTACTGACGTCATTTATATAGAGTGAAAAGTAGATCATATTGCTGATTTGTTTAATCACAAACCGAAGGCATACAAAATCAGGATAAAACAGGAACCAAAGCAAACAAACAAAAACCTCCACCACATGAAAAGAAGCGACCTCCCGATATGGGAGTGAGACGAGGTGCCCAGGAAGAGTCAGCATCTCCTGCTTTCATGCAACACCCGCCGCTTCAATTTTCAAGTTTCATAGAGATAATCCCAGGATCTTTATGGGCAAACACTTTCATCAGCATATAGAATTAATTTACAATCATCGTCTATGCTCATGATTAGGTCATTTAGACGAGAAACAACAGGGGACCTAAGATATCAATATCGCTTTTGTTTCTAAGTGAGTTTAATGCGTTTCTCTCTTCAACAGACAAGTTATCATTTCTTTTCTTCACTTCAATTGAATTCAATTAAGCTTTGTTCGGTCTGTGTAATTTTCTAGTGCTTGGCATGTATAGCCTGATTTACAGCCTGAATTTATACGGAATGGATATAGACAATCGCTGTCATTTGTATGAAAGTAAAATTTACATCGAAGTTTTCTTGCGAATTTGTAAAAGTCTCTCACTAAGGAGTTTTTAACATTCGGAGTTTTAGGCATCTGAATAAATTTAAGTCCTTTAGCGAGGACTGTGATTAAAGATTTTTCTAATTTTACGTATGACAAATTAATGACATGCGAAGAAGCATTAATAATTTTTTTTAACTTTTTAATTCGTATTCAATGAACAAAAATCTAATATAATAACAGTACAGTTGTTCGTGATTTTAGGGTGATATCACACGTTTCGTGTTATACAAAACTTATTTTCAGAAAAAAAGCATAATTCTGATTTCCTAATTTAAATCAGATGTAAGGGACAATATAGGGAGGTCACCATCCAAAATTTTGAGATTTTGAAATTGATCAGACTTTTTAGCCATCCATTGATTGTAATGGAAATGCTCATTTTTTGGCTATATTATTTTTTCAGCCCAAGATTTTCAAATGAAACTTCACATATGATTCCCTCATCATATTGTGCAATTCTTATAGAAAGAAACCATTCAATGACCACGTCATATGTTGCAAAATCTGACTGAATGTGTAAATCATCATGTAAAAAATTAAAAGTGCAATTCGAGTTATCTTTCTTTACCATGTGACCAAAGACAAAAGCATCCGAATTTATATGATCATCTTTTCGAAATATCACAGCAGTGTTCCTTCACTCACAAAGATGTCAATATGTAAATAAATAGGGCCGAATACAGATTTTGTGTGATAACACGACAGTATGTGCACATGTGTAATGATATTACATGTACCATATGAGTAACTATATTATAAGTTTCTCTACATTCAAACACTTTACTGACACCTGACTTATTTCTGAATAGATACGACATATATGTATGTAGGTAAAAAATGCTTAACAAAATTTTCAAATAAGTTCAATTTCAGCAAAAATTTGACTATTGTTGGTCACTCTAGGCTTACAATTACTTTCTAAAGAAAAAAAAACATTCGAATTTACATACGAATAACAATCTGATTATTACTCCTGCGCTCAGGCTCGAACCGCCGTCTTCCTGTATGGTGGGCAAGACCTCTACCTCTGAGCTATTGGATCGCCTTGCCGATTGAGCGATTATAACAAAGCTAGAACATCAAGCCATTTTAAGTTACGAAAATCGGAAATCTTTAGCGTGGAGATTTCTTAAAAATTCTCGTCTAAGGGAGGCTACTGAAACGAGTGTGATATCTCGTTAATTCACAGAGAATGTTTAATTGTGTATCACCTTAGTATGGTCTTCCATGGCGTCCACGTCCCCTGAGATGACCATTTGCGTACTTTCCTCTTTGGAATCTTTTTCCTCCTCGCTTCATTGTAGGGTGATTTCTTATTTTCTTTCTAAAGTCTTCAAAGTCGTTTGAAAATTCCGTGTTTAGTTTTATTTACTTCTTCTTTTCAGTGGACCCTTTAGAGGCAACACCTAAGCACTTGAAGGTTGTGAGCCTGCATACTTGCATGCTTTCTTCTTTCAATACAGATAACATCAGCCAGACTTTCCTTATACATGTTGTCTATAACCATCATACAGATAACATCCATCAGACCTTATACATGTTGTCTTTTACCATCATATAGATAACATCCATCAGACCTTATACATGTTGTCTATTACCATCATACAGATAACATCCATCAGACTGACCTTATATATGTTGTCTCTTGCCATCATACAGATAATATCCATCAGACCTTATACATGTTGTCTAAAACCATCATACAGATAACATCCATCAGATCTTATACATGTTGTCTTTTACCATCATACAGATAACATCAATCAGACCTATACATGTTATCTATTTCCATCATACAGATAACATCAATCAGACCTTATATATGTTGTCTATAACCATCATACAGATAACATCAATCGGACTTTATACATGTTGTCTATTACCATCATACAGATAACATCCATCAGACCTTATACATGTTGTCTATTACCATCATACAGATAACATCCATCAGACCTAATACATGTTGTCTATTACCATCATACAGATAACATCCATAAGACCTTATACATGTTGTCTATTACCATCATACAGATAACATCCATCAGACTGTCCTTATACATGTTGTCTATAACCATCATACAGATAATATCCATCAGACCTTATACATGTTGTCTATAACCATCATACAGATAACATCCATCAGATCTTATACATGTTGTCTATGACCATCATACAGATAACATCCATCAGACCTTATACATGTTATCTATTTCCATCATACAGATAACATCAATCAGACCTTATATATGTTGTCTATTACCATCATACAGATAACATCCATCAGACCTTATACATGTTGTCTATTACAATCATACAGATAACATCCATCAGACCTTATACATGTTATCTATTACCATTATACAGATAACATCAATCAGACTGACCTTATACATGTTGTCTACTACCATCATACAGATAACATCCATCAGACGTTATACATGTTGTCTATAACCATCATACAGATAACATCCATCAGACGGACTTTATACATGTTGTCTTTTACCATGATACAGATAACATCCATCAGACCTTTAACATGTTGTCTATTACCATGATACAGATAACATCAATCAGACTGACCTTATACATGTTGTCTTTTACCATCATACAGATAACATCAATCAGACCTTATACATGTTGTCTATTACCATCTTACAGATAACATCCATCAGACCTTATACATGTTGTCTATTACCATTATACAGATAACATCCATCAGACCTTATACATGTTGTCTATTACCATGATACAGATAACATCCATCAGACCTTATACATGTTGTCTATTACCATTATACAGATAACATCCATCAGACCTTATACATGTTGTCTATTACCATGATACAGATAACATCCATCAGACCTTATACATGTTGTCTATTACCATTATACAGATAACATCCATCAGACCTTTTATATGTTGTCTATAACCATCATACAGATAACATCCATCAGACCTTATATATGTTGTCTATTACCATCATACAGACAACATCCATCAGACCTTATACATGTTGTCTTTTACCATCATACAAATAACATCCATTAGGCGGACCTTATACTTGTTGTCTTATGCCATCATGCAGATAACATCAATCAGACTGACCTTATTCATGTTGTCTTTTACCATCATACAGATAACATCCATCAGACTTTATACATGTTGTCTATTGCCATCATACAGATAACATCCATCAGACCTTATACATATTGTCTATTACCATCATACATATAACATCCATCAGACCTTATATATGTCGTCTATTACCATGATACAGATAACATCCATCAGACCTTATATATGTTGTCTATTACCATCATACAGATAACATCAATCAGACTGACCTTATACATGTTGTCTTATGCCATCATATAGATAAAATCACCAGACCTTGTACATGTTGTTTATTTTGTCATGAAGATAACATCATCAGACCGATTAAGACAAGCTCCAAAACATGGGATACCACCATTCCTTAAATTTTATTTTATTAATATTCTTCCATGGAAAGCAACAATGAATCCATTTATAAGACTACAGAAAATCATACAAACATATGCTTCCACTATTTCCCTTCATTAATTTTCAATACAAGTTCTAATACATTTCACCTCATCCTATGAAAAAGTGACATTTTTAAAAAAAGGCATAAGAAAATGGTATCTAAATACTATTTAATTGTAATAAACGATGTCATGGTCATTATATCATGTAATAAAAAGAATGAACACAGTTTCTAAATTAATGATAAGCTATACATACAAATGAAAAAAAAATCTTGAAACTGCATTATGCCATTGTACGATCTGAGCAAAAGGATCATGTAGAAAGCACTTAAATTAAAATATAAAAACATTTACCAATCATTGTTTAAACAAATCAATTCATTTTGGCAATCATTGTAGAATAAATGATAATCATGACTTATTAAAATTGTGATGAATGTACAAGGTCTTAGTTCTGATAAAATATGCATCAAAATAATATTCCATCTGCAACTGCAGATTCGTTCAAATTCATATAAAGGCCATTTGTAAAATATTTGACATTGAAAGATGTAGAGAATGACAAAATATAATTCATAGGTCAATCAATTCTACAACAAGATATAAATATACAGATCCTGGTTTGATACTTTTTTATGCACTGTTTTATTACGCACCCTATTCTTCCACAGGGATTTATCGTGCTTCCCAGTTGCTAAGTTCTATGGATTATCTATAGTAATAACCCATTGTAAATAGAGCAACCGGGAAGCGTGATGAATCCCTGTGTATTCTTCTTATAAATTGTACTTCTAAATAATATTAATATTACTTCGAGACTGTACCTTCTAGTAGCTTCAATGTAGGTTGATAAGAATTCAATGACATTGTGCAAACTATAGCAATTCAGATCTCGACTGTTGATTTTTTTTTATTATAGTGCTAACCGTAAAAATACTACTAAAATATGATGGGAATAAATTTGCAAGGACATGTTACAAATGCAAAATGTCCTCATGTTTTAATTCCAATTACATATAGCCAAACAGGAGTGAAAAACACTTATTCTATTGTCATTGTGACGTGACGTCTCTAGACGTGAAAAACAGTTATTCTATTGTCATTGTGACGTGACGTCTCTAGACGTGAAAAACACTTATTCTATTGTCATTGTGACGTGACGTCTCTAGACGTGAAAAACACTTATTCTACGGTCATTGTGACGTGACGTCTCCAGACGTGAAAAACACTTATTCTATTGTCATTGTGACGTGACGTCTCTAGACGTGAAAAACACTTATTCTAATGTCATTGTGACGTGACGTCTCTAGACGTGAAAAACACTTATTCTATTGTCACTGTGACGTGACGTCTCTAGACGTGAAAAACACTTATTCTATTGTCATTGTGACATGACGTGTCATTGTGACGTGACGTCTCTAGACGTGAAAAACACTTATTCTACGGTCATTGTGACGTGACGTCTCCAGACGTGAAAAACACTTATTCTATTGTCATTGTAACGTGACATCTCTAGACGTGAAAACACTTACTCTACTGTCATTGTGACGTGACGTCTCTAGACGTGAAAAACTCTGCTTGAGGAGGAATGAACGTTGAAAAATAAACTATGTTAATGAGTTTTAACAAACCTAGATATGTATTATTGGTTCATACATAGTTTGAAGGTATAAAATAGTGCGAAATTATGCATTGTTTTAATCGTGTTTTCTTCACTTCGAGATGGCCTAGAATCGTGAGGAGCCAAACGCTGTAAAAGAATGTTTTAATAAAGCCTACTCTAACGCAGCAAAAATCTAAGTTCCATAACTCTGTAATGACAAATAACTTATCCCCACCAACATTCTCATCATAAAAAATCCCAAAATGACCTTGACCTTTGACCTGTGTCCTTGAAAGTCAATAGGGTTCAGCGTTCTTAGTCATTTTCTACTTAATCCACATGGTTAAGAAGGGTTTGGACTCTATCTTGTTTAATACAGGGGAAACTACATGAATGCACATATTGACCGACTCTCCTTACGAATTGTTTCTCAATTTTCTGACATAAAATATACTTTTCTCTTGAAGCAAATCAAATTTAATAAAGCCCGTGTCTGTGAAACACAAATGCCCCTGGTGGCATCTTTGTTAGAGTAAACACCATTTTCTGTTAAGTATATGAAAGGTCAAGGTCAGGGTAACTGAGTTAAAATTTTTTGGTATCAATGGAAAAATCTTGTGACAAAAGTTATGCCCAATACTAAAGTTTTCAAAAAGTAAGTCAAAGGTTAAGGTCAAAGTCAAGAGGTCAAACATTTTTGTGTCAATGGAGAGGCCTTGTCACAAGGAATACACATGCAATATCAAAGCCCTATCACTTACCATTGAAAAGTAACGCCCAATGTTAAAGTTTTTGAAAAGTTGGTCAAAGGTCAGGAGGTCAAATATTTTGGTTTCAATGGAAAGGTCTTATCACAAGGAATGCACATGTGAAATATCAAAGCTCTATTCCTTACCATTCAAAAGTTATGCCCAATGTTAAAGTTTTTGAAAAGTATGTCAAAGGTCAAGGTCAGGAGGTAAAAAATTTTGGTATCAATAGAAAGGTCTTGTCACAAGTTATACACGTGTAAATATAAAAGCTCTATCACTTACCATTCAAAAGTTGTGCCCAATGTTAAAGTTTTTGAAAAGTAGGTCAAAGGTCTAGGTCAAGGTCAAAAAGTTTGGTATCAATGGAAAGGTCTTGTCACGAGGAATACACATGTAAAATATCAAAGTGTTATCACCTACCATTCAAAAGTTAGGGAGCAACCACTTGATTTTTATGGGGGGGAGGGGGGGGCAGGAAGACTTTACAAAAAAAAATTTCCGGATCGAAATTTTAGGGAAAAAAATTTTCCGGCCCAAAGGGCCGGCGAAAAAAGTTTTCCGGATCATGAAATTGCCCCTCCCCCCTCTCTTCCGGTTTGTTCCCATTTCGCCTTAACTATGAATTTCAGGTAAATTTTATGTGAAAAAGTACTAAGGCGAAATGGGAATTTTAGTAAGGCGAAATGGGAACCAGGGTGGTGCAATTAAATTTTAATTAAGTCTTAATTGACATCAATTAGGCATTTATTTAACAACTCATTGCCTTTTAACTACAAATTGTCTTTTATAATAATAACCTTAAATATTTCTTATCTTAACTTTAATATTTTTGCACAAAAAAATGAATTTTTCCAAATTTCTTATTCAATTTAGGTTTGAAAAAAAAATAAAAATTAATTTGCATGTTTAAGGACCCCCCCCCCCCCCACACACACACCAATATAATCATATAAAAGTACATGAATGAATAAAGGAGCAATCAAACAAGGTCCGATTCAGAGTCGAGTTGCCATCTACTATTTCATCTTATAGAACGAGAGGACTCGCAGACACGAGAAGTAGCCAGTCGACTTTCAACATTTTCCGCACTGTACCACCAATACCCTCCATTAGGCAGACCATCCAATTCAGGGGACTTGGAGAGTGCCTCCAAAAAGCAGACCTCGCCCCCCCCCCCCCCCCCCCCAACCCCTTGCAATAGCGATTCACACAAACAGTTAAACTATACCTGTCCAGTCATGAGCTCTCTTGGTTTTTTTTTTTATTGCATCTCATATTTTTTCAAACTTCTCAAATATGCTTTGCATCGTGTATTGCATTGTGAAATAAAGTTAAAATCATTGCAAATATTCTTAGGAAATTGTCAAGATGCATCCATCCCGACACAAACTGACCCCCCCCCCCCCCCCCATTACAATTACTAGGAAAAAAAGAAGCGCAGGTACCCTTTCTAGGATAAAAATAGACCCGTTTACTATTTTACTATTTAAAATTCCTCCAATTCTTTGGTAAGGCCTAGATATGGACATTGATGGGTATCAACGACACTAGGAAATGGAATGGGACAGAAAAAAAAAACCCAAATTATGAATAAAGAGTTTCACTTTTCAGAATTTGATTGTTTTATTGAATAAATCGAGTCTTTTTAAACGTAATATTCTGTAATTTAAAGTTTTTTTTTTTTGTTTAAATATATTTTTTTGCATTAAAAAGCAAATTTATTGGAAACAAGTTATCAAATTTGCAAGTTCCTTCTCTCATTTTAGGGTTTGTTTTTATCAAAACAACTGAATATGATGAGGATTTTTATCCATTTAAGGGGTATTCATCTGAATTTCGGCCGAATTTTTAACGATCGAGTGCCCTGACAATATTACTGCATATAAGCTTTTATTATATTTCTCTTCTGACAGAGCCGTATTCTATAGTTTCCACTCCGTCCGTCTATATATACCAGTCCGTCTGTCTGTCACACTTTACTTTTCCAGATTTTTCGCCAATTGTAGAGATACTGGGATGAAACTTTTGGTATGCGAGTATAACATTGTGTCCCGATGAATTGATTCTAAGCACAATTTCGGACACTTAGAATACGGAATGGAACGAAAAGAACCGGAATGAAACGAACAGATATTGTTTTAAAAATATTCTTTTTTTCCATCAAAGTTTTGCAAGACGAAATAGATATTAATATTTCCCGAACTGTTTTGGAAAGTAATATTTGTTATAGATGAGAGCATCGAATTTATTGTTTATTCAACTAAATATCGATAATTAAAGTGTTTTTATTAGTTCCCATTTCGCCTTAACGGCAGTCATGAAAACCCACTAAGGCGAAATGGGAATATTTTTTCTACCTGAAATTCTCAGTTAAGGCGAAATGGGAACACACCTCTCTTCCAACCTTTCCACTGCCAAATAAACACTTTTTTGTGTATCATAAACAAAGTAAAAAAAAAAAATGGAACAAACTTTACGCAATTTGAAGTGAATAAATAAAATTCAAAAGTCATTAGCACCATCTAGCCTGTCTGAGTATCATTTTAGTAAACAGATTATAGGCACCATATGCCATTCAAGAAATTAAAATGAAGTGATCTGCATGCAAGAGATGAACTCATTGTGTGTTTGATGTTTAATATGACTGAAAAATCACGCTGAATTATTTAAACTTTAGAGTAATTTTCAACATTGGAATATTATAAAAAAAATAATAATAATAATCCGGCCCAAAGGGCCGGCGAGAAAAATTTTCCGGCTCTTAAAATGGCCGAAAAAAATTTTCTGGCCGGCAAAAGTCTTCCTGCCCCCCCCCCCCCCCCCCCATAAAAATAAAATGGTTGCTCCCTTATGCCCAATGTTAAAGTTTTTCGGACAAACAGACAGACAAACAATTGGACAGGCCAAAAACTATATGCCCCTGAATCTTTGATTCCGGGGGCATAAAAACATTTCAACCAAAAAAAGATTTATTGAATTTTTAAAATATTTTCAACAAAAAACCTATTTTTAGTTCCAAAATGACATTGACCTTCGACCCATGACCTTGAAAATAGATCGGGTTCTTCGTCTCACTATACTTAATCCACGTGGTAAATTTGAAGTTCCTAGCTCAACTGGTTTGGGCTCCATTTTGTTTACAAGGGTCAGATGGACGGTTGGACATACAGACATCGCTGTACCATATAATACATCCCGTCTAAAGACAGGTGTATAACAAAAAATAGCATTCCAAGGTAAGTTTGTGTAGCTTGGTAGCAACTTTTTCTTACTTGGATCACTAAGTCGAAAATTTTGGTTTCTATAGAAAGGTCTAACCACAAGAAATAATCTTGTGAAAAATCAAAGCTCTATCACTTCATAATTTTCACCCTCTTTGGCCTTATTACATTGTTTAGATTGAGGATCACTGACGAGGGTTGAGTACCCGAAACGTGCATGTCTGGTCCATGCTGCAAATTTATCTGTTTATAAATGATGCTATTGAATTTGAAGATGTTTAACAATCAAATGATATAATCCAACTCAATTTTGAATAGCTCTATGTTTGTGAAACATAAATGAACCCAATGGCTAGTCAGTTGTATCAATATTGGATATGGTACACAATACTACCGTATTCAATTTCGATCAACACTAAGATAGAAGAAAATGAAAATTCTGCAAAATTTAATTTTATCTGTTCTTAAATGATGATATTGAATTTGAAGACGTCAAAGTGTTTGAAATGTCAAACAAAATGGATTGACAGTTATGAGGTCTGATCAGGATGGTCTGGTTAAGTCATGATGTAGACCTGAACAGCTCAGTTCACATCATCAATACTGTTTATTAGAATTTTACTTCTTTTACTTTCATCATGATCAAAGTCAAATTTGACCTTGATCGTGACCACATGACCTTGGGTGAAGGTGAAACACTTGGGTCATGCTCAACAACACAATTAATTACATGAATGTGATCAGAAGTGCAGTTCAAGAGATATAGTCTATCAGGACAGCAGGTGCTCCTTTTGCCTAAACACAGAGTGGATAAAAAAGCAGGGTAAAAGCATAAGTCCACCTCTACTTTTTATTGTTTAATATTGTTAATAATCACAAATAATTCCTCTAAAACAGCTTTTTTTTCACAAGGCATATAATCAAAACAAGAGACCCATGTTGGGCATTTAACAATGAAGTATGTACTTGAAGCACAATATCCTTCAACAAGATTAACCTCAATAAAATCAAGATAATTATTTTATAATACAATATACTACGTTTGAAAAAAAACGAAGAAAGTTATCACAGCATTATTTTCATTATTTGCCTCTCTGATCTATTGTTATATCTATCTCAGTATATATGACATCTACTTGCTTTTTTTTGCTCAGTATACATGTAATAACAATAATTAACTAGGTCACTGACAAAGTCAGGTAATAGAAATAATTAACTAGGTCACTGACAAAGTCAGGTAATAGAAATAATTAACTAGGTCACTGACAAAGTCAGGTAATAGAAATAATTAACTAGGTCACTGACAAAGTCAGGTAATAGAAATAATTAACTAGGTCACTGACAAAGTCAGGTAATAGAAATAATTAACTAGGTCACTGACAAAGTCAGGTAATAGAAATAATTAACTAGGTCACTGACAAAGTCAGGTAATAGAAATAATTAACTAGGTCACTGACAAAGTCAGGTAATAGAAATAATTAACTAGGTCACTGACAAAGTCAGGTAATAGAAATAATTAACTAGGTCACTGACAAAGTCAGGTAATAGAAATAATTAACTAGGTCACTGACAAAGTCAGGTAATAGAAATAATTAACTAGGTCACTGACAAAGTCAGGTAATAGAAATAATTAACTAGGTCACTGACAAAGTCAGGTAATAGAAATAATTAACTAGGTCACTGACAAAGTCAGGTAATAGAAATAATTAACTAGGTCACTGACAAAGTCAGAAAGTTTCCCTCATAGCACCTCAGTACTCCTGTGGGATTTTTTTTTTTCTTCATGTGGCTTAACATAATGTTAACGATGAATATTTCATAGTAACAAGATAAAATCATGCCAATATGAATGCCCATCAACTTCAGTGAAAGTAAATATGGCCATCATTAAGTTTTTCAAATGTAAGTCAAAGGTTATGGTCAAGGTCACTTAATCAAAATTCACAGTCAATGTCATATGTTCAAACATTTCAGTACATGTACCAACAAAAAGATCAAGTCAAAAGGAACACAAACTTTAAATATAAAAGACCTACCTCTTATAGTACATGAGTTATGACCAACTTTAAAGTTTCTCAAATGTAGGTCAAAGTTCATGTTCAAGGTCACATGATAAATGAAAACTGTACTAATGGGACGAAAATACCCCCACCCCCCGCCAGCAATATTCTGGAAAAAGTACTTGAAAAAGTATTTTGAATGTAGGGTTGTGACATTGGCCTTAGACCTTGGTTCAAGGTCATGAAATACCCTTAGGTCCTATAGAACATTTATGTGAAATATTATTAAAATCCATAAACAGGGGGAGGAGTTATTACCCAGACAAGGTTTTTTAACATGATGTTTATTGTGACCTTGATGATTGAAATTCATCAATAGGGGAAGTAGTTATGCCCCAAACAACATTTAACTAATGGTTTCTACTAGGATCTTGACCTTTGACCTTGGTTCAATGTCATGACAAACCCTAAGGCCCCAGGGAACTTTTCTGTGAAATATTATCCATCCACAAGGAAAGGAGTTATGATCTGGACAAGGTTTTACTGTAAATTGGTTTTTATTCGTCAGATACCAATTTTCGTCATTTTCGTCAGTGCCTTCCTTGACGAAATTACGTACCGACGAATATAAATACTCCTGACAAAAATACATGTAAATTGTATAAGGAAAAATTGAATGAGTCTTTTGGTAAACTTATATATAAACCGGGAGCATAGTGGAAGTTTAAGTTTAAGAGTTTTAAGACATTGTTAAATAGTGTTATTCCGACACGCAAATGGCAAATCAATGAAAACTGAATATGAACACAAGGTCGCATATTATGTACTTCTAATTACTAAATAATATGTTTTTACAGCAAGGTAGGTGATATACATTGTACATGTCTAATTGTATGTTTACAGATAATTGTTAAACAAACAATGAAAACAAACACATACAAGGATTCGACTATTTGACGGCGGATCTAAATGTTAAGTTGGCATTTGAGCAGACGAATTTACATTTTAGGGACCCTTGGATGACGAATTTACGTACTGACGAAATGGTCATTTTAAACAAATTGACGAAAATTGGTACTGACGAAAATAAAGCAATCTACAGTATTAATGGTGTATATTGTGACCTTGACCTTTGACCTTGGTGAGATCATGACACATTCTTAGGTACTCAGAAACATTTTTGTGAAATATTATTGAAATCAATTCACAGAAGGAGGAGTTCTGCTCAGGACAAGGTTTACTAATGGTGTCTATTGTGACCTTGACCTGTGACCTTGGTTCAAGGTCATGACGCATCCGTAGTAAGACATCTTAAGGAACATTTCTGTGAAAGTAGTTACCGTCCTTCTGTTTGTTGGGCATTCAAAAAACTTTTTTAAAACATTTACCATAACTCATGTGATATAAGAGGAAGGGCTTTCATATTTGGTAGGCTTGTTCCTTCAGGAAAGACCTTGTACCAAATATTCTGATCACGTGTCCTTGACCATGACCTTTGATCTATATTTGAAAAATTTTAACATTGGCAATAACTCATGTATTATAAGAGGTAGGTCTATCATATGTTTAAATATGTGTTCCTTTTGCGAAGACCTTACTGTTCGTACAAAAATTTGAACCAAAGTCATAGGTCAAGGTCACAATAGACACCATAAGTAAAACCTTGTCTGGAATCTTTGTCAGTATAAACACTGTTTTTCAAAAGTAGGTCAAAGTCCAAGGTCAAGGTCACGAGGTCAAAAATTTTGGTACCAATAGAAAGATCATGTCACAAGGAATGCACATGTGAAATATAACAACCCTATCTCTTACCATTCAAAAGTTATGGCCAAGGTTAAAGTTTTAGCGGACAAACAGACGTATTAAAATCCAAGTATCATTTTTTTTTCTTGGCAAGTTCTCCTCTTTCAATTAAGAGCTTTAATAGCGACTGAGGGTCCAGACTAGTCTGATCTGATTTAAACCTCTGTTTGAAGGTTCCCTGTTTGTAGTAGCACAAACAGTTTCTTGCTAATTTATGGAAATTAGACTCTTTCAGTTGATACTCTTTGGCAAGATCAGGTTTAACAAAAGCTGTAAAATTTAGAAAAATCCAGATTATAATTATTGCTCTTAAGTCAAATTTTTCAGATAAAGGTAGAAACAAACTGATGACATGGCTACTTCGAAGCAAAATATCATTCACTGGATCATACATAAAGAAGTAAATTTCTTCACTGGAGCATCCAAATGATGGAAAAAGTAAGTCTCTGTCTGGTTGGCTTTTCTTTACCTGGACAAAAGCATTTGTAACCGTCTGTGAAATCAACTGTCCAAGTTTGTCTTCTACCAGAAAACTGCCTCTTTGTGAACCTTTTTTCACCTCTACGACCAGATTAGCTTGAACTTCTTTTTTGTCCCCTGTTGTTTCATCATCTCCACAACTCTCCTTCCTCCTTTTCCTTGATGATGGTCCAGGACATTCAGAATCATCTTCAGGAATTTTGGACTGTTCCCAGCAATTTTCTGTTACATCTCCTTCCTTTTTCTTCTTATCCAAAAATGCAATGGGGATCTGTTTGTTAAGGATGATATCTGCATATCCATGCCATGTCAGTGGTGAGCCTTAGAACATAAAATGCAAAAAAGTATAAAAACAAGAGGTCCAAGAGGATCACAATCGCTCACCTGAAAACTACTTTAACTAAGCATATCAAACAGGAAGACGTTTGTAAGAGGAAAAAAAACTTGACTTCAGAGTGGAACAAAAATTAACAACACTTCTTAATTAAGACATCTCTCTAGATCATCCTGATGCTTTTGGTTTGTTGATACATGCTTCGGTTCTGAAGAAGAAGTTTGCCAAAGGAGGGTACCCACATGACCTTCTTTTGCCTGTGGTGGCACCATCTATTGATGGATCCGGACGAAAAACAAAAAACTTGTAGGAGACCATGAGTACCTCTGACATACCATTTCATGAAAATATGAAAAGTGGTTCTGGAGAAGAAGCTGATTATGTATGAAAATCACCTCCCCCTTTCTTTTCACATTAGAAAAAAAATTCATAAACAAGAGGCCACAACACTCACCTGATGCTCATGTTCACTCATTAAACGGATATATTATCTAAAGGGTCATTTGACAGTTGCAACTGTTTTACCAGCATTTGAATGAACAACAAAATTTTGACATTAGCTTTATATACCATTAAGTAAATGTATTCAGTTCATAATGAGTAGATTAAAATGAATGATTGGCACCATTGTTGGGATGGAACTGAATGATTGGCACCATTGTTCGGATGGAACTGAATGATTGGCACCATTTATGACAATAATTCTTTATTTGAGGTGGATTCTCGTCTCAACACGTGCTCAAGTTGAGGGCATTCTAGTCACATCGTGTCAAACTTGGGTTATATTCTTCTGTATTCTCCTTCTTTAAGTTACCTTTGTCCAATTGAAAAATTATATGATATTTGATCAAATGCTATTGTAGTGTTCAGATGTGTAGTATCTGTCCTCTAGATGTATGTTTAAAAATAACCCCCCCCCCCCCCTTTTCAGGTACAAAAAAAGTGAACATTTTCATATGGAAACCACCTTGACCTTTCCCTTATTGACCTCAAAATCGATAGGCTTCTTTCCCTCCAGATAAGTAATCATGTATTCAAGTTTGGTTTCAATATGTGAATGGGTTCTTGAGTTACCATCTTGAAACTGAAAGTGTGACATAATGACGGAGGACGGAAGGACAAATAAAGCAAACTCTTAATACCAGCAAAAGTGTGACAGAATGACAGAGGACGGAAGGACAAATAAAGCAAACTCTTAATACCAGCAAAAGTGTGACAGAATGACAGAGGACGAAAGGACAAATAAAGCAAACTCTTAATACCAGCAAAAGTGTGACATAATGACGGAGGACAGAAGGACAAATAAAGCAAACTCTTAATACCAGCAAAAGTGTGACAGAATGACAGAGGACGGAAGGACAAATAAAGCAAACTCTTAATACCAGCAAAAGGGTGACAGAATGACGGAGAATGGAAGGACAAATAAAGCAAACTCTTAATACATGTACCAGCAAAAGGGCATAAAAAGTTTCATGTAGATTGGAAAGCAATTTGTCCCTTCTTCTTTGAATGCTGGCATAACAAATTATCACTAAGAGAAATTCATGTTTGCATTGCAAGATTCTTTTAAAATTTGTATTCACTGCAAACTGCGAACTATGAATACCAGTTTAGATAAATGCATTTTCACAAATTTGAAGCTTACCAATAGCTGTGCAAGTGAGATCAACTGTTCTATCACATTTCTCCAATTTACAGGGACATTTATTCTGCTTAGTGCTTATGCAATCCATTTCAATGCTTTGACCACTTTGAGGTATGAGCTGAGAGAATAAGTGTAGGCCCAATACAACCATGACGTCTGCTTCTTTTGATCCTTTGAAAGAGGATATTGCTTTCTCATGCTTGCTCATATCTAAAGTTGAAAGAAAAACAAATACCAGTAAGTATAGTTCGTAAATTATAGATCCCAGAATTGTAAGCATAGAAAGAGGCCCTAGAGGTCACAACGCTCACCTGATACTCACACACTAACTTTAGCTCACCTGATACTCACACACTAACTTTAGCTCACCTGATACTCACACACTAACTTTAGCTCACCTGATACTCACACACTAACTTTAGCTCACCTGATACTCACATACTAACTTTAGCTCACCTGATACTCACATACTAACTTTAGCTCACCTGATACTCACATACTAACTTTAGCTCACCTGATACTCACACACTAACTTTAGCTCACCTGATACTCACACACTAACTTTAGCTAACTGACAGCTGATTATCTAAACTAAAGCCATGCCAAGCCCTGCAGGGCTCGCGCTGGGCTTCGCAAGTGTCGCATTTTGCGACAAAAATTTGACATTTGCGACAGAAAATCGTGATTTGCGACAAAGGGAATTTTCTAGAAATGAGTTTTCAAGTATCGACAAACACGCGAATCCGGCATTGACAGATCGATTTTATTCTGCTTAGTGCTTATGCAATCCATTTCAATGCTTTGACCACTTTGAGGTATGAGCTGAGAGAATAAGTGTAGGCCCAATACAACCATGACGTCTGCTTCTTTTGATCCTTTGAAAGAGGATATTGCTTTCTCATGCTTGCTCATATCTAAAGTTGAAAGAAAAACAAATACCAGTAAGTATAGTTCGTAAATTACAGAATTGTAAGCATAGCAAGAGGCCCTAGAGGTCACAACGCTCACCTGATACTCACATACTAACTTTAGCTCACCTGATACTCACATACTAACTTTAGCTCACCTGATACTCACATACTAACTTTAGCTCACCTGATACTCACACACTAACTTTAGCTCACCTGATACTCACATACTAACTTTAGCTCACCTGATACTCACACACTAACTTTAGCTCACCTGATACTCACATACTAACTTTAGCTCACCTGATACTCACACACTAACTTTAGCTCACCTGATACTCACACACTAACTTTAGCTCACCTGATACTCACACACTAACTTTAGCTCACCTGATACTCACATACTAACTTTAGCTCACCTGATACTCACACACTAACTTTAGCTAACTGACAGCTGATTATCTAAACTAAAGCCATGCCAAGCCCCTGAACTAATTTTAAAATGCCCTAAGAAGAGTCCATTCAGTACCGGAAGAAGAAGCAGAAAGCATTCTGATATTTGTTCTTGTCCATAGATGTGAGAAATACAACGACTGATCACACTGATTATGAGCCTTTGGCTCAGGTGAGCTGAAAAACTTTTAATATATAAATGCACAAACAGTATTTCAAAGTTCAAAGAACTGAGTTACTTAATAGCGATAAACATACAATAAGCATGATAAGTAGAAACGTAGAAACAAATAATAATTATGTTGTCCCCCCCCCCCAGCCATTAAAATCCTTTGATTCATTGTTTATATTTATTCAAGAAGCCTTTAAACTCTCCATGACCCTGTAATGTACAAGTTTAATATTTGTTATTTTTAATTCAAAAATATTCAGAGGTTTGCTATAAATGTTTTCATTTGAATGTTATTTATCCATGTTTACACAAGATGAATTTGAAGACAATTGATCATGATGATCCCTTTTCTCAGATTGTTTACTTATCTTTGCATTCTAATTCAAGATATATATTCCTGAGCCTGAAAACTTGTCAGATAAATTGACAAAAAAGTTGATTTCTTCTAAATCCAAAATTTTTTTTCCTGTGGTTACAGCATGAAAATTTTAATTCACAAATTTTCTTATAGCACTTTAACATTGAAAATGCCCCATCTACTGTCCGTGCAGCTCACTTCAGAAATCGGAAAATAGAAGTTTTCTCTACTTTTTTGGCATATTTACTGATCAAAATTTATATAAGGGTATAGATCTCGAAGTCTCATAACTATTGGAAGATGATATATGTCTTTACGTCGAATACTATACTCACAGTGAAAGAAACAGTTTTAAATAGGGAAATTTCTATGTTAATTTTAGCGTGACGTCGTCAAGAATCAGCGTTAAACATCGGCAATGTAGCACTAAGATTAGCCTAACATAGAAAACTGACCCAATCTATATTCTTTCAATGTGAGTGTAGACATATATCATACACCGTTAGTTACATTGAGAGGTCGAGATCTATCCCCCTTTACAAATTTTAATTGCAAAAATTGCCGAAAAAGTAAAGAAATCTTCAATTTTCCGATTTCTTAGGTGAGCTGCGCAGACAGTAAATTCAATATTCCCTACAGGCTACACGGTCTAAAAAATAATCAAAATACTAGATCTACTCACCACGCATGAAAGCAAAGAGAGGGTCGAAAATTTTGTTGCATTCTCCAGGGATTTCAGTGACACCATTTTGAACTACTCTTGATAACAAATCAATGTTTAACACATCTTTATATGGCAAGATAATGTTTCTCTCTGTTTCATTTTCCCAACTCATACAATCAGAAATGACATCCAACTCATCTTGCAAAACGACATCTGCTGACGTGAATGGTACTCCTTTCGTGCCATTACATGAATTTATTACTGTATTCAGTAAAAAATGGGTTCGTTCCATTAACTGGAGAACATCCTTAAGCGATCTCCTAAATTTATTTTCCTCTATCGTACCTGCGAAAGACGCCATTGTAATATTCGGCCTTTATCCACGTCGGCCTTCGTCTTTTCCGTTCCATGGATACATTTTTAAATGCAATCTCCAAACAGAGTTATCGCTCCTTCCTCTAGATCGTAGGTATCGGGTCCCCCCCCCCCCCCCCCCCCCGGTTCCTGTACCAGGGCTCCTCCGCCCTGGACCTGCTAGGGACCTAGGCAGCTGGATCTGCCACGAAACATTTTGTCATTAGTGGATTTTTATTCTATTAAATTTACAATCAGATTGACAGTTTGGGTGCTGACACTGCTAGAATTTCCAGAAAAAAAAACCGCGTTAACCATTAACAAGGACTTATAAACAGATTGAAAATGATCATTTCACAAAAGGTACCTAGGATTTGCAAGGATGGGGGGCGTGAGGTACGCCCCTAGAATCCGCCACTGATATTGATATGTTAACCGTCAAATTTAAGTATTCCGATAGCTGACGTTTACAAAGTAGAAAAGCTATAGGAGCTCGACGCCAACGACAACCCTCAACCCTTCCCATCTTATATCATAAGGAAAGCAGAAGCGGATGTCATTGTGGGTCTTTTGCGTCAAGCTCCTGTGCACGGAACAGCTACAACTTGCAACAAGGTCATATATATATAGGCGACACAGGCAATAGATTTCAAAGTGAAGAAAAGCGGAACTGAAATCGGACGCATGCGCAGGAGGGTCATTCTACATATATTGTCCCAAATTACTATATTTTTGGGGTAAAAATAAATCGCAAATTTGCTGTTAGCTAATTAGTATGCATTCATAGAAACAAGTTTATGGAGTAGGCGCGCTGATATATCGTAATTCTGATGGTTTAGGCAAAAACTGATTTTGTCATTACCGAAACGTAGTTCAGGACAATATTACGTACAAATTCAACGGAGTTTTAAAGCTGTTACATAAGTATTGTCTGTTACAAAGTGGAATAAGCCAAAATTATCATCTTCTTGAGACAAGTGTACGTAATACCTTACTCCCCCTTGTCGGATGTCATACACAAAACACAAAAAGGGAGTAAGGTATTACGTACACTTGTCTTGAGAAGATGAAAATTATAGGCAAAATAATCATTTTAACAAGAAAAAAACTTGAAATTTATTCTGTTTCGGTAATGACATGCGTTATGGTATTTACAAACGTGTCGGTAATGACGTGTTTGTTTGTTTGTTTGTTTGTTTGGTTTTTTTTTTTTTTTTTTTTTTTTGTTTTGTTTTGTTTTGTTTTGTTTTTGTTTTGTTTTGTTTTGTTTTGTTTTTTTTGTTTTTGTTTTTGCTTTTTTTGTTTTTTGTTTTTTTTTTTTTAGCATTTTCGTCTGTAAGTCACGTTGGTTTATCGTGTGTCTGTGTTTCATATTTCTATGATGTGAGATATCGTTTCTTCAAACGCATTCGAGAATTTCTGTTCGCTCTTCTGAAAAGTGTTTGTAGCATCATATCCCACCAATCCTGTTACGTCTTTCGGTCTATTTTGGACATAACTCTCACATTTTTTTTTTTTTTTTTTTTTTTTTTTTTTTGCCATATTTCATTCTTTACATTGAGGATCACCGATGAGGGTGAAGTACCCGAAACGTGCATGCCTGGTCCATGCTGCTTTATCTGTTCTTAAATGATACATATGAATTTGAAGACGTTTAACAAAGAATCATTTCCTTTTTTTAATTTATGTTTCTAAGATAATGTCCCCCGAGGTACGCCATCATACAGGACCCCACCTCGTTTTTAGAAAAATATATAGTTGAATGGAATCTTGTCACAATGTACAAGTTTCTATTGATTTACATACTTTTAAAAAGCGTTATTAAGGTTGAAAACCCGTAACTGCTTACTTCAACTCGAAATGACGCTGTTTGCCGATGACTAATGATATGCTAATGGTACATATATACTGATATTCGGCAACGATCGGTAAAACTTTGATGTACCGACAAATTCAGTTGTACAATACAAATTGTTTATGTCAACATTTTTTTAGCTCACCTGAGCCAAAGGCACAACATCTGTAAATCAGAAAGCTGTTGTAGACATCATCAATGTTTACTGTTACATACTATAGTTTTACTACCGACATCTGTCAGTCAGAAAGCTGTTGTAGACATCATCAAGGTTTACTGTTACATACTATAGTCTTACTACATGTACCATCATCTATCAATCAGAAAGCTGTTATATATTATCAAGGTTTACTGTTACAAACTATAGTCTTACTACCGTCAATCAGAAAGCTGTTACAGACACCATCAAGATTTACTGTCACAAACTGTAGTCTTACTACCATCATCTATCAATCAGAAAGCTGCTATACTTCATCAAAATTCACTGTTACAGACTATAGTCTTACGTCCAACATCTGTCAATCAGAAAGCTGTTACAGACACCATCAAGGTTTACTGTTACAAACTGTAGTCTTACTACCATCATCTATCAATCAGAAAGCTGTTATACTTCATCAAAATTCACTGTTACAGACTATAGTCTTACGTCCAACATCTGTCAATCAGAAAGCTGTTACAGACACCATCAAGGTTTACTGTTACAAACTGAAGTCTTACTACCATCATCTATCAATCAGAAAGCTGCTATACTTCATAAAAATTCACTGTTAAAGACTATAGTCTTACGTCCAACATCTGTCAATTAGAAAGCTGTTACACACATCGTCAATGTTTACTGTTATAAACTATAGTCTTACCACCAACACCTGTAAATCAGAAAGCTGTTGTAGACATCATCAAGGTTAACTCTTACATACTTAAGTCTTACTTCCAACATCTGTAAATCAGAAAGCTGTTGTAGACTTCATCAAGGTTTACTGTTACAAACTTTAGTCTTACTACCAACATCTGTCAATCAGAAAGCTGTTACAGTCATAATCAAGGTTTACTGTTACAGACTATAGTCTTACTACTGTCAATCAGAAAGCTGTTGTACATAATCAAGGTTTACTGTTACAAACTATAGTCTTACAACCAACATCTGTCAATCAGAAAGCTGTTGTAGACTTCATCAATGTTTACTGTTACAAACTATAGTCTTACTATTGTTAATCAGAAAGGTGTTGTAGACATCATCATGGTTTACTGTTACAAACTATAGTCTTACTACCAACATCTGTCAATCAGAAAGCTGTTGTAGACATCATCAAGGTTTACTGTTACAGACTATAGTCTTACTGCCAACATCTGTCAATCAGAAAGCTGTTACAGACACCATCATGGTTTACTGTTACAGACTACAGATGTTGGTCTGTTACAGAGATGTTGGTAGTAAGACTATAGTCTGTAACAGTAAACCTTGATGATGTCTACAACAGCTTTCTGACTACTGTCAATCAGAAAGCTGTTAGAGGTATCATCCAGGTTTACTGTTACCGACTGTAGTCTTACTACCAACATCTGTCAATCACACAACTGTTAGAGATCTTTGGTCGATCTGAATAACAAATTCTGTGACTTATTTACACCCACCCACCACCCCATCCTCCCCACCCCTTCAATACAAATGATGTTTTTATCAGATTTCTATCTGATCCATTGCATGGTTTACAAACAATACCATTTAACTCATATTATTATAATGTCATAATGTGTTGTACTGACGTCATTTTATAGAGTGAAAAGTAGATATTGCTGATTTGTTTAGTTTCTTTCTCTATGTATTTAAATTCTCTGCTAAGTCTTAATTATGCTATATAATAGGCTGACACTACTCTTAAAGGTTTTGCCATAAAATGCTGGTGTAAAAAGTGATGCTTTTATTTTGTTTCGATCAATGATTATCAATGGATTTCATGCATTCAGCAAGGTTTATTCGTTAATGAATGATTAGATGCGTTTAAAAGACTTTCCTTTTTTTTCCTTTTTCGCCGCAAAATGAACAAATTTGTTTTGAGATTTTTATCTATTGTTACTGAATATATCAAAGTTTGTTTTAAAAAATACTACATGTAAATGGCTTCTTCAAGAGAATATGTCAATAACGCTCTACTTCATAGTGTTCTTTTTTATCGATAGAATTACTAGACAGGAAATATCCTGGAGTGCTCCAAATAGTGTCCCACATTGTCTCTGTGCTCTGTATTTATAAATAAATAACGTATTTTTGTTCTGTACCTTCTAAAACCAAACAAGAACATATCAAGATCAATTCAATTTGTACAATTGTGGAAAATATAATTTATCGATTGGAATTCAAAGGAACTGTATTTTCTTTCCATGTCTAGATCTAATGAAGAATATAGGAAGGTTGTCTAACGAGTAACCCGTGTCCCTATTACAGGGGTCTGATTCCTGAAAACAAGGGCGATTCTTATACATTATATTGAGAGGGTGCCTTTATAATGTAGTACTACATTGTATGGAAACCCAGATGGGACATGTATTAATCATAATTCGTCTTGCCTTCACATGAAATATGTAGCGAGAGTCGCGATATTATCGAACTGTTCAGTTAAGGTCAGTTCATTTTACCCTCCTCTGATTGGCTATTTTTTACCCTCTTCTGATTGGCTATTTTTTGCCCTCCTCTGATTGGTTAATTTTTTACCCTCCTCTGATTGGCTTTTCCGCCAATTCGGTAAAGCTCTTCAATGTTATATCTACCTGGGATGACGTCATCCCAGGTAGATCTATTAGCTATCCGTGTGCCAAAAATAGACCAGAGAGGCTTTTTGTTGTCTAAATAATGATTTGATGATATTATAAAAGATTCTAAAACTTCACGTTATATAAATTATTTTACTTTTACCTCCAGTGGCGTAGCTCTGCCTGAAAAAGTGGAGGGGCGCAACATCCCAAAATTTCTGTTCTGTATGCACAAATTTTAATATTTCTGGTGCAATTTTAAGATAAATGTCTGGCGAGCGGTAGCGAGCCAGGAATTTTTTTTTTTTAGCAAAATATTGACTTATCAGAAAATACTTTCTATACCCTCTATCATTAACAAGTACATGTGATAATATTCTATGTAGTTTGAGTTGAATGTCTTCATGTATATTGATAAAGTAATATGTATATACAGGATGGATCAGAATAACTAAATTATTCAGAACGTCTATAAGAACTGGCGAGCGGTAGCGAGCCAAAGAAAAATTTTGAAAATTGACCGAAAAATTGTAGATTTATGGGACAAAATGTTGCTATTTTAAACAATGTTAATGCATCATAAACTTTTGTTATTGAAAAGTGGGGGGCACAAACATGGTTGTGCCCCCTCCCCCCTCTTTTCAAAAGGAGGGATGTGCCCCCGCTGCCCCCCCCTCCTTCTCCTACGCCCTTGTTTACCTCGGTAAATACGATGGATAAGCTCCCCTGGAGAAGCAATGGCGAGGTGAATATTGTCTTCTAGAGGTAGCTAAACCATCGTATTTACCTCGGTAAAAGTAACTAATTGTATAGTATAATATCAATAAATATATTTATCATCATATAATCATCTAAAGGTCATCTCTTAGGTGGGTAATCGCTAGAAACGTAATTCACAGTGTTACTTACGGGCTTCCATAACCTTGTGCCATTCTGTCGTGTGGATAATTTAATTGCAGTATACTTTAAGATTGGACTGGGTATGAGTGTAAAAATAATGAAAGTACTTGAAAGAATAATACTCGTACTCATTGTTCAGGGATGGATTGTAGCTGCAAATAGTATGTATAAAAGTATCTAAATAGGTTTTTATAGAAAAATATTTTTTTCTAGTCTGCTGTATGGTTAAAATTTTCTACATAAGACAATACCGAATGAGGATTTTTCCCTGGCTATTACTAATAAACACTGATCTAGACTAGAAGGGCATTCATATTTTGGGGTCAAGGGTTAAAAAAAAGGGGATGGGGACGATCATGAACTATATCGGGTTTCTTTGGTGATACAGGTAGTTAGCAATTTTTGCTTCTTCAAAATTCACTGAAGTGCTTTAAAATAACGTCATCAAACAGCGATTCTAAATGGTGAAAGATCGCAAACAAATACTTATGAAAATTAAATCAGTGAATTGAAATATTTTGACAAACTGTGTGTTGCAAAGCACAAAAAATCCTACTGCAAATAGCATCTGACATATTTTCGCAATCACAGCTTCCAGAAACAATCCCTCGATCATGAACGATAATCTTTTTATTTTATTTTCAACGATTTTCGACGTAATTTTTAAGCTTCTCTGGTATTTTATTTGATTATTTTAATGCCACGTGTGATATAATTCTTCTACGTATCAGTAAGAATGGATGACGAAAAAAAGTGTTCCACGGGGACCAAATTAATATATGGAAAACATGCCCAAATGTACGTAAATGACGATTGTATAACAGGTATCTGAGTAAATATTGGATAATAAATAAATAAACTAGAATTAAGCAAAATTTAATATATATAAAAAAAATGCCGCAATTGGTCAGACAATGCCCATGCAACAAAAGCCGATATTCAGCATTATCACCTTGCAATTGATATAAATACCCCAAAAAAATTAACCGAAATGTGTTTTTCAAGTTAAAGAAAATATCACACCATATTGACCTCGCAAAAAGTCCATAATGGCATATTATTCTATAAGCTATAAATAGCGACGCTGGGATTGGCTGATAACGTCACCGACGCTCCTGGATAAATCACCATATACAATAGTCTAAAAATAGACCGGGATTACCCCCACTAACTTCTGCAAATGGCGACGTTATTTATTGTGAATCAAATATGAAATTATAGAATAAAACAGTTATGGACTTTTAACTCAGTATATATGATGTGATTTTGACTAACTATGAAGATATTGACCTCGGCTTCGCCTCGGTCAGTATTTTCATTGTAAGTCAATATCACATCATATACACTGAGTTAAAAAAGTCCATAATTGTATAGTAGTATTTTTTTGTGTTATATCGCGAAACTTTCGCGTGAGTACGTACGTAAAACTGTCGCGTTATACCGCGAGACTTTCGCGATATAAAGTGATTTTCGCGATATAACGCAAAATATCGCAATATTACGTGGAAGTATCGAGATGTAATGCGAAAGTATTGCGATCTAATGCGAAGGTATCGCGATAAAACGCAAAAGGAGCTGTTATGATAAGGCGTAAAATATGCCCTGAAAAGTCGAAATTTCAAAATGCAAAAACTGAGAAAGTTTTTCGGTAAAATAAGAAGTAACTTGGTCCAGATATGAATCTTCTGTAATGTTGGATAAATTTTTCAAAATATGACCGATTTTTGGGTTAAAATAAGCGTTTTCCCATAGAAATCAATGGAAAACGGAAAAGTTTTTCTACAACATTGTTCCCCCCCCCTCGGTTCAGAATGCCACTTTCACCAAAGGTGTATATCAATAAAACACATTTTCTGGCCAAGTGGGGTTCTGAACCGAGGGGGGGGGGGGGACAATGTCCCACAGGCGAAAAACGAAAAAAAGGGGGGATGGATGAATATTTTAGAATCAGTCTTTAGAGCAGTAAGATAAATTAAATTTGCAATTTTTTCTTTTATTATCATGTAAAAATCTATTCCGAGTGTGTTCCCATCAAATATTTAACCGTTAGGTAGTAAACAAACGAGAAAGTTGTATATTTCTACACTGTGCGTATTTCGCGCCTGAAAGCTACATATGTGGCTGATAAATACGAAATATAACCGTTTTTCAGAAGGTTAATTTCTCTTATCCAATTTTGATATTAAAAGGTACAGAAGTATAATATAAATCATATTTATGTAAAGTAAAATAAATGCATTTTTTGTGAATTTTCGTTCGATATTTGACGTTTTCTCTCATCAGTACCCCTACCTCTTCAACTCCTAATTATAACACCTTTCACCAAATCTATTTAAATAAAATTCCTACTTGGAATCTTCTAATACTTTATTTTATAAACCCGACCACTTTTTTTCCTGAAATAGAAGGACAGCGCACGAGAAATAATCCAGTGATTTCAGGGCTAAATCAAGCCCTTATCTTAACAGCTTCTTATCGCAGTATAACGCGAAACTTTTGTTTTGATGTATCGCAAAAGTATAGCGTTATTATGCATAACTTTTGCGTTATTAGGCGAATTATTTATTTTTCTCTTCAACCACTAGAGCCCTATGGACTTTCGTTGTATAGGAATTATCATAACTCTCTTTACTTCTTTTTAAGGATTTGTTTCCTACGGAGTTAAAAAATCACACACGGAGGCATTCGATTACTGCAGAGACCATCAACAAAAGTTTGTGACAATAGATACAAGTCAGAAACATTCCGAAGTGATGAACTACATTCATAGTAGTTTGAGGTAAAGGACTTATTGGCCGATATCAAGGCCATTCGCCAATCAACCATACTAGATACAAGTATTAGCTTTTACAAAAAGCTTGCCGTCAGTAAGCTGATTCTAAATGTTGTAAATTCTAGTTAGAAAAAAAAATGGAAATAAAATGCATTTACCAATCGCATATTTCCGGGCTTTTCCGATTCAAGTGACGGAAATTTCCGAAAATCTGCGATTGTTATAGGACGTATCGGTATAAAGACTTTTCGATGCATATTTCGGAAGAAAATACACTGATGCGATATGGCTTTCAATTGTCCGATCATCTAAACTCTTAAGCCGACCTGATGAGAGAATCTTATACACAGATTCTGAATAACCTAGACGAATATTTGCATTTTATGCAATTGTCAACCAACCATATTGCCAAGAAGTATTCAATCCGTGCAAGTAGGTTACGGATGATTACAGTATACCGTCAGTCATGACTGACGGTAATTATACAGTTAAAGTATACCATTGAGGGAGTTAGCACGATTCTGGTTCCCCGAGACCAGACCTATTTCCCGAGGCGACTGTTTTATTATACCGAAACAAACATTATACTGTAACAAACATATCTCTTAGGTATACCGAAACAAACATTATACTGAAACAAACATATCTCTTAGGTTCACATGGTTCCAATGGAAATTCTAATGATTTCGACTGAATGACTGAGTAACGGAAAATATTAATTTCTGATTATAAGATAAACAGAAACATAATTTATCATACTCATACATGTTTAATTTTTGATTGTTTTATTTTATTGCGGATTAATTTATGTGCTAAGCGGATAGGAGGCGGATTACTCTGCTTGCGTATTAATAGCGTCATCCGATCATTGATTCAACCTTCAACGGCGCTGATTGGCTGATACTAACACACCCCCAAAGAAGCTCCGCCCCATTTTGAAACTAACTCCCTAGGGAAATAGTCTTCGCAACTAACGCACCCCTTTGCAGGGAAATGGTCTTATCAGGCGATTTTCAGGGATTTAGTTAAATTTATGAGTCTCTTTTTATATAGGAAAAAATCAGTAGAGGTATAATAAATACCGAGGTCAAGGTCATAAATTCAAAAATTTTGGTATCCATGGAAAGGTTTTGTCACATATGAAATATGAAAGCCCTATCACTTACCATTCAAAAGTTATGGACAAGGTTAAAGTTTTTGTGAGTGACGGACTGTCGGACGGACAGACAGACGAACGAACGAACCGTTTTGAATGTCCCCGCGCTTTCGCGAAAATGGGGGACTATTAGAGGAACTTTGTATTGGTCATATGAATACTTAAATGTTTTACGATTGCCAAAATTGCTCAAAAATTTGTATTTGATGGAAGAATTTGATATGTGGCCGCACTAAGATTAAACTGTAAGGACAAAAAATTATAATTATAATCCTTCATATGTAGATTTTTTTGTTCGTGTTAGTTAATGCTTTTGAATACCACAGAATGTCTATACCAGCATCAACATAAGAAGATAATTGTGGGGTTTCTAGAAATAAAGAAAGAATTATGCACCTCACTCGAGGAAGTTTTTTGTTTTTTGAAACTATCTCCCTAGGGAAATAGTCTTCTCAACTAACGCACCCCTTTGCAGGGAAATAGTCTTATCAGGCGATTTTCAGGGATTTAGTTAAATTTAATGAGTCTCTTTTTATATAGGAAAAAATCAGTAGAGGTATAATAAATACCGAGGTCAAGGTCACAAATTCAAAAATTTTGGTATCCATGGAAAGGTTTTGTCACATATGAAATATGAAAGCCCTATCACTTACCATTCAAAAGTTATGGACAAGGTTAAAGTTTTTGTGAGTGACGGACTGTCGGACGGACAGACAGACGAACGAACGAACCGTTTTGAATGTCCCTGCGCTTTCGCGAAAATGGGGGACTATAAGAGGAACTTTGTATTGGTCATATGAATACTTAAATGTTTTACGATTGCCAAAATTGCTCAAAAATTTGTATTTGATGGAAGAATTTGATATGTGGCCGCACTAAGATTAAACTGTAAGGACAAAAAATTATAATAATAATCCTTCATATGTAGATTTTTTTGTTCGTGTTAGTTAATGCTTTTGAATACCACAGAATGTCTATACCAGCATCAACATTAGAAGATAATTGTGGGGTTTCTAGAAATAAAGAAAGAATTATGCACTTCACTCGAGGAAGTTTTTTGTTTTTTGTTTACGATTTTCCTTTCCCAATTCAGTCATATTGATAATAATTTGTGTGTTTTCATACCTGGCGGGAGGGTACCTTTCGGAAAAAGTTCCGGACGTAAAACATATTATTAAATTACTATGGCCTAATCGTAACTCTCCGCTTTTCCCGCGAATATACAGGAAAATTTAAGTTTGCAGTAAAATTTGAGTCAAGCAATTTATGAATGCATGACTATGACGAGTGTTGCATCTTGAGTTGTCTAGTATAAATGTACCTCTTTTCTAACTTTTCAGAATGATAAACACATAAGTTTCTTTTGTGTGTGTGTGTGTGTGAGGGAGGGTGTGTGTGTGTGTGTGTGAATTTCATGCATAGCTTTATTACATTTTAAACCTATTTCGACGAAAGATTTAATAAATGTTGATATCGATCCAAACTCCCCGGTCGAGCTCGCTCCTGAGCGGAACTAGATCGCTGGTAGAAGTTTGGATATCGACCAAGCTTTTTTCGAAAGCTATTGTACGTGTAATATACTATATCATTTGTTGTGTTGCTCAATATATTCCCTAATTCTAATTGCAAATATCGTTTATAAAAATCGAATATTGCCTGAACTTCTTCTTTATTCAATTATTTTTGTATCAGTACTCCTTGATTTCAATTGCAAATATCACGGAAAATACTTTGAACCTTTCATAAAAAACTGATAAGGAACAATTCATATATGGGTAATTAGATGAACTGATACATTTTACTTTCGTTTCTCATAAGTCTCATTTTGGGTATTTATATCGGTATTACATATTGTACTGAGATTGTAACGTGTATAATGTCATAATTATTTATTTCATTGTTGATTGTGGAGCATGCGCGGGGATCATTTGACGTCATGACAATTTGATCCTCTAGATTTTGCCAAAAATCCTTTTTTTTTTTTTTTTTTTTTTTTTTCTCCATTTTTTTTTTTTTTTTTTTTTTTTTTTTTTTTTTTTGGTATATGTTCCGAATCATTGACTGGCACCCCCCTTTCTTTCCTTTCTTCCTTTTCAGTGGCAATATAGCTTATATCTGGATCGACCTGATTTACTATAGAGACGAGAACCTATTGAAGACAACTGAGGGAATAGTTTCCGAGTACCTTAGTTGGGATGTCAGGCAACCCTCAAATAATATGGACGCTCATTGTGTCAGAATGTCAACGAATTCGTCAAACTTCAAGTTGGGATATTGTAACAGAGAAAAACATTTTATATGCGAAGGTATTTTTCTGTTTTCATATAAGAACTAGTTAAATTCCCATGCGTGGAAGATTATAATAAGAATTACAATTGAAATAATTTAATTTTTTTTTTTTGGACAACAAATCTGAGGTGCCCTCTAGCGGACGTAAAATAACTATATGACCTAAAAGGCAAATGTTATAATTATGAATAAGATCTTTACCAAAAGTTGATCGGGTCCTATTTCAAACCTATATTTACAGGAAAATCAAGTTCATTTTTTATTTCTCATTCAAACCTATATATATGTACTGGAAAATCAATTTCATTTTTTTAATTTCTCGTCACTATCAGACTATACGTCTCTTTTCAGATAATCGCTCGTGTGATGTTATATGTGGATGTGAGAACGAGGTGTATAATTGGTCAGATCCTTTGTTTGTGGAAAAAGTGACCGTAAAACTTGAAAACATAAAGAAGAATCTAACAATAGAGAAAGCCACTCTGACGTCATATAAAAATTCTAAAATTAGCGCTGATGATGAGCGGAAATCAGCTGCGGTAACCGGACTTGTGGGCGTGGTTATTCTTGTTTTAGTGGTGGCAGCCATTATTATACCCGATGGCATAAAACTTATCAAGTTTCTTTATTTACATGCGATGAGAAAGAGTCGAACAATCAATGGAAAATAGAAATGAAACAGTTTACTATATGGATTTTATATACCCCTCTCCCCCACACGACGAAGTAAGGGATAGACCCGGTATTTTTGCTCCCAGTAACCCTTAACTAAATCTACTTCTTTGCGTTGGGAAGATTTTGTCCCAAAAATCCTGTTTGAGCTTAAAAAAAAATAAAGAAAAAGAGTATTCCTATTCCAGGTTGAATGACCGGCGAAAAAAATCCAGATAATTTAATGTTTATTATATTTCTTTAAAGGAAGCCCGTCTCCCATCACTACGAAAGCTTATTAGTGCCAAAAAAAAAAAATAATAAAAAGTAGTTCTAACAAGATAAAAACTCGTTCAAACGAATTAAAAACTCGTTCAAACAAGTTAAAAAGTCGTTCAAACTAAAAACTCGTTCAAACGACTTACTAGTATGTAACTCGTTCAAACGACTTATGTAAACTCGTTCAAACAAGATTGAAAGTCGTTTAAACAAGTTAAAAAGTCGTTTAAACAAGTTAAAAAGTAGTTTGAACGACTTTTTATCTTGTTAGAACGACCTTTTTTTCTCGTTTGAACGAGTTTTTATCTTGATTGAACGACTTTTTATCTCGTTTGAACGACTTATTAACTTGTTTGAACTACTTTAATTTTTTTTCTTTCCCAAAAATGTCACTAATAAGCTTTCTTACATTCCGGCCCTAAAAGCAAAAAAACAAAAACAAAAACAAAAAACAAAACAAAACAAAACAAAACAAAACAGCGACCAAAAAACAAAAAACAAAAAACAAACCCCAACCTGCTTCATGGTCGAATTTCAGAGATATGCCTCTTTTGTCGTTGATACTGCAAATCACTCAAATGAGTATTTATACGAGTAAGGGTACTCCGGGGCCACAGGCTGAATCTGTACCCTGGTCACATGGTTTTTTGTTTATGTAAGTGGCTATGACCTTGAACTCTGACCTGTGCCTCTTGTCATGGTGATCCTTTTTAGGCAAGTATGAATATCCAAGGGATACAGGCTGAATCTGCGCCCTGTTCAAATAGTATAGTTCATGTTATAAGTGGTTATGACCTTGAACTTCTCGGCCTCTGACCTCAAACACCTTCCCCTTGTTGATTTCAATGACTTTCTATACCTACTTGGGTTTCGTTAACTTTTAAAATAGAAATGGACAACATATTCTATAATATATAGCGGAAATCTTACAATGAAACACTCCAAAACATATGTTTCATAACGCATCGTAACATGTACATCTGTGTACATATTGAATACTCCTGAAGGTTGGTAGTGGTACATGTACTTTGAATCAGATAAATCTTATACATGTAAATTCAACCAAGCTGTTAAGGACAGACACAGGACTCAAAATGTTTAAATCTCTTCACTGAAGAGTTCATTGTTTAATACTACCGAGTTTCCGTTTTGACTTCGATGATTCTTCATTCTTATATATACTTATGTGACAACTATTCTGCTCATTTGACGAGTCCCTGAATGAGGGGGTGGATAGGGTGAAAGGGAGGGGGAGGAAGGGGCGGGAGGAGGGATAGAGGGGGAGGGAGAAAGAGGCGGGAGGAGGAAGGAAAGGGGGCGGGAGGGGGGAGGTAAGGGAAGGGTAAAAATGAAGGGGAGGGAGAGAGGGGGGAATGGAAGATAGGGAGGAGGGAGGAAAGGGACGGGAGGAGGAAGGGGCGGGTGGGGAAGGTAAGGGAAGGTTGAAAAAGAGGGGGAGGGAGAGATGGAGGAGGGGGGGGGAGATATTACTTACACATTGCATTCACAAACACATGATGGATCTAGAAAAAAAAAATCCGCGGAGGGGAGGGGGTTCCCAAGTTATCAGAAGGTCCAGCCCATCGTTTCGATCAAAAGTATACGTTCAAACGTGAAAATCTGCATTTATGGCAAATTCTAGTCTAAATCTGCGCTTGCATAAACGTATAGATAAGTAAAGTATGTCTGTCTATTACATATGTGTATGGACATGTTCCCTATCTAAAGTTTTTTTTTTTTACATTTGCCATGAAATCATCAAATATTTTGGTATGTGCAAAAAATCCAAACAAACACCACTCCTACATAGTACATAATTGTCAGATACATACAGAAAGCCATAGACATCGGATATCGTTAAAACTTCAACAATCGGGTGTCAATTTCTTTAAATTTACTTGGGTAAGATACCATTTTCTTTTTTCAGGTTCTAATATAAAATTCTAAAGATGTTCTGTTTCAATTTTGAAAAAAAAAATATACTATAGAAATTATTCGAAAATGGATTTTGTACCTTTTGCCATAATGAGATAAGGGCAGAAATCACTGACTCCATAAGATTAGGAAGTTCATAAAACTCAAAATGTACATTGGAGGCACTATATATCAAGTTCTATGGAATCTCAATATTTTTATGATTTAGAATGCCACTCAAAATTTAAGAGAAAGACATAAAAGAATCGGATTTGCAGGCTCTGACCTTAATTCATAAAATTGTTGAAGATTCTAATGCCATATAAAATTCCTGTTTCTATCGGACCTTTGACCCAGAGGAAACTGCAATGAAATCTCCATAAGTAAATGAAGGAATGAAGATCCTTTGTTGATTTGTCATTTAATGTATTCTGTTCAACAGGTGTCCAACACTTAATACGTCCTCTTTGAATATATATATTTTCCATGTGTTTTCGTCATTTATATTGGGAAAGAAGGAGGACCTGACGGACGATATAATTTATACCGTAATATATTTTTGTTATCTCGATCACTTTCCATGAGACACAGGTTTAAAACAATGTTTCTTGGTAACGTCCCCTGGTGCCCATACATTATGGTCTACTGTCCACTACAGTCCCCTGGTGCCCTTACATTGTGGTCCACTGTCCAGTACAGTCCCCTGGTGCCCCTTACATTGTGGTCCACTGTCCACACTACAGTCCCCTGGTGCCCTTACATTGTGGTTCACTGTCCACTACAGTCCCCTGGTGCCCCTTACATTGTGGTCATTGTCCACTACAGTCCCCTGGTGCCCTTACATTGTGGTCCACTGTCCACTACAGTCCCCTGGTGCCCCTTACATTGTGGTTCACTGTCCACTACAGTCCCCTGGTGCCCCTTGCATTGTGGTCATTGTCCACTACAGTCCCCTGGTGCCCTTACATTATGGTCCACTGTCCACTACAGTCCCCCTGGTGCCCTTACATTGTGGTCCACTGTCCACTACAGTCCCCCTGGTGCCCCTTACATTGTGGTCATTGTCCACTACAGTCCCCTGGTGCCCTTACATTGTGGTTCACTGTCTACTACAGTCCCCTGGTGCCCCTTACATTGTGGTCCACTGTCCACTACAGTCCCCTGGTGCCCTTACATTGTGGTCATTGTCCACTGCAGTCCCCCTGGTGCCCTTTACATTGTGGTCCACTGTCTACTACAGTCCCCTGGTGCCCCTTACATTGTGGTTCACTGTCCACTACAGTCCCCTGGTGCCCTTACATTGTGGTCCACTGGCCACTACAGTCCCCCGGTGCCCTTACAATGTGGTCATTGTCCACTACAGTCCCCTGGTGCCCTTACATTGTGGTCCACTGTCCACTACAGTCCCCTGGTGCCCCTAACATTGTGGTTCACTGTCCACTACAGTCCCCTGGTGCCCCTTACATTGTGGTTCACTGTCCACTACAGTCCCCTGGTGCCCCTTACATTGTGGTCATTGCCCACTACAGTCCCCTGGTGCCCTTACATTGTGGTGCACTGTCCACACTACAGACCCCTGGTGCCCCTTACATTGTGGACCACTGTCGACTACAGTCCCCTGGTGCCCCTTACATTGTGATCCACTGTCCACACTACAGTCCCCTGGTTCCCCTTACATTGTGGTCCACTGTCCACACTACAGTCCCCTGGTGCCCCTTACATTGTGGTCCACTGTCCACACTACAGTCCCCTGGTGCCCTTACATTGTGGTCCACTGTCTACTACAGTCCCCCTGGTGCCCTTACATTGTGGTCCACTGTCCACTACAGTCACCTGGTGCCCCTTACATTGTGGTCAACTGTCCACTACAGTCCCCTGGTGCCCTTACATTGTGGTCCATTGTCCACTACAGTCCCCTGGTGCCCCTTACTTTGTGGTCCACTGTCCACACTGCGGTCCTCTGGTGCCCCCTACATTGTTGTCCAATGTCCACACTACAGTCCCCTGGTGCCGTTACATTGTGGCCCATTGTCCACTACAGTCCCCTGGTGCCCTTATATTGTGGTCCACTGTCTACTACAGTCCCCTGGTGCCCCTTACATTGTGGTCCACTGTCCACACTACAGTCCCCTGGTGCCCTTACATTGTGGTCCACTGTCCACTACAGTCCCCTGGTGCCCCTTACATTGTGGTCCACTGTCCATTACAGTCCCCTGGTGCCCCTTACATTGTTGTCCACTGTCCACACTACAGTCCTTTGGTGCCCCTTACATTGTGGTCCACTGTCCACTACAGTCCCCTGGTGCCCCTTACATTGTGGTCCACTGTCCACTACAGTCACCTGGTTCCCCTTACATTGTGGTCCACTGTCCACACTACAGTCCCCTGGTGCCCCTTACATTGTGGTCCACTGTCCACACTACAGTCCCCTGATGCCCTTACATTGTGGTCCACTGTCCACTACAGTCCCCTGGTGCCCCTTACATTGTGGTCCACTGTCCATACTACAGTCCCCTGGTTCCCCTTACATTGTGGTCCACTGTCCACACTACAGTCCCCTGGTGCCCCTTACATTGTGGTCCACTGTCCACACTACAGTCCCCTGGTGCCCCTTACATTGTGGTTCACTGTCCACTACAGTCCCCTGGTGCCCTTACATTGTGGTCCACTGTCCACTACAGTCCCTGGTGCCCTTAAATTGTGGTTCACTACAGTCACCCAACTACTGAACACTTTGCATGCACAGGAGCTCGATGCCATTGATCAACAAGAATATCCGCCTCAATTTTCCTTTGACTAGATTGGAAGGGGCGAGTGTAAATGAAGGTTGTTGGCATCGAATTCCTGTGCTTGCATTAGAATCGTGTATAGTTCAATATACTGTCACTTTGTATATTACCAATCATAAATGTTATATGTTATGCTCTTATTTGGAATGAATAAATTTTGAATTGTATTTATATTGTATTGTATTGTATTGTGTTGTATTATTATTGTATTGTATTTGTATTATGTTGTATTGTATTGTGTTGAGTTGTGTTGTATCATTATTGTATTGTATTGTAATTGTTTTTGTATTGTATTGTATTGTGTTTGAATTGCATTGTATTGTGTTGCGTTGTATTATTATTGTTTTGTATTACATTGTATTGTGTTACATTGTATTGTATTACATTGTATTGTATTACATTGTATTGTATTACATGTATTGTATTATGTTACGTTGTGTTGTAATATTATTGTATTGTATTTGTATTGTATTGTGTTTGTATTGTATTGTATTGTGTTTGTATTGCATTTTTTTGTGTTGCGTTGTATTATTATTGTATTGTATTACATTGTATTGTATTACATTGTATTGTATTACATTGTATTGTATTGTGATGAGTTGTGCTGTATAATTATTATATTGTATTGTGTTTGTATTGCATTGTATTGTGTTTCGTTGTGTTGTATTATTATTGTATTACATTGTATTGTATTTGTATTGTATACATGTAATTTGTCTTACTTTTGAATGTCTATTTAATTGTAATCAAACATACTATAATCACTTCGATCTTGATTGAATCTGAGGGGTTTGATTCAGGGTCCCGCTACAAGACAGATGGAATTTAACAATAGAGAATATGAGTTTCAAATATTTTACAAATCACTGTCGTTGTACGCGTATATTGACATCCAGTGGACTCTAAATTTATTAAGGCGCGAAGTCAATAAATATTTGTTTACAACTTAATAGGGCGATAAACTTTATCAATGAAAAGGCTACCTGACATTCATATCACGACAGGTGAAAACTGTAATTGCACTTCACGGATCTTAGTAACTCATAATCCGCTAATTGTACCCAAAGTGTTTAGATTTAGATAAGTTTAAGTCACATAAGATGATACGAGATAAATATTCTTGCTAAACAAATCAAACTAGCATGAAATTGATCTCATAAATCATATAATATATGAGGATCTTGAAATTTTTTCCGGGGGGATTCAAGCTTGACCAGGTTTTTTTTTTTAGAAAATAAGGGAAAAAACAATTTTAGAAAAGGAGCTGTTAAAAAGATAAGGTATTGATTTAGCCCTGAAATCTCTCGATTATTTCTCATTCGCTGTCCTTCCATTGTAGGAAAAATAGTGGTTATGATGAAAACATAAAATATTAGAAGATTTCTTGCAGGTATTTTATTTTAATAGATTTGGTAAAATATGTTATAATTACGGATTGAAGAGGTAAGAGGTACTGATTCCAGAAAACGTCAAATACTGAGCGAAAATTCATAAAAAAAATTCTGCATTATTTTACACAAATTTGATGTTTATTATGCTTCTGCATACCTTTTAATGTCGAAACTGAATATAAGAAATTAACTTTGAAGATAGTATATCGATATAATCGGAAAATTCTTCAATCAGGAAACTGGAAAATACTGTTTTATTTCGTACTTATTAACCACTTTAATATGTAGTTTTCTCAGGCACGAAATCGCACAGTGTAGAAATAGACAACTTTCTCGTTTATTTCATTCCTGAGGGTTAAATATATGATCTGAGATTATACTAAAAAAAAGAGACTCTTAAATAGTCATTCATCCCCCTTTTTTTCATTTTTCACCTGAAGGACATCCCCCCTCCCCAAATCTGTCAGAACCCCACTTGGCCAGAAAATGTGATTTATTGATATAAACCTTTGGTGAAAGTGGCATTCTGAACCGAGGTGTGGCAACAATATTGTGCAAAAACTTTTCCGTTTTCCATTGATTTCTATGGAGAAATCGCTTACCTTTACCCAAATATCGGTCCTATGAAGAATTTATTCAACCTGACAGAAGATTCATATGTGGACCAAGTTACTTGTCATTTCTTAAGAAGAATTTTCTCAAATTTTGAATTTTGAAATTTCTTAACAGCTCCTTCCAAAATCCTTAGAGCAAATTCTAAATTTTTGTGTACAAAAATACGGATGCTTATGCATAGGTTGTAGCTTCGACACTGGACTTATCGCACCCCTCTGATTTTGTTTTGTTTTTGTTTCTTGTTTTTTTTTCCCAAATACCTAATTGTTCAAGTTTGACCTCAACGAAACAGCTGTCAAAATTTCTGCATATTACTATGTACCTTTAGGAAAAAAAAATAATAATAAGCGCTAACCAGAAAATAAAGTCCTTGATTATTGATTTAAGTTCTGTCTCTAATTATAAATAAAACAGATGACTGGCAAGCAAAAGCGAATAAGAAGCTAAAAATCTTGAATTTTCACATAAATACAACTATACATGTAGCGAGCCAGCGAATTCTTTTCTCAGAATTGGAATAAAATCCTCTATTCATCATCACTCTTAACAATAGTGCCCTTATTTATTGACCAAGGTGACGCAGCATCGTTTGAAAATAACGTATGTAATAAATTCTGGCAAGCGGAAGCGAGCCAAAGAAAAATTTCGAAATGCTGACGGCAAAATTTTATCAAAAGGGATGATTTCTAATAAAAATTCATGTTATATTTTCAAATATTATGACAAAAAAAGGGGAATCGGGACTTAGTCTTATGAGGTGTATTTATATTTTTTTTAACTACACTTCGAAAATTCCGGGGGGGGGGTCCGGAACCCCCCCCCCCCCCCCCCCCCCCCTTCTGGATCCGCGTTTGGCTTACACAGGAATTGTTACCCCTAAAAAAACAAAGGTCGATGTCGAACTTCTTTAAACGTACACTGTGACCGTTTATGACTTCTTCAAAAATTGAAAAATACATATATTTCTATGTTGATTTTACATTTTATTCAATAAATATATTGCATCAGTTCAATAGACAAGAAGAAAATTATGGACGTGACAAGTGTGACTAGATTGACCTTTTTGCACTCTACACAGATAGGCACAAGTGATTGGTGAACACAAGATACATAGAATAACGAATAAATTTCACAAGATACAAAAGTCTGCACTGAAAATAAATTAGGTTTTTCAGTTCCTTTACACATAAATAATCTGATAAATATATAGATCTAGTTTGGACATCTGTCAATGTTATTGGATTCATCATTAACTGAAAATCGATTGTAAATGTATAATCATGACAAATTCATAAAAATATATTTGATAAATATATTTTTCCAGTATACATGATATATGTAGAAATATTACTTTACATAAATAGATTTATAAACTTCCAAGTATCGTAAGATTGTAAAAACAATCACAAAAGACGATTACTGTTGGAGGGAATATGGAGAACCCCCTCCCCCTTTTTCATAAAATCGACTGACAGATTTTGTTAAGTTTTTGGCAAGAACTAACAGATGAGTTTTCCTAATTCGGAACACCGAGTTGGTTCTCGATACTACATACAGTAACCAATTGGGTGCATTCTCGGAACTTTCCGACGCTTGCTTGGAAAGGCTCGGGAATATGCGATTGCGTCGCTCCGGATCAAATTATCCTGTGACATCAAAAATTGACGATCCGCTGCTAATAATAGACATATCAGTATCTATGGTAGTGTCTGGAGAAAAGTCTGCTAGGTCGTCTAACAAGATGTACGGACTACAGTCGTGAGGAACGGGCACCGACTGCTGTGGAAAAAACTGTACGGTTTGCTGCGATCGTGGGTCCATGTACCTCTCCATGTTGTTGTCATATTGCATATAATTTGATGACGTCACAGCCTCGCATTGGATAGAAGATGACGCAGTTGCAGCCTGCAATGGACTTGTGTCTCTGACGTTACCGAAATTGGCTTGAGATACGGAAGTACACGATGGCAGTCCACAGGAAACCGGACTAGAATGTGAGTACGGTATTCTAGCCACCGGAGATACGCCGTTGTTGATTGGAGAATGGCTGTACGCAACTTGAGGGGAAGGCAACGAATAAACATTATGATAAGACACATTTTGGTTTGGCTTAGACACCTCGAAAGTGTTATTGTAATAGAATTGATATTGTTTGGCATATGTAGATTCCGGTAGTAGAGTTCTGGGGTTTAACTGTAGACCGCCAGCCACTAAGTTCATTGTATTTTGAGAAAGTCCCTTCGACAAAGCTTTTGCAAACGTGACCGAATCCGGTTTGACTCCAGACTCTAGAATGTCCGATAAGGCACTGATGTAATTGCGGGCAAGACGGAGGGTTTCAATTTTGGACAGTTTTTGTGTTTTAGAATAACAAGGCACGTGTTTTCGCAAGATATCTAAAGCATCATTTAGCCCGTGCATTCTGTTTCGTTCCCTTGCGTTCGCTTTTACCCTCCGAAGTCGTAATTTGGCTATTCTAGCTTTGGTCATTCGCTTCTTTTTTGGACCTCTCTTTTTCGGAACTTTGGGTTCTTCCTGTTTGTCTTTTCTCTTCCTTCCCGTACTGCTCTTTTGATTTTTGTTCTCATCCGGGGAGTTAACTTCGGAATCATCGTCATCACTTTCAATCAACTCGGAGATGTCATCATCAAGGTCAATATCGTCAAGGTCACTTCCGGTAAAACTCAAATCCTGTTCCGCTTCGGAATTTTCCTGCATTTTTATTGGCATTTTTTAAGGAAAACTGAAAAGAGAAAGAAATCAAGTTTTAACATCAGCTTCAATTTTAATTTTTTGAAAATGACAATTTGACATCGAAAGGATGTAAAACTTTTTACAGTGATAGGCGTATATTATTTCATAGATGCAAAAGTGAACGAAGGATGGTTGAGACTTGTAGAAAATCTCAACTGTCAAAAAGAAAATAACAGTTTCAGAATATTTTCAAAAATTAGATTGGCACGTTTGTGTGATTAATACATGAGAAATTTCACTTTTCTAAAGAAGTTTTTATTTTTCAAACATTGTTTCTATTAATATCTACGATTTCATGTGTGTGGAGCTTAATTTATCGATCAGTTTCTTTGTAATTCTACTTTTCATTGCTTATATTGATCGACAAATTATTAAATGATAACATTTTGAGTTTATAGCATTTATAAAACGTCATAAACTTAGTATTTTGTCTCCTACATTTTTCATCCTTGGGTGTTGTTTCTTGTCGTATGATCATCATGATTTGATAACATTAATAAAACGTCATAAACTTTGTATTTTGTCTCCTACATTTTTCATCCTTGGGTGTTGTTTCTTGTCGTATGATCATCATGATTTGATAACATTAATAAAACGTCATGAACTTTGTATTTTGTCTCCTACATTTTTCATCCTTGGGAGTTGTTTCTTGTCGTATTATCATCATAATTTGATAATATTAATAAAACGTTTCAATTTCTCACATCAATTGGAAACTTCATAATACAATGTGATAATTACGAATATTAGTCATAGTGATTACGCCATGAGTACACTTGGGAGTTCTCCACAGTTTCGGATTCACTTAAAACAGTAAATGGTCGTTTAAGTTTCCAGCACAAAGGACTGTGTCATATGGCATATTAATATAATGGGGTATAACCTTTCCTTTTTTCACAAGATAGAAATGATAAATCGGTGGGCATTCTCATATTTGCTGATTAACAAATATCACCAAATAGCGTACATTTCATATCACGTCGCTGAAACTTAATTACTCTGACAAAAACGGGGCACTTGCTAACATAACCACGTTCTCCTTGTGTGAACAGCAGGTCCCGTTTTCAATTTTTCAGTCAAGTAATAGAAATCATAATGAAATTAGAGTGATTATGTCTAATTTTATCATAATTCAACGATGCGTGACGAACGAAAAAGCGCATTGCTTCTATTGTCATAGTTACTAAGCCATCTGTGCGTGTAACACCAAATGTGAGCTACGAGCATGCGCAGTGAAGTTTCTTCACTAATTTGGTTATCTTATGATCAATGTGATGTTTTATTATGATTTATTTGATGGAACTGTATGAGACGACGAACACCAATTAATATGAATCGAAAATGAAGGAGGAATGGTCACTGAACTGATGTATTTATACGGAGATGTAAATTGTTCTTTCATTGTTGTTTTCTAAATTGACTTTTAATCAAGAATATTAAATTACTATCAGAAAAATACTAATTCGATGAAACAACGACGAAACAAGCGAACCAAGAAGCATATTTTTTTTTCTTTTTACAAAACATATCAAGAAAAAATTACATGTTTTAATCAAGTACTAGTCTAAATGCGCATCAAATATTTATTAAATTGATTATCAAATTTATGATTAAACGATTTCTAATTACATTGCATTTCTTGAGTGTTCAAAGATTTGACTCTTAATTCTGGTGTCTGTTTTTAACGAATCTGAGATGTGTCTCATTAGCCCTATATAACCAAATAACGGATATATGACTTCAGGCGAGCTCCTCAGAAGCTTATCGGAAAATTGTTCAAACAAAAATAAAATTGTTTAAGTGTTTCCTGCTAATAAAGTTTGATTGCATATTAACATTTATACGCTTCCTCTGAATGGATTACGACACACGTCTGCTCGCGCGACAGCCACGCGACTCACTGACGGTAAAGTTCCGGTGACAAATTAAGGACGTCCGATTGCATGTATAGTAGAGAAAACTGTTCCGGACGATTAAGTTCTGATGGACAGACTAAATCACAAACAAGGGACGGTAATTCTTCTACGAGAATGAATCCGTGTACTTATTGTAGGTTTATGACAGATAATTAAATACATTTGAGAACATTAAGGGACAAAATAAAAATCATAATGTCAAAACTGCACTGGGACACGAGCAGATTGTGAGAAAGATTTATTAATATTATTTGAAGCATGAAAAGAGTTAATAAACTACATGTAGTAAAAGTTAAAAGAGGTCAAAATGTCAATACGCATAGAGACATATCGACTGACACTTGGATTGAAAGAAATACTGTTTCTTCGAAATTGTTGACATAAAAAAAAAGGAGAAGTAAACAAATAGCGCAAAATGCAAGATGTGAGACGACAAGGAAACTATTTCACTAAAAAGAACTCGGCATTGTATACAAAAAAGAAGACGAAACTAAAAAATCTTTTATCAAAATGTTTTGACACAAACTTCTTGCATACAAGCAGAATGTTTTCGTTGAACTTTAGTTTCCGTCTTGTGACAGATCTACACCGTATAATCAGAGGTTCGGTTATTTACAGTCTTGCCTTCCAAGAATGATTAACTTCTGTGCATTTTGTGCAACAGAAATAGAAGAGGGGCGGCGATTTACAGAGAAGTTTACAATAGATCCCTTTAATTAAACCACTTAAGCAAATCGACTTGAAAAGCTATGCCATCAGAAGAAACGAGAATCGGCGAGACTTCAAAGGACAGAGACCATTCGGACTATTGATTACTGCCCCTCTAGATGACACCTGCATCTTTGAATGTGCCTAATGAAGTGACCATTAACCATCTCAAGTGACCAGTGTCCACTCAGGGCGCGCGAGCACAGTGTCGAGGTGTTGGTTTTCAGTTTATGTCCCCATTGTTGGCGAACTTTAGAATTGTAAAGATGTTGATTCACTCCACTCATTGAAATTTTAAGATCAGATAATTTGAATGCGCTGGCTTCATTTGTTTTACGACCCGTCTAATTATACCAAGACACCATGTGTTAGAATCTGGATCACGTGTAAAATGCATCATTGTGCATCCTCTGTAGTTTAATATGAAATAGAGAAGGGTTTATGATAATGGTGCAATAAAATTTTGGTATTGAGTTACTGAGATACTTCGAATAATTTCTTTTAAAAAGAATCAAATTTGTCATAAAAGGTGCAAACTTCTATAAGTTATCGCGAAAATAAAAGTCACCTCAATGGACAGGGGTCTTTCTCGGTTTTCCTCGTTTACATACATTTTCTACATTAAAGAATACAAAAAGCTATCGATTCTAGAGTTCTTTATGGATTAAAAACAAAAGACCAATTTTTTTTAACAAATAACGCTTTCACATATGACTTCTTCATGCATTTTAACATGAAGCTGGTCATACAAAATTCGTTTCCGCAAAACAAAACAAAAATAAAAAAAAAAAAAAATGAGAATGAAAAACGAAATTGATTTAAAGTAACTCTTATCTTAAAAATTTGTCGAATTAATAGAACAACCCTCTTCTATTTTTCTCTTGAAATTGCCTGCTACCTTGTATTGCCATCCCTTTCCTCTGTTTGCCTAATATAACGTAATTCAGCAATAAATATGATAACTCATCTCACCTTGAAATCGAATTTCTGTACATAAAAGGTAATCAACTTAATCTAATAAAAGATGTAAATTACCGTTACCGCGATAAATTATCCTCCCCGATCCTAGGCCTACGGCGATTCCGTTATAATCCGGACATCTGTCGAGATTTTTAGTCCGTTTTCTGGCATTCTTATTAGAAACAAAATCAAAAATCGTTAATGTAAGGCTTTCCCTGCAGTGATACTCAATAACGTAATATTTGAAACAGACCACAAATAAATTCATTTATAGAAACTTTTACATGGAGTTTCAATGAAGCACTCGTGAAAAGAAATGAGCCGAAAACTAAAGTCTTTGTGATAGACTGATGTTTGATATATGTTGGATTATTGTTTTAAAAATTCTACAATATATCCGCATTCTTCTTTCAAACTTTCAACTACTCTGCTCGAAAATGTCTTCAGTTATATTAGATATTACACACGCAATTTTTAAAGGAGCTGACAAGATGAGGCATAAAATCTGCCCTGAAAAAAGTGGAATTTTCAAAATGGGAATTTCAAGAAAATTCTTTCACAAAATTGATGCCAGTTCTTGGTTTCATCATAATCAGCATTTTGATAAGATTTATCGAGCATCGTTTTCCTCAATTTTGGGGCAAAATATATCTTTTTTCTATAGAAATCAATGGAAAATATTTCTAAAACAATGTTCCCCCTAGAGCTACAGAACGCCAATTTTACAGCAGGTATAAATCTCTAATACACATCTATTGACAAAGTGGGGTTCTGTAGCAAGGGGGGGGGGGGCATGACCAAAAGACGAAAAACTGAAAAAGGGAGGTTGGGGGCTTTGTACGAATCTGTGATTTATGGCAAAGTTTCATGTTATACCTTTTAAAGACATTCATTTATTTATTCTAAACATGTTCACATGAAATGCACAAGAGCGTGCTGTTTATTTCTACACAGTGTGTATTTCGCGGTAAAATGCCCACTTTGTAGCCAATGAATACAAAATACAACCATATTTCAGATTTTTAAAGATTTAAACATTTATGGATAAAGTTAATACCAGTCTTTAAAATTTGATTTCTAGTATCTTGTTTAGACTATAACTATGTTTTAAAGTTTATAGTTTTAGATATCCATATTAGCGAAACAGTTCTTTCTAAAATTTTCAACGTCTTTTTTTTTAATCGATATTATATGTAGCATCTTTTCAACCTGGCTACCCCCTACTCTCTGAACTGTAATTTAAGTATCTAGAAATAAGCTTAACAAAATAAAAGTTGTATGAGGAATCTCCAAATACATTACATTTTAGTGATGATCAAGTTTTTCTTGCGTATATATCATTGTTTAGAAGAAATACTTGATGAGATTCAGGGCTAAATACAGCCCTTATCTTATCAGCTCCTTTTTAATTTAGTTTTTGGGTCGCCTGCGAAGCATAGCGACACTTAGGGATCACTTTGTCCGTTGTTCGTCTGTCTGTCTGTCCGTCTGTCTGTCACACTTGGACGTCACAGCCTATAAAAGTGAATCCCGAGTGTCGCTTTATGTTTCGCAGGCGACACATTCATTCCTTGGAATTACTTTTATTACGATATAATGCTAATGCGGACTGAAAGCTCTCTCTCTCTCTCTCTCTCTCTCTCATCGGCTTATCTTTCATTTGCGATGGCATTCTGGTGTTATCAAATCTACCTCCGTCTTTGTTTCATTTTAGATCTATCACGATGCAGGTGTCCCAGAAATTCTCACAATTATTTATTATATAGAATGAGAAATTAATACAAAATTAATCAAAACAGCAATATGTACAACTAACCAATGCTTCTTCTCACCTTTCATAAATTATCCTAACTTTGTAAGTTTTGTACCTGTAACTTAATTAAGACGAACTTACGCTGAATTCTATAGCAAATATGCATAATTAATTAGTGAACCAATCAAAGACTATAAATGACAGATTGACTGAGACGGAACGACGGTACGCGTCAAAATTTCACCAAATTTTTATCGTTCTCTTTTTGATGTCAATTGATTCACGTAATCAATTATTCATTTTAGAAGACCGTACTGGGATGTTATCACGCAATACACTAGGGATGTTGATTCACCAAAAAGAGAGAACCGACTGGCGGATCCAATGTCCATTTTCTGAGTGATTTTATGCCATGATGCCGCTTATAGCGCGGGTCGGGAGCCTTCTTCTCCCTGGAATTTGTCAGTGTGATTATTGTTTCCTGATTTTTGCATGTATTGTATTTCTCACAATCCTATGATAAGCACCTCCCCCCCCCCCCTGGTTTCCCCGATTAGGCCAGACTAGATATTCCCTGGAATATACACAGATTTCCTGGATCCGCACGTGAGTTTCATGTTTGACTGGTTTGTTTCTTTTAATCCAAGGAAACAGTATTATGAGTAAAGGATTTCTTGTGAGAAAACTGGTCAATTTTACTGGAGGAGAAGATTATAAGGGCGAATTTTTCATGAAAACTTCGACAACAGCCCAGAGTATGAAATAAAAACGAATTAAACGTCCCTTTCTAAGAGAAAGAAAAGAGATGGTATGTGACGTAATTATCTTAAGTTTAAGACGTGCTTAAAAAATTGTTTTGTTTTACATCTATACATTTTTGTTGGATATTGCATATGTACATTTAGAAGGAGATTTCGAAGACTCGCCCTTTCATAATGGATTTGAAGATAGACATATTCCAAAACACGTTCTTAATCCGTTTTATCAAGTAATTCTTGAGGATAATTAGAAATAAATATTTTAAAAAAATGTAACAAAATAGCAAAATAAAATTTATTTTTTTTGGGCTCTAATTTCACATAACATGTAAATCTATTGAACTCGTTATTGTATTTAATTTGACGAAGTAGTGAAATTATGTCAATCAATATAAAAATATTTCTATTTAATGAATGTACTACACACATATGTATTTTCATTCTAACTAGTCAATTAATTTAAGAATTATATGATTTCAGAAATTCTTTTTGAAAACCCTAATATAGGGAAGATGTTATTTTACATCATCATGTATAGTTTTCTTTTCCCCCAAATGTTTGAAAGTTTCTCTGTCTTTTTTTAACATCCCCATCCCATGTACGATTATCCCACATATTTATCCAAAAATGTACTACTCCGCTATTAAAAAAGATCCAAAATGTAGCAAAAATAGCCTTTTTTTTTTCTTTTTAGAAAAATGATATTTATTATATATTCATTTAGTTTGACTATTTATACTGTTATGATTCTAGTGCTCGCTTTTCGACGACTATATTTGTAAATTTAACATAATTCACTTACCTCTCTTACTCTCTAACATTCATATATCTAATTTAATTCCGAAATATTTCATCCATATTTCAATTAATTTTCGGGTTATGTATGATATTCCAACATCCTTGTTAATTAAGTTTGCTTGGAAACGGAATATGGAAGACTTTATATTCAGTAGCAGCCTCTTTTAGATTATTATGCAAATGAGCTATGAATACCCGGCGTAGCTCCGCCCCTTACTACCGTCTTCTATTATGATGAAGGGTGTTAAGAAGTTGGAATACAAATTCAAAATGTATTTAATTTTGTTTAGCTTTCAAGTTGTTGGTTTTTTTTTCTTTTTTAATTTTATTTATGAATAACAGAATGCAATAAATAGAAAAGATAAAGGGAGCCTTTTTTTTTTTAAATATTTTAAAATATCCATAAACAGTTTGAAATAACCAATATTAGACATACTGACCTTACTTTCTGTTATTTTATTAAAAATTTAATGTTAGTTTCAAAATTTAATTTTGATGAATTTGATGTCAAATGAAACTGAATTTTCAGAAGAATTAACGGAGGTTACATTTAATTTTACTTGTTCTACACACCCGTATCAAACTTCTCTATTTGAGTCTCCCGTCAAATATGTATTTTTATATTAATAATGTATTTAATAAATAGAGGAAATTTAAATTCTTATGATTTTGAATTATTTTATCGAGATACGTATATTTGTTTTTGGGGAAAAATTAAATTTGAGAAGTTTTATACAGGTTAGGCTAGTTTTGCATTTATCAAGTTTATAGAAACAAATCTCGGGCAATTCTCCTATGCTCTAACATCATAAAACCAAGATAAGCGACAAGTGAATTGTGGCTCTTTTTGTGAGTAATCAGCAATTCAACGCGATAAAGACATAAACTATCAATGACACGTGATGACGTGATGTCGTTACGCGTAGTCAAAATCGCTTGTTCGTTTTATTATGATTTGTTGTAAAAATCCTAAAAATCTTACGTTTTTAATGCAGAAACTCCAACTGAAAATTATCATTTATTCCATTTACAGTCAATAAAACGTAAACATTTATCAGAATGTTTAATGTCAATTGAGAAATATTTCAAAGTTGGCACGTGCTGAGAGTCAATTGTCATGGCAACAGAAACAAGTAGCGATAAAGTTTTGACAAATAAATAAATTCATCCGATTCTCTCCATTCCTTCAACTGTAGACATCACGAGCTATTGGAGACGTTTTATCAGTTATAATGGGACAGTAAATTCAGTACAACTGATTTGATACGACGTAATTTGATTATTCTAGAGCAGCTAATTGCGCGGACGTATGTCGGAGGCAATTCGGTAGAGACAGTGTTGTCTGCGGCGGCTGCAGACGGTGACATTTTCGTGGGAAACTTCGACATACAAAATTCCCGGGTGGTTCCGAGTTTTTTTTTTCTAATCAAAGATATAGGGTCGATTATTTTCTAGGTACTGTATACAATTAACTAATAAAAAAGTCCTAGTTACAGTGCAACGAAGACGATATTTTCTTACTCGAAAATAACCGAATATCTACGTTGCACTGTAACCAAAAAAAAGTTTCGTTTTCGTTCTTATTTTATACGGGATTGTGCAGGAGAAAAAATTTCCAGCAATTTTCTATATATAATTCACATCAATTAATATTACCATCCGAGTATTCGAGTATAAAAAATTCACCCCTACCTTATATCACATCAATATATACAGTAAGGCCATATCTTGTTTTTATTCCTTTTTTTTTTTGCGTCCTTTTGAAGTTTAAAAAGTTACCAGTCAGCCAGGGAGAAAAACAAACAAGCAAATAAAACAAAGATAATTAACAGAATTTAAGCCAATAAAAGAATGATAGATAATGCAATGCCTTGAACCACTGAGGTACTTTACATAATGTCATTTCTGTATGAAATATAAAAACTAATAACAATTACTCTTTAATTTTTGTAGAAAACACATTTAATTTGTAAAGGATTTTATCAATTTAATTTTGTTTTGTTTTATAACTGTGGGTTCAAAACCTACCAACAGGAGGACACAACAACATGAAATAACAAAGAAATGGCATAACAAGTATAGGTTAAAAGGTAATTTGAAGTTTCTACATGAAAAAGAAGTAGGATGCAGGATCCATGACGACCATGAAGACGGTTTCTTCACACAGATTCTTCACAAATAAGACGAGCAATTTCAGAGCCTGTGATTGGCTTAGCTCAAATGTTGCCATCTAATAATGTATATATACATGTAAAGCATTTTAAACAAAAAGAAATTTTAACGTACTACAGAATGTTTGTCCGGAAAGCAAAAACATTAGATCTATATATACGCTATGTGTGACATCCTTAAAGAAAAACATCCAAATCCAGATTCAGAGGATATTTTTATATAAAGACATTCGGAATTATCTTTTTACAAAAAAATAATTTTTAAAACATTAAAGTCGAATTTTGAATGTTACAACGAGGTTACAAGCAACTATTCCGAAAACCAGCTATCTGAAGGGTTCAACAGTCCGAAGAACCACTAGTCCAGGGTCAACTGGGCCAAAACACCACAAGTCCAGGGTCAACTGGGCTAAAACACCACTAGATCACAGGTCAAATGGACCAGAGAACCACAAGTCCATGGTCAACTGGGCCAAAACACCACTAGATCAAAGGTCAAATGAACCAGAGAACCACAAGACCAAGGGACCAGTGGGTCGAAAAACCACTAGTCCTAGAGTCAAATGGGCAGGAGAACCACAAGACCAAGGGTCACTGGGTCGAAGAACCAATAGTGACCAGTCTATGGATCAACTGGTCTAAAGAACCACTAGTCCGAGAGACCAATGTTCGATGCACCACAAGTTCAATGGTCTACAAGTACAAGGATCAGCTAACTAGTCTGAAAATACACTTGTCTAGTTTTCCACTAGTCCCTAGACTCTATATGACCACTAGCACAAGGGTATGAAGAACGAAAGAACCACTAGCACAAGGGTATGAAGAACGAAAGAACCACTAGCACAAGGGTATGAAGAACGAAAGAACCACTAGCACAAGGGTATGAAGAACGAAAGAACCACTAGCACAAGGGTATGAAGAACGAAAGAACCACTAGCACAAGGGTATGAAGAACGAAAGAACCACTAGCACAAGGGTATGAAGAACGAAAGAACCACTAGCACAAGGGTATGAAGAACGAAAGAACCACTAGCACAAGGGTATGAAGAACAGAAGAACCACTAGCACAAGGGTATGAAGAACGAAAGAACCACTAGCACAGGGGTATGAAGAACGAAAGAACCACTAGCACAAGGGTATGAAGAACAGAAGAACCACTAGCACAAGGGTATGAAGAACGGAAGAACCACTAGCACAAGGGTATGAAGAACAGAAGAACCACTAGCACAAGGGTATGAAGAACGGAACAACCACTAGCACAAGGGTATGAAGAACGAAAGAACCACTAGCACAAGGGTATGAAGAACGAAAGAACCACTAGCACAAGGGTATGAAGAACGAAAGAACCACTAGCACAAGGGTATGAAGAACGAAAGAACCACTAGCACAAGGGTATGAAGAACGGAACAACCACTAGCACAAGGGTGTGAAGAACGAAAGAACCACTAGCACAAGGGTGTGAAGAACGGAACAACCACTAGCACAAGGGTATGAAGAACGGAACAACCACTAGCACAAGGGTATGAAGAACGAAAGAACCACTAGCACAAGGGTATGAAGAACGAAAGAACCACTAGCACAAGGGTATGAAGAACGGAACAACCACTAGCACAAGGGTGTGAAGAACGGAACAACCACTAGCACAAGGGTATGAAGAACGGAACAACCACTAGCACAAGGGTATGAAGAACGAAAGAACCACTAGCACAAGGGTATGAAGAACGAAAGAACCACTAGCACAAGGGTATGAAGAACGAAAGAACCACTAGCTTAAGTATATCCTAGACAGAAGATGAAACTAGTCCATACGTCCACTAGGGGAAAAAACCAATGTTATAAGACATTTGCATATCGATAATATTGATCACGAGGTCGTACATACGCGTATCGTACCGCGACCCGGCTATAGTGAAACTGATAATTATGTGTTAACATGGTGATCTTTTTGAAGAAAACTAAGTTTTAACTGCATGTTCATCCAAGAAGACATCTAGTTCAAGGGTCAATAGTTTGTAGATCCATATGCGAAAACGTCCACTAGTCCATGGACCTCTAGAACAAAGTATAAACTAATCCAAGGGACCAAAGTCCATGGATCAATAGTTCAAGGGTCATCTTGTCAAAGACCACCATTCAAAGGATCCACGAGCGCAAGGATCCACAAATCGAAGGGTGAACAAGTACTTGTTCAAGGAACCACAAGTCCAAGAACCACTGGTCCAAATGCATACCAGAAAGAAGGACCGCAAGTCCAAGAACCATTGGTCCAAATGTCCACCAGAAAGAAGGACCACAAGTCTAAGAACCACTAAACAAATGTCCAATAGTCGGGGTGTCCACTAGTCGAGAAGTCCAATCGTCCTATGGTCCTCAAGTCCAAGGGTACAAACGTCCAAGAAGTCCAAAGAAGGTCAACTTGTCCAAAAAATACTTGTACAAATATCAACTAGCCAGTTAGTCACCTAGTCGGAGGGTCGATTATTCCAACCACTTGTCCAAATATCTACTTGTCGGAAGGTCAACCAGTCTAAGGGCCCTCTGGTCCAAGGTTCTACTAATCCAAGAGACCAATAGTCCAAAGGTCTACTAGTTCACAGGGTCTACTAGTTCACAGGTCTACCAGTCCAAGGGTCCACTTATATACAAAGGTCCACTGGTCCAAGGTACCACTAGTCCAAGGATCATCTAGTCTAAGAATCTACTACATGTAGTCCAAAGATCATCTAGTCCAGGGATCTACTAGTCCATGGTCAAATAGTCCAAGGGTCCACTACTGAATGACCTACAAGTCCAAAGGGTCCACTTATACAAGGGTCCACTAGTCCAAGGGTTATCTAGTTGATGGTCTACTAGTAAAATGTCCACTTGTCCGAGGGCCCATTAGTCCAAGATACCACTAGTCCATAAGTCCACAGGTTCACTATTCCAAGAGACCAATGGTCAATTTGTCCATTAGTCAACAAGTCTACCAGTCAAAGAATTCACTTGTCCAAGGGTCCACTAGTCCAAGGATCCGCTATTCCAAGGATCTACCAGTCGATGTTTTATGTGTCCATTATCCACTTGTCCATGGATCCAGTAGTGCAGTAGACCACTAGTCCAATATGTCCAATAGCTCAAAGATCCACTGGTCCATTGTTCCAATAGTCCAATGCTTCAATAGTCAAAGAACTACTAGTTCAGGGATCCAATAGTTTAAGGAACAACTAGTCCAAGAGTTCACTAGTCCAAGAACCATTTGTTCAAGGTTCCATTACTAAAAAAAATAACTAAAAGTATAAGATTCATCAGTCCGATGATCACTTAACCTATAGAATCCATTTATCTCAAGACCGCTAGTTCAAGAGACCACTAGTCCGAGGTCAACAAGTCCAATGGTTCATTTGTGTAAAGGTTCACCAGTCCAAAGATTCCCTAGTTCAACGGTCCATAAATGAAAGGGTCTACCAGTCCATTTGTTCATTAGTAGACAGATCACTAGTCCAATGTTCCGCTAGTCAATAGACCTCTTGTCCAATGATGCACAAGTCCGACTAATGCAAAGACCATCGACCACAAGTCCAACAGTCCACTAATTCATGGGACCACTAGTCCAACAGTCCACCAATTCATGGGACCACTAGTCCAAGATTATTTAGGCCCAAGGACCACTAGTCCAATGATCCTACAGTCCAAGGGTCCACGAGTCCGAGAACCACTCGTCCAAGGGTCCTCTAGTTCATGGACCACAATTCCATGAGGTCACATGTCCGAGAATCACTGGTCTGAAAGATTTTAATACGAAAACAACATATCCAAATGCTGACTGTTAGACTGTTATTTACTATTTTGAAAGTCATTCCATGTGTTTATGTCTTCTTGGATTTATCTGAAGAGGATGAACAAATGGATATCGTTTTGTTTCACATTTGAAAAAGAACAAAATCGGATCGATTGCAAACAACAAACAAAAACCAACATTTTTTAGGGGAGTATGGCATATTTTCACATATTTTGGTTTGTTTGCTTTGCGTGATATAATATCTCAAAACTTTTGGTGCTACGAGAACGATTTTTTTCTTTTATGTGTTTGAAAACTCAATGCAATCTAAATGCCTCTCTTCATAAAAAAATTCTTTGATTTTTTTTAGAACTAAGCTGCGTATTTAGGAAAACACAAACTGAATACGGACAACGGAACTTGTAATCAGAAAAAGAATTGTCAAAAAAAAAAAAGAAAGAAAGAAAAAAAAAAAAGAATCGTCAAAAGAAAAAAAAAATCAGAAAAAAAATTGACACTCGTTTTCGAAGATTAGCCGCCCCTCCCGCCTAATTTTATTTTTGTTTGTGTTATAGAGGGGACTTTTGCATATTTTCCATTTTTGTTTGTTTGTTTGTTTGCATGATAATATATAGAAGGACTTTTGGTGCAAAAAAACCAACTTTTTTCTTCTTCTTTTATTTTTTCTCTTTTCTGTGCTTTTTACTGATTGCAGTCTATATGCCTCTCTTCAAGAAAATTTCCTTGATTTTTCAAAACTAAGTTGAAAAAGAAAAATTGGTCATACTGTTACGTTTGTGGAGATTAGCCTCGTTTTCAGTGCTTCGTTACATAGTTTTCTCTCCGGGCAACTCCGGACTTGGGCGATACGTGACGCGTGAAGCGCACGCGCCAAACGTAATAAATGTCGTTTGTCATTCCAGTCACGTGGCGTGCAAATATTAGATAAATCAAGGAGCTCTTACCCAGGTAGAGAGGGGACAAATAAAAGGCGCACAATTTAATACCTCTTATCTTTGTTTACTGAGTTTTACGTCTCTATTTATTATCGATCCGTACCGTTAACCACTTTCAAGGAATTACGAGGATTTAACGGATGGAAAAGATCGAAGTACGATAAGGCATTGTACCAAAGTGGAATTTGTGTATTTACATGTATAACGAATATTTTGAATACATAATTTCTATTACAATTTTCTATTAATTCATAACGTACTGTATGTGTACTTATATTTAGGCGGGATTCATATTTTGGCGTGATTGGCGCCGTTTAGAGTGCGCTAATTCAAGAATACACTAATTTAATTCTTATAAAATCATGATGGCATTTTTGCCCTACTTCTATTCAAATTTGACTGAAATAAATACACCTTACACGAAGTTTTCAAGGTGTTTTTTCTAGATACATCAGTTTGTGATATTCTTTATTTGTGACAGTGTTAATGAAGAACTTATTTTTGTCAAAGTATCAATTTTGCTGGAAGCAGGACAACATGCAACTTGCATGCAATATAAGCGGAACTGAAGTCGGGCGCACGCGTAGTAGGAGATTGGACAACATTATTTTACATCATTATTTTGGATGCAACAATCATTTAGGTGTCGACATAAGTATTCGGATTTAAACTCATTTGGGGGGGGGGGGTTAGGGGGGAGACTAATTTATTTTGAAAACCGATATTATTTTCTACGTCGGCATAATTATTTAGGGTTGCCCGTATGTCCTCGCGTACATGGTAGACACAATCACCGACGACAAGCCAAATTTTGTACCCGGTCATGCCCAAAGAATACCAACTATACAATAACATCTTGACCTCTGTATACTGCGACAAAATACGGGAATTTTTCCGTTTGATTCAGGATGGGATTAATTGGATCACAAGGGAACTTCAAAGAAATGGTATTTATGTCGTCTGTTTAGCCAAAATCTAAAGGATCTTAACGGGATAATTTCCACATAATGAAATCATATTGATTATTTCCCCCACAGAGCCGACTTAACGGCTTTGCGGCATGGTTGCATTTGTTCTAACGTCGTTAACCAATAAGTATACATTTCTAAGAATATGCAGGGTCATATAAACGCTATTAATCTTGTCCCAAGAGCGCTTACTTTGTTGGATCTTGTCAGCCATGTTTACAAAGGACTTTGGGAATATGATTTACTGTATTTGAAGTGTGACTTGACTTTGCTCTATGGAAGATGGGGTTAAAGACGTGAACTTAGTACCAACAGTTCGTTATTGTCCAGTCAACCTTAACGAGAAATTAAGAAAAATAAATGTGGTTACTCAATGACTGAATTAATAAGACCTTCGGTAGGATGTCTGCTATCGTTACCTCCCCCTTGATTAATCAAACTGAAATATATGTTTTGCTCAGCCCCATAAAGTTTTTATCAGTTTTCATCCTTTCACCTGCCTAAAGATTCCCCTGGAGGTCATTCATCCAATGAAATATCAGAAAATGTAACATTTTCTTTTTCTCTTGTCATAATTCACATTGTAAGTAATAAATATTACAACCATTCTCTATTACTACGTTAAAATAGATTTGTTTGAGGTCTAACAAGAACTGAAAGCAAATTTCTCTTGCAGAGCAAAGGGTGGGGGCTTTCATATACACGTATGGACCGTCTCATTTTTATTATAAAAGATTGCGATTTCTTAAAACAGATAACGTAAAGTCCCGTATGGATATTCGGGTAATGAATATTGGTAATAGGTTAAATTTGTCCTGGAGTACATTCATGAGTGCGTCTTTTTGCAAAAGAAAGTCTGTGTAAGTCAAAGATTAAACAGATAGCGTTGTCTTCTTTGAACAAAACTAAGAGCAAGATCAATTCATGAATCAAAATAAAATTGGAATAATAAATGATTATATGAATGGATTCATAATTGAAAATATGAAATTAACACAAAAGAGATAAAATGATGTAAAAAAAAATTGATAATAAGGTTAGACAATAGCAAAGTGACTTCCGTAAAATTATACAAGGATTGTCAACAGGCGCGTGTTAAGTACAATTTTCACTTAAATTTGACATATCATTCCCGAACGTGATCCATCTCCCGGCAACCGAGCGACTTTTTGTGTATTTATCTCTAAAATCATAACAAATCAATTGTTTTATCGCGGCCACCTGTCGTGAATTTACTCCACTTTCCTCATAGAAAAGTGTCCTTTTTACAGTTTTGATATTTTTGTACTAATGTTTTTCTTTCCTGTGGAGTCAACGGTGAAAATTTGGACACATTTTTTGATAAATATGAAAAGAGCACGTCTCATTGACAATGTTTCAACACGAAATAGCAGAATTGGCGTACGGTAACGGATAAATTAAGGACGACCAAAAACTCCTTTTCATGAAATTAAATGATAAGAAATAAGTCTTTTTTCATTCATTTATGTATTTATTGTATTGGTTCTAGGAGAGAAAATGTATAATATGTATCTGCACCGGTTACCCATTGGTCTCGTCGGTTAATGTGTAGTCTTTTGTGTTTGATGTTTATATGTCGTGTGTCTCTTTTCCGTCTCGTGCTGTACTCGTCTTTTGTGTTTTTGCATCGGGTGTTTTGGTGTTTCACTGTGGATGCTGCAACGGGGTCTTGTTGGAGATCTCCTCCCTTCTTTTTTGACTATGAAACAATTATATGTATGCAAATTATTTTCAAAGGAGCATGCAGACTTTTAAAGCATTATAAAAAGAAAATCAAACCGTCAAGGAATCAAGGTCTGAAAATGTGTAAATATTTTTTTAAATTGATCAATAAGAAATAACGAAAAAAAAAATGATAATGTGCAGTAGTATATTTTCCCTGAAATTTTGAATATTAATTTTACATGAATCAATTTTTGGCTTTTGGTAATGTCATCGGGATTTTGTTCTATGAAAGCGTTTAATTACCATTTTATTATAAATGTGCAATATTATAATTTTTCTTAAAAGTTGAATATTACGTGATTTGTTCTTGTCGACCGATTTTGTGCTTTATACTTCATATGTTAAAAAAATCATCAGGATAAAATTTTTTTTGTTTTTTTTTTGAAGATTCCAAACTTGTATGTGCTTAATTCAAATAGATTAAAAGTCACATTATTAAATATCGACCAACGATTATCAAAAATTGCAATATTATTCAATCTGATCTTTATATTTATTAGTTTCTTTACATCTTTGATGTCAATTCTTAGGGAAGAAATCGAATCTGAAGGTACTATCACAATTTCTACAGAAATATTAGGAAAAGTCCGGAAACATTGAAAAAGAAAGAAAGGAAAAAAAAAAAAAAAAAAAACAACAACATAAAATTGAACACGACTGTTCAGAGTCGACTCATTTTTCATGAAATTACGGATTCATTTTATCCACGCACATTGTTTTATGAAGTATTTGAAAATGACGTCATAATGTAAAAGTAAGGTTCAATGTCGGAAGTTCGGCATTGTGACACCAAACTCATATTACTGATTCTCTTCTAATTAGATGCGAAACTATTTTGACGACACACTCATTTTAAGGATAATTTCTAATAGAAACGACACTATTGTGGCGTAATACTTGTTTTACGGCTCCTGATTAGATACGACACGATTGTGTCGTCATACTAATTATACGGCTCCCGATTAGTTACGACACGATTGTTTCGTCATACTTATTTTACGGCTTCTGAATGGCTACGACAATATTGTGACGTCATACTTATTTTACGGCTCTTGATTAGATATGACACTATTGACGTCATACTTATTTTACGGCTCCTGATTAGATAAGACACTATTGTGGCGCCATACTTATTTTACGGCTACAATATTGTGACGTCATACTTATTTTACGGCTCCTGATGAGATTAATAGAATCTATCACGTCGTTGAGACTGAGACAGGGGAATCTCATCCGAGTGCTAAAGATTTGCAATCCACGACGAGGCTTGCCGAGTCGTGGATGTAGCAAATCTTTTGCACGAGGATGAGATTCCCCTGTCTCAGTCGTAACGTCGTGATTGATTATTTTTCTCACTCACCACATTTTATCATCACTTTAATGGTTTTTTTAAGCTAGAATCAATACCAAAACCTACACAAATCTAACGATGGCGTGACGTTACTTTCTATGACGTCATAATAGGAGTCACGTGGAGTGTGAGACAAGGAAATCTCAAACTGCTACGTCTACGTTTTTTCTTTTGTCTCACGACGTAAGTGAGTGAGAAACGACACTATTGTGACATTATACTAATATAAATACGCCTCTTTCTGATTAGATTTGTCAATATTGTGACGTCAAATAATTTTACGCTTCCTCTTCGGATTTGATACGACAATATTGTGACGTCATACATATTGTATGGCTCCTTTTCTGTTGAGATATATCATCATTGTGACTATCGTTTGAATTACGTCTCTGACGACAAAGAGTTATAGTGACTTTAACCGACAGTACAATACCTGAAATAGTTTAGTTGGAGGATTGCTCAGTACAATACGGCACTTCCAGAGTACAATACCGTATTTTCTTGGACGATCACGGGATTGGATTATGAATCTATATGTATAATAATGAAAATTATTGCCATGATCTAAAATAATTTTCTTTCACATACTCGTAAGTGATGGAAAATAACGCTCAAATGTCGACTTCCTCCTTTTAAAATAACGCGCCCACGTCGTCCTTTCTGTTGCGAAGTTTTAGCAATTTGCCGAATGATCTTTCTGCAAAGTAAGATGTGTCGTGTGATCAAATATAGACCCTTTTACATTATATGTGGTACTGAATTATTCAGTCCCGAGGACAATGGATTGCGCATACACCAGTGACGTTTTGGTTTGTTCCACGCAAAATGTTTTATAATGTTCAATCATATTACGTCATTGGTGTATTTGCAATCTATTGTTTGTTCCCTGTAACTGAGCTTCAGATTCTGCGATTCAATTGTCTATTATGAAGTACTAGTATACAGGCTTTCTACTGTTCCTACTTTTCCCTACTATTTCCTACCTTTTTATTTTGATCCTATTTTTCCGACTTTTTCTTCAAAACCTCCTACTATTCCTACTTTTTCATCTCAAAAGTAAGAAATTACTTGCTTCACTTGTCGTCGACATCTGATTCAAAGTTTTTAAAAAATTTAGGGCTCGCTTCTCTCGCCCATTCTGTATATTTTACATGAAAAATCAATCTGTCCTTATTTCTCTCTGTGAACATTACTAGTCTACAATCATTGTTTGCTGTGATTTTTGTGTCATACTTACTGAAAATTGTTGCTAAAAGAGATGGAAAATTTCCTTCTTTTCCCCTATTAATTCCTACTTTTTCCTATTTTTCTCCTACTTTTTTCATTGACTATACCTACTTTTTTCCTACTTTTTCATCAAGGTAGAGTAGAAAGCCTGAGTATACGATGTCCAACGCCGCTCCATAATGGCCTATTGCCCACTTGCCCACCGCCCCCCCCCCCCCCCCCCCCCAAGAAAATCAAAAAAAGCAACCAAAAAAAAAAAACAACAACAAACAAACAAACAAACAAACAAATCTCTATGTCGTCTGTCATATACATAAGCTTTTCACGAAAACTATGCGTGACTAGCGTTTTGTCGACGGCAAGTATACTGACTTTCGTTACGTCACCTTTAAAAACTTATTGTCCATGACTTAATTACTTATTTTGCCGTCCAAAACGACTGGATCGCAGTTATCGGAGAAAAGATCTATTGAAAGTGTACAGAAAAAGAAGGAAACTATGACGTCACCGTCGAACTTCGGTGTCAGAACCGAAAATTCACGCTAAGCATAGCCTCAAGCAACGTTATTAGTGGCGCAAATAATCGTAATAAAATATAGAAATGAAATATTACAAAGATAGCGAAGACTATTGCAACATGCGCAACGTACAGGATGAAATTTTCCCTTTTCCCTTTTGGAAGTTGAATCTTTTGATCTTCCACCAACCAGAAAATATTACAAAGATTCTATAATTATTATTTTTTTTAATTTATGTTCAATTTACTTATTATCATGTTACGGTAATAAGAACGGGGCCTATCAAAAATACCACAGAGAATTTTTATCAACGACGTCAGAAACAGCTCGGAACCCGCCACTTTTCTCCGCCCGGATGTACTTGCCGTTAGGAGCCAAGATGGAAAGAAGCGAATTTCCTCTAAATTCCAGTATGAATGGCGAGGGCTTTGAACTGTTAGCTTTGATCGTGTGACCATCCGTCACACTCCAGTACTTCTCATTGTCACCTTTCAAATGATAGACGCCATTTTCTTCCTGTTCCAATAAGATGACGTCATACATGGACTTGTTACAAATGTACTCTGTTTTATTGGACCCAGACGTCTTTTGAGCAACAAATCCATATTCACATTTGAAGACGATCAGTGGCCGATTTACAAGCTTAATGACGTAAATTTCTTTTTCTGATACTACGTCGCTACTAGTTACGGCGTTCCCGATCGGTTTATTTGTAAAGTACTTCCGGTTAGAAGCCTTTATTGCGGCTTTTCCGTCGCCCTTCCACTCAAAATCAAAAAGGCATTCCGTACTCAGCTTGGAAGCATCAGCAATGATAGTATTTGCTTCGTTGACATTCCAGAATCTATTATCCACGGTGAATATTCCCCACTTCTTTGACTTTTTGTCGTATTCAACCTGCAGATATAAGGAAACTTAACATGAAGTTGTGGTAGTGCACATGCGCGGATTTCAATATCTTTAAGTTTTTTTCGGGAATCTCAAACGATTTTGAATATTTCATACTGTACGGTATAATCTGATTTTACATCCCCGAGCCCTGGCGAGGGAATTGAAACTAAACAATGAATTTAATAAATATCATGTAAAATAGGATACTTTTCATTACACTGCAAAACTGCACTGTTAGATTTTAAGATGTGCGAATAAGGCGTCAAAGTCACCGTTTATCGTGATGTCAAATCGATCTTTTTTGTCTAATGACAATGACCTGGTTTCATATGTAATGTAAATCAAATAAAGAGGATTTCATTTGATAAATAGAGGATCTCAAATGATTTTCAATTGAATTTTTATGACTTTTTTTTTTCTTGGTTAAACGAGGTGTGTGATTTTTACATGTGATTTTACAGCCTTGGTGAAATGATTAGAATCACACATTATTGTATGAATTAGAAATATCATTTGAGATTCTTTTTATCACATGAAATACGAAATTGATCAAAATAACGTCAACATGATATAATGTCGACTTCATTTTCTTGTAAATAACGCACCAACGTTGCCGTTTACGTTGTGACGTCACAAACGATCTTGAGCGTGTCATAGAATTTTTTCAGTAGTTACTAAGGGATGAAATTACTAGACTATTAAAAAAAAAGGGGGGGGGGGGGGATGCCCAGGTTGTACCAACATAAACTGGGCGCTTCATTATTATCTTTTAGGACGTTTAACAGAATAGCTGATTTTATTTTACCGATGAAAATTCATTATTTTAAAACGACCAGAAAATAATATTAAATCATATTTATAAACGATATATATAAAGAGCACTGTAAACCTGGAAAATTTCTTTGTTGGTTTCCTCGATGGCGTTGACCATCACTTCCAGACCATTTCTTATTGACGCAAATTTCCCTTTTTGAGATTGAATGACGATTTGTGGATGACATTCATCCATCCTGAACAGTTCGTCTTTACTGACGGATTTGTTCCTGGTTTTCACCAGTGCAGAAGCACCAATGGCGGTCAGATACTTTCCATTGATGTCCTTGAAGGCAATTCCACGTAAATCAGACTCACGTCCGAATTTAAGCTCCAACGTAAACTGTGTATCTTTCCCATGCGATTCTAATAGAGTCCCATCATTGCTTAGGTAATGATTATCAGCCGTTTTAAATCGGTACTTCCCGCAGAAAAATTCTAAAGTAATTAGCGCATTTGGTCCCCATGGTGCATCTGAATTGCAGTGCAGCGCGCCGTTTTCCATTACGACGTATCTTTTTCTGTTGACATTATACAGAGTAATTTGAGGATGCATGGCGACAGGGGCGTGCCAAATAGACATCTCCGTATCAGAGGCAGCTCGCGCCAAACACTGAACAGTCTCTCCATTCCCGCCAAGAAAATATTCAAACTGCGCATGTCTGAATGACCAACGCCCCGATCCATCTTTAGCGTATTCTAGTTTGAATTTCTCTGTTTCTGTCGCATTCTTTTTATCACATGTGACATTTCCGAACTTGTCTGCAGATAAGTAATAACCGAGGTAACTTTTCAGATACACGGTATCATCTGCACTCATCTCCAGGGTCCACGTCTGCCTCTGTTTTAGACCAATACCTGCTGCGTTAACCCTGTGCCCCACCGGCTCGGCCGTCAGAAACTTCTCCGCTGGGTTCTGGAGGCCGACTTTCCACTCCATTAATTTGATTCCATCTCCGCTCATTTTTATTCAGCCCATTCTTTGATATTATTAGAACAAAGCGTATCGAGGCTTTACATTGTGACGTCATAACACGATTCTTCTTTCGTTTTGAGGGACAGTCATAAAAGCGTATTGTGACGTTATTAGAATACCATTATTTGTTAGGTACGTCATAAAGTGCAAAAAAAAAGGAAACCAACCAACCAAACAAACAAACCCACAAACACTAAAATACACAAATTTCATATGCATTGTCGTTTTAATACTGGATAAAGGCCAAGGGGCCGAAAATTTGTGTATTTGAGTTTTTCTGTTTTTATTTGTGTCATCCCTTCCCTCTTGAAGAAATAATTCGATTTATCATGTATATGCAAAAGTTTTGCCTCATAGCCTCAAAAATTGCCTAATCGATATCGCGCAATGGTGTACACAAAGTACATTGTACATAACGTTTCTTGATACTGTAGTTTGATTTGCAAAACTTGTGATGATGACAATAAAACCGATTGAGTTCTTTAAAATTTGACGTTTCTTATGTTTCATATGATATTGAAACTTGTCGAGAGAATTTTTACACTTTGATACATTCCATATGTGTATTATATACACAAAGTATACGTAATTTAGACAACGAAAAAAAGTAGTAAATCCTCTTTGTCAAGATGTTTATTTTGGTCTCATTATTACGATCAAGATGGTACACCCCTCGAAATTCCTTTCCAAAATCGCTGCATCGCATACGAGTTACTGTATTAAGAAAATAGTTAGCCTTTTAGTTTTTTGTTTTTTGTTTTTTTGGCCTCTTACTAGTTCGAACCAATCAAGAGTGCATAAATGGGGTCACGTGCACGCCGTCTAAATTTCTGTAGACAGTCAGCAATTCCGCCATTTCCGTATAAATGAATTCGCATGTAATAGGAGACGTGAAACGGCAATTTTCGTTAACAAAAAAGGATGTTTTGGTCCTCGACATTATGAAACAGTCATTAGGTTTGTTACCGACAGTCACAGAGATTTGTCGGGTGGGTCAAGCCTTCTATGGGCTAGCCGCAGAAACGGCCAACGACACTTGGATATTTGGTTGGTACCCCTACCAACCAAATATCCAAGTGTCGTTGGCCGTTTCTGCGGCTATCTATGGGCTTGATCAACCTGACAAATCTCTGTAGACGGTCAGTAACTTCCCGCCTTCTATGGGCTTGATCAACCCGACAAATCTCTGTAGACGGTCAGTAACAAACCTACTAATGGTATCCATAATCATGTCAAGAATTTTGCTAAAACTTTTATTATTGAATATTTTTACAATACTTTGAAAATGGAAAGGGGAGAGTGTAAGGAAATTATACAAAACTAAACACACAAAACAGCAACAAAAAGACTAAATATCAGATGCAAAAAAAAAGAACAAAACAAAACAAAACAAAAACAAACAAAGAAAAAACCCCAAAACTTGTCTTACGACAGTCTTCGCGCATTGATAACATTTTATTCGTTTATAATCGAGAAAATCGGAATATGAATGTGGGAGTGCATGTGCATGCATGATACATTAACCATATTTTGTCGTGTGCCAGCTGTTGGTGCATGGTGTTGACCAGCGCTGTTGGACCACTGCAGACCGCTTCACTGGTCATTTAAGCACAATGGTCAGCCACTCCATATTGTCATCTTATTGACTCCGACTCCTCATTCTCGTATAATATATATCTTGCACAAAATACTTAATGGAGTGAAAATAAATGTCCGTATTTTACTTTTTATGCATAGAGTATTGTGTGAATAAACCTTTTTGTCCAGAAGTGTGACTTGACTACGCCGATCAAAGGTCATTCGGTCCATGACACTATTATATGAAATATTATGCAAAAACGGCGTGCGTTAAGAAGTTCAAAATGTTTCCTCCAAAGCAAAGGCCAAAGAAGATTAGAAAAGAAACTCTGTGCTTTTGGATTTTTTAAAATCTGAAATGAATATTCGCGATTATTACGAATATATTTATTTATACAAGGTGCGAGTTAGAAAAATAAAGAGAAAAGATGTGTCCAACAAATTATTAAAAAAAACTATAATAACAAAATGGTAGAATTGTCAATATTGAAATATATGTTCTATAGTACAAATTTTACTGTTCCGGAAATAAGGATTCTGAACTTTAAAAAAAGTTAACGTTTCAGTGAAGAAGATTTTCAATAAGGTATGCCCGTTTTAGTGTATATGGATGTCAAAAAGTACATGTACGGGGCACACACACGCACAAAAACCCCAGTTAGTGCTCTATTGGCTGCAGCAAACTCATTATCAATTGCACGAAAATCCCACCGACTTTTAGACAGGGATCAGGGACAAGCTTTCTCTGATTAGATTCGGACAGTATGTGCATGTCGGAGTCCCATCTTCACGGTTAGTCTAAGTACAATGCTGAAAAAGAAGCAGGTTTAAAACTGTAGGTGGGTCGAGTACCCTGCATATACATTAAGGTCTTTGTAGATGGGTCGAGTACCCTGCACATACATTAAGGTCTTTGTAGATGGGTCGTGTACCCTGCATATACGTTAAGGTCTTTGTAGGTGGGTAGAGAACCCTGCATATACATTAAGGTCTTTGTAGGTGGGTCGAGTACCCTGCATATACATTAAGGTCTTTGTAGGTGGGTCGAATACCCTGCATATACATTAAGGTCTTTGGCGACTTTTTTTTTCAAATAGTACGAACTCTGATGTAATTTTCTCGAATGTTGGAAGAAGTGTAGAAATAGTTCACCAAGACTCCAAGAAGGATGCGAAGTGATTTTGTCATGGTTCAAAAGAAAATTAGGATTATAACAAATGGTTGTAGGATCTAGATTTCTCAATATTGAGGTACATTTTGTACCTTACTATACACCCAGTACAAGTGGCAATGAACAGTATTTGAAATATATAACAGATCAAATAAATTCTTCATTTAGTAAACTCAATTCTATCAATTTTATTCTTTTTTTTTTCTTTTTTGTTGAGTATTGAGATTTTTCAGATTATATCAAATTATGATCGTAAATATAATCAGGGAAAATTCAATAATATGTTTTTGTCGATTTTATACAATAATATGCATTGTGTAAGTCAAATGCACAACAAAAATTAGATGGGATTAAACAGTAGACATAAGATTCCCTTTTGTGAAAACTGATAGAGGCGCTTACTACAATTCTAATCGACAGATTGTTTGTGGTCTCAATTCATTTACATCTTATCCATTTCAAAAGAAAGTAATGCCTCGGCTTCCGTTTAAAGACTATGATAATTGTTTAACTCTCATTTGGAACAATTTACTTCTATCTAGTATGCAAATTTTCTTTACACTCTCTTGCCTAAATCCACATTCTATTAGTCAAAGAATTGACACGTGCCTTTAAAGCGCGTGACGAAATTAGCGACTAGCTGCTCATTTGCATATATGCGGTATGCATTTATAGGTGACTTCCATATATCTCATATAATTGAACCTCTGTACCTAAAAGTTACATTTACAATTTATATGAACAAATAAATAATTAAAATATATGGATTTTCTGTTGAGAGAGGCAGTGTCACTATTTGATCAAAGTCTACAGTGTCAAAGGATTTTTTGATAGATTTCGACTTCGATTTATTTAATTCTTCTGAAATTCAAAGACAAAACATCTTGATAAATGTACCCCAATGAAAAAATAGAAAGAAAACGAATAAATGGGAAAAAGAGAAAAAAAAAACATGCGCACAAAAATGAGTCAGTATCACAAAAAGTAATTAATAAAATACATGTATCATATAAATTCTCGGATGTTCATAGCTGTATTTATATCCTGTATATTAAACATTTCTACATAATACTTTTTTTCCTGTGTTGATTTTTTTTTTCATTTGATGGTTCATTTGATGCAGAGTACGCTGAGTTTACATTAATCCAACTAGCTTCTTTACTCATCAACAAAAATTATGTAAAAACCAAAATAAATGAAAGACTCCACTCTATCACTTTACAAATGAATCTAATCAAATAGTTAATCTTTTTAATAAAAGAATTGAAGTTCTTTCACGAAAATATTATACAGCAAAGGTCTTTATATAGAATGAAATAGTAAAGTTTGACCCAAAAAGTGAAATAATCTGATTAAAGAAAATGATGTACGCTTGATAAAATATCAAATTATTACATGTGCATGCACCTTTTAATGGTTTGTAAAATTTTCTTTTGCCTCCACAATTTTCATTTTACTTAAAAAGTTTTGCGAAAAACTCATAATAGGGTTTTCCCTTGACACGGGGTACATGATTATATTTAATGCCGAATGATTATCAATAATAAATCTGAACAGAGTGAATGAAAATAATTTCCACAAAACACTTATATCACCAATCATGACAGCATTCAATTTGAGTTTTGGTCCCTAACTGTGCAGTTTCCATAATTTAATCATGTTTTAACAAGAAAACATTTAGAGCTAATCATATTAACCAAATTTTTTGTTATTTTTATATCATTTCGTTTGTTTATGCTTTCACGCGCGTGCATTTTCCCGCCATCTGTCGAGATTTCTGATGGTTAAAAAAAGAAGCCCGGCATTTCGTCGGAGATTCGTCCATATGGCCCATTTGAGACTTCTTTTTATTGTTTAGCAGGTCGCGACTGGGTGGCTTTTGTTTGAATTCTACAATTATTGATTACAACTTATCAATTAGACTATAACCTGCTAAAATTGGAGGAACTACAAAATTTGATCTCCAAAGTTTGAGAGTTGGATGATCACAAAAGATGAAATCTCAATATCCGACATATGGCCTTATCTTTTGGTCTGTTACATTTTTATGTCTAGTTCTCTCAGATAAGGGTATGTTTATTTTGTTTACAGAAATAAAGACGAAATCGTAAAAAGACAAAAGTAGCCTAATAGTTAGTTCCGGTATATATTGTATAGAGGCAAATCATATTTCTGTAACTTAGGCATTTCCCAGAATATTTACTATAATGACTTTCTTCGGGAAGGTTCAAAGTTGGAAAACTTACATATTATTTTGAAATACACATTTATAGATGCATACGTACTTCGGCATTTGCCTAAAACACCAAGCTTTCTTGTGTCGCGCTCTTTGATCGTCTTTATAACAGAGGGATAGCAAGACTTTTTTTAAAGTATGTATTTCTGTATCTTGAATATGATGACTTTTCAAACCATAACCCTCTCATCAATTGAGAAGAGTGCAAATCAGTAAAAATAAGCTCAAAAATAAAGATACAGAAAGATTTCCCGAGAGAGGAGAATAACAATGGACTTTTTTTCTGAAAAAATATAATCATCTCCGAATAGAGATAATAATTTCTGACCTGTACATTTGCAGGCTTTCTTGTGCGTAATTTGAAAAGTATATTGTAATCTCATTCGAGATATATACGTATATACATGTAATTTCTCTGTTCTATTCAACGAGTCTCTAATAATAGCACTTACTTACAAACATGGAAAAATGAGAGTGCACTGATTATTTTGAAATCCGGAAGCAAAGGAGTTGAGTTTAAGGGTTTGGTGAAATTCCATGCAATGGTTTGCGAAGGAGATGAACAAACAACGTTTGCGACCATGGTTAGGCCATTAGTTCGTTTTTATTGCTTCCTTAAGGTTTGGAAAAATTTCCTTCTGTTATCGCAGAGAAGAGCAATATGACCGCCAATTAGACCCCATGGCAGCCATATTTGTTAGAAGATCGGATTGCGTTTTAGTATATATTCTTGAGAACAGTTCTGATGATAGATTCTCTTGGATTTCATGGAAAATGTGAAAATATTATGGAGATCTGGATGGTGGGTTACGACAAACCTTTCTTGTTGTCAATATCTCATTTTGTAACAACTAAGGGACAAAGCGATCTGGATGGTGGATTACAACAAACCTTTCTTGTTGTCAATATCTCATTTTGTAACAACTAAGCGAAAAAGCGATCTGGATGGTGGGTTACGACAAACCTTTCTTGTTGTCAATATCTCATTTTGTAACAACTAAGGGACAAAGCGATCTGGATGGTGGATTACAACAAACCTTTCTTGTTGTCAATATCTCATTTTGTAACAACTAAGCGAAAAAGCGATCTGGATGGTGGGTTACGACAAACCTTTCTTGTTGTCAATATCTCATTTTGTAACAACTAAGGGACAAAGCGATCTGGATGGTGGATTACAACAAACCTTTCTTGTTGTCAATATCTCATTTTGTAACAACTAAGCGAAAAAGCGATCTGGATGGTGGGTTACGACAAACCTTTCTTGTTGTCAATATCTCATTTTGTAACAACTAAGCGACAAAGCGATCTGGATGGTGGGTTACGACAAACCTTTCTTGTTGTCAATATCTTATTTTGTAACAACTAAGCGACAAATCGTAATGTGATGTACATAGGTCATTTTCGTATGTGCACTACAAGAAGCTTTGATAATATTCAATGTGTTAGAATTTAATAATGCAGAATGAATCCATCTTGAAACAAATACAAATGTACATAACATTAAAGTAATTTGTTTTTCAAAAATATCATTTTTACTTGTTCAAACACAGCAAAATACTGAATAAGTTTACAGTAGATCCAATCTCAAACACTTAAATTATGTCATGTTCTAATGTAAATCTCGGAGACAAAGAAAGATAACTCTTGATTTTTTCTTTCTTTGGTGTCAAAGAAAATTTTCCCTTTGGCTTACGAGACGAAGAAAGATAACTCTTATTTTATATTCCCCTTGGAGACAAAGAAAGATAACTCTTAATTTACATTCCCCTTGGAAACAAAGAAAGATAACTTAAGGTATTCAATGGGTAATGAGAAGTAATTGGGCCACCCATTTATGGAATCCTGACACCTAAAATCACTGCATAGATATAATGTTAAAATTAATTGAAAGTGTTTGACCAATTCAGATAAAGGAAAAATATGTAACATAAAGAGTTATGCACCCTTAGAGTTTAAATTGAACTCTATGGAAAAATGTTATTTTTTTCTTAATATTTTCAACAGAATGATTGGGCATCAAAAATCGATTGGTAAAATAATTCTATGAAAAATAGATTATTAAACTTCTCTGAAAAATCAAAAGTTCACCTATTATTTTTTCTGCAATTATTTTTTTTCATATTTTCATCAAGAGGAGACAACTCCTAAACATGACCCCATTCGAAATATTTCTCATTTCAATATCTACTGGGATAGTATAAAAGTTTTTGAAATATCATATGATGACACAGAAAAATATTAACACCCAATGTCAATGTTTTTGGCATTATTTCTTTCATTACCCATGTATATATATTCCCTTTGGAGACAAAGAAAGATAACTCTTAATTTATATTTCCCTTGGAGACAAAGAAAGATAAAGATAACTTCAAATTCATAGAGACAAAGAAAGAGAACTCTTTATTTGTGTTTTCAAATTCATAGAGACAAAGAAAGAGAACTCTTAATTTGTGTTTTCAAATTCATGGAGACAAAGAAAGAGAACTCTTTATTTGTGTTTTCAAATTCATAGAGACAAAGAAAGAGAACTCTTAATTTGTGTTTTCAAATTCATGGAGACAAAGAAAGAGAACTCTTAATTTGAATTTTCAAATTAATGGAGACGAAGAAAAAGAATTCCTTTCCCCTATGGAAAAACACCATTGAGTATTGCTTATTACATTCCAAAGTCTACAGAAAGAAGTGATCCTTAAAAGAGCATGCTTTCTATTAAAGAAAAGATGACAAGAAGACGTTATTTTTATAGAAAAAAATCTTGTTTGCAAACCATAGAAATATAGACTGAAAATTATATGTAAAATTTATCATGAAAAAATACCATTCTTTTCTAATTGCACCTTTTCATTGAGTTTGTAAGTTTTCTGAGTATGAAGCAAAAACATGATGTTATAGAAAATAATTCTTAAATTGCTTCTCAAGGAAAATTTGATACATAAACTATATACATTTCTACTGATATAAGTCATACTGCATCATAAAAAATCTCCATAAGAAATCCTGATAGTCAATAGTCAGCAAGTGTGAACAGTGACAACTCGTTATTTAAGAAATAAAAAATGACAAGCCGGGCTCTATTGTCTCATAATGCCCGAGCGTCCTCAGCCAATCACATTTATGACCGAGCCGCGTCAGCGGCGAGGTGATAAATGTGATTGGCTGAGGACGCGAGGGCATTATGAGACAATTGAGCCCGGCTTGTCATTTTTTATTTCTATTCTAATGATGACACAGACGACAAAATCGAGTCTTGGTTAAAACCAGTTCCTGCCGGTTTATCTGCTTTCAGAAAATGGGTAGGCGTGGCTTATCGCTAAAGGGCCTATATTGGAGAATAGAGCCCGGCTCGCGTCTGTTGTCTTAATAGGGAAAAAGAATCAAGTCATATTAGAATTGTGGTTGTTAACTACATTTTATAAGTTCCAACTTGCTATTGTATTAGGCAAAGAGTTTCAGCTATGTTGACTTTGTCCGGTGTAGAACAAGCTGGGAGCAATTTACATGTATATGGAACAGGTCTCCTACACAAACTACCAAATAACGCTATGACAAATAGTGCATCATGGTCTCCATGCCAATCCTTACTATAAAAGTTAAAATCTTCCATTTATATTCTCGGTACAAGCGTACTTCTCTCAAGTTATTGAAGCATATGCTACACTAAGCAATAAATCATACAAGGTGAGAAGCAATTTGTCAACTATTCACACTTGCAGTATTACACAATAAAACTCATAATGGCTGAGAGCGCTATATACATGTTCTTAAAAAATATATATACTGTTCCTCATTTACAAAATTCAACTTTTCAATATGACTTAAGGTGGCATGAAAGGGTAACAATCTACAAGTCTCTACTACTTTTAAAAATAATTGCTTGTCTAAAATGATATGCTAATGATACAAATAAGTGTCTTAATTTGTATTTTGTTACAGGTATGCAACACACAGCAAGTGCATTTATCGTACATGTAATGCGAGTTAGCGCATTTTAAGCGATGAATGCACTAGCTGTGTATTGCATAACCATAACAAAACACAAATTATGACATTTATTCTATATATATACATGCACATAAATTTTCAGTTTCAATTTTGTTTTCTGAAATCACGTTTTTCCAGGTAGAGAGATGCGTTAAAACTTAGGTCACCGCTGGTTCAGCTAGCATGTTACAGAAACATGCTGCAATGGCTGTTCTAACATGCAAGCTGTGGCGGATTCAGAGGGGTGCGGAGGGGGCGTCTGCCCCCAGCAGTGACCCAAATTTTCCAAAAAACCCTATATTTTGGTCCATTTTCAGTAAAAATCGGCAAAATTCGACCCTTGACCCCCTGGCAAAGGGGGCACTGGATCCGCCACTGCCTGTATAGCTAATGCATTGTGATGTCAGAAACATTTACATTCCGGTATGCAATACGTTCCTTTCAATAATTTCATCTCAGAGAATTACATTGGTTATGCACATATATATACATTTGACAACAATCATCAAGCTTTCTATGTGTCGACAAACACACCTGTTGTAAACATTAATGTTTCATCTTAGCTACAAATTTTAATGTTTGAGCTCTAATGATTGTTCTAGGTAAGGATCGTCAATCTTAAACTTTGTTTAGGGAGATTATAAAATACAAAACAACATTTTCTAAAAACAAATATCAAGATGAAAAAGAAAAACAGTTAGCTAACTCAAGTAAAAACAACCATAAGGATATTAAAATCTTAATCAGATATCACAGTGGACAAAGAGAATTATGCACCATGAACGGTGTAAGTGACATTTATATAGATATTAATGTACAAAAACTACACTTTCCTATCAAGCACCTTGAAGTGTTTCTATAAAATCAATCATATCCTGTAGTTAACATCGAGATTGTCTTACAACAAGCTTGTCAATAGAGCAAAAAATGACATAATGCCCAATATATAAAAAAAGACAAATAAACTTCATTCACTATTAATGTTTGATATATCTATTATCATTGTTTTCTACAAAATCAATATTCTTTTACTTGCATACATAATATATGATATAAATTGAAAAATCATATATACATCTTTCTGCAAATAAGCTAGAAAAATAAAATGAGTTTTCAAACTTCAGCTCCTGGGAAAAGTCATCATGATATAAAGAAACATGAAATTATAAAAATTTATATTTTAAGATAAACATAAAAATAGATCATTATCTAGGAAGATATATGAAATTGACAATTCTTCATGAAAACTGATTGTGCATGTACATGATGAGTGGTAGGAGTGAATGTTAGAAAATAGTTATAATGAGTGGTAGGAGTTAATGTTAGAATATAGTTATTTTTATATGTGAAATGTGTATATAATGCGATTTGTGACAATAAATATGTTTCAACGAATTGTAACAATTAAAATAGTTAGCAATAAAACACAAGGCATAACTTATCTTAAGTACAGGTCCATGTAAGGATTAGGCTGTTGAAAAACCTTAAAATTTTTGCAGAACTTTTTTCTCTTCAAAAGTGTTCAGATCAGCCTCCATATGAATGTTCTGAAGTAAATTTTCCTCATACATGGATGGTGAAGAAAGTTATAGGGGTAGCAAATTTGGTTGAATTGATTTTCCCGCCATTTTTTTTCCTTCATAATCCTTTATAAATTATGAGACGAATATCTCACTTCACCATAAGAAATAGGTACAGCAATTCATGTAAATTTTATTCAAAATTGATCTTTTTCTATATTGTATTTTGATTTTAACTGATTCCCATTTGTGACAATTTGCCCTTTAAAAATCAATATGATTCTTCATCCATTCTATTGCAAAATGCACATTTTAAAGTGTACAGAAAAACCAAATCAAAGTTTGGAGGTGAAACAAAATGGGCAATCTATACTAACTTTGACTCAACAAATATAAATATTGCAAATTGAACTTTGAAAAGTCATGGAACAACACAAAAATGATAGCTACTTTGTCATGGTAACAGATGGAACATCTAAGGCAAAATGAAAAAAAAATCTTGTTCCCCTAACATATATATGTACCTTAACAAGCATGTGTGTATCGTACATGTACAACTTAAAACGAGTTTAGCTGAAAAATATTTTTCATCAGTGTTTCAGTCTACTATAGTAACTGTATTGTAAGTCATTTCAAGTATTTTATGGCCAAATGTTTAAAAGTAATACTATTGGTCATAAATCAGGTGTACTGATGATAAATAATAATAAATAAATAAAAATAAACAATGACAAATGAGAACATTTGACTAGACTTATATTTCAGCCGTTATCACCGCCACATAGAGAACTGTGGTTGATTGGAGCTGGGTGTGTTGTCTTCCTCGTCGGCTAATACGTCCCCTGTCACTGCCGCGTGGATAAATGGGTCGCTGTTATAGGCGTACGCCGACTCTGGGCGACTGCTAGCTGCCTGTGTGAGCAGAGGGAATAGGATAGGATCAGAACAACAAAACTGGTAGAAAGGTATGAGATAGTCAATGTCAAAATCTGAAGCCAGGTGATTACACAATTAATTTTACATGCATTCATGATTTTTTTTCAAGAAGTATATTATTTACATGGTGGTGTAACAGATATATTTAAAATTTTAAACTAATTTTGATGTCAAATTCTATGGAAACCTGACTTAAATTAAGGGAAATATGCTTCAAATATGAAGTTTCTAATGGAATTTTATCATGTCATCATGTGTTTACAATCAGACACAGTCCTAAATGGGATGTTACTATGTATATTACAAAACAGAATATGCACGACCATAATACATGTATGTCTCAATATCAGGTCAGTAACAAACTATACATGTAGTATTATTAGTTACACGGTTAGTTAGTGACCTGATACGGAAAAATACATGGTGTGAAAAGAAAACCCGTATTTTTCCGTATCACTGGTCACTAACTAATCGTGTAACGAATTTATCACGTGGAAGACCTCTAACTGTATGTGTGGGGTTCACGACGTCATAATAAACTACTTGCCCAATACGGATTTACAAGCCTGATACGGCTTTTTTCACGGCCTCATGTGACCATGATCTGACCAATCAGATTCCAACATTTTTGTCTGAGGCGTGATAAAAGTTAACATACCATTCTGATACCACTGTTTGGCTGCTTCACCACATTACTTGAATCAGGTAACTGAAAGAGAAAATTAACATATAATGATTTAATTTGCTCCAAACACTAAGTAACCATAATTTTATCATTTATGTTCAAAACAAAAAGCTACAGCACAAGATGGTAGAATATGCTACTCAATGAACACCAAAAACAATTTGTAGTTAATATATTTTAAAATGAAAATGTATGACATTGTATAAAGTCTTGACAATATGTCAGTGTCAAAATATCTTAAATAGTTCTGAATAGGAATTTATCTACATTAACCACACAGTTAGAATTTATCTACATTAATCATGTTAACCACACAATTACAATAATTAATGGTTGTTCAGATGGTTTATGTCGGCTCTGGTTTCCCAATATACTCTTCATCCTACTTCACTCCCTCTCCCCCCCCCCCTTTTCATCCCTTCCTCACACTCTCCAACCCTTCAACATACATGTTCTTTCATCCCATCCCACTTTATTCTATCCATTACACTACAAACCTTTGCCTACCCACTCCCACCCTCATCCACTTCCTTTCTCATCATCTCCTATAATCCCCATTGCCCTCCCTGCCATTCACAGATCTCTTTCTACTTTCTAAAACAACATCTTTTATTATCCCCTAGAAACATAGCTTCAGAGGGATAGAGTAATGTCACCCTTAGTATGTGAGTGATGGCATGGGTGAGTGGATGTCACACTACTTTGTATATGACCTTGATGACACATTTTTCATCAAAACTTGTTTAAACTTAATGCACTTATTACTTATACATGTAATATAAGAAAAAGAACCATAAAAACTTTAAAGGTCATAAGTCAAGGTCACAGATGGGACATAGGAAAACTCATTGTAAGCAAGGAGGCCATATTTTCCAATCGATCTTCTTTTAAACTTTATACACTCATTGCTTATGACTTGAGGTGTAATCCTTTTTTGATTTTCAAGGTCAAATCATGGTAATAGATAGGACAACAACAAAATAAACAAATGTAGGTCATAAGGTAAAAGGTCATTAAGAAATTCTATTTGTTTTCAATGAAATCTTCCATTCAGTTAAATTTTACAAAAATTTGAAATATAATGTACTTCATTAATATTTATGATGTGCTAGCAGATGTTATTATACCTCTACTTGTTTTTTTCCTATATAAAAAGATACTCATTAAAACTAGCTGTAACTCACCTGATGAGATTATTTCCTTGAAAAGGGTGCGTTATTTGAGAAGACTATTTCCCTAGGGAAATAGCTTCGAAATGGGGCGGAGCTACAGCGCGTGACGGTATAATAAAACAATTAAACTATACCATTGAGGGAGTTAGCATGATTCTGATTTCCCTCGACCAGACCTATTTCCCTCGGCTTTGTCTGGGGAAATAGGTCTAGTCTCGGGAAACCAGAATGCTAACTCCCTCAAGGGTATACTTTAACTGTATCCTAGTACACTTCGTTACACTTTAGTTTAAACATATTTATTCATGGAAAATTGCGCATGTACATATAAATGACAATAAGAATGAATGAATGGATCTGAAAAAAAGCGCAACTCTTGTATAAATTCATCTGCCGATATGCATATGTAGATAGGCAGTCATTTATACAGTAATTAAACTTGTCTTAATTAAGGAAAGTATATAAAGATGAATGAAAATCTAAGAATTAATGGAACGCTAGAAAGAGAGTTACACTTTGCTTTGTCATGTTATAAAACCATACCTTACGTATAACTCCTTTATCCACTAACTCCCACCTGTGTGTTCTTTCCATACCCAGAGCAGCAAAATGTGGCCAGATTTTATCTGATGCTGACGCAAAATCTTTTGGAGTCCTGAAAATTACACAACTTGTATTACATAACAAAATTATATAAAACAGGTTTATATCTTTTTATGCCTGCTCATATACATGATTTGAGGGTAGACTGTGAACCCATATGTCATTATAACTTAGCTTGAGCAGCTTACTGTTATCTACATTGCATTCTCTCCACCTAGGAGTAAATCGGTACCTGACACATGACAAGAGTTTGTGAGTGATCATTAGCTCTGCTTGTTACTCCTTGGGGAGCTGAGAATGCACTGGATAGTACAGATCTTGCCAGGGAGGTAATGTAGAAGTCATGTGAGGCTTTGGATATGAGACTATAAACTCCCTATCTTTTATTTTTCATTTTCATTTGTGAAGAATAAAACTGATGACATATGTCAACAGTATTATGTACAATCATAGCTGCATTAGAATTTCTTGCAAAATTTCAATAGAAAACCAATAATCCAATCAAAAGGTGTAGAAAATTTAATTCATTTTCCTTGATATTTAACTAAATCTAATCTTAATTTGGGTCCGTTGTATCTCTCATGACAAATGACAAATAAAGTGATTCCTTGGAGGGACTCATTATACACAATCAGACCTACCTGCCCTCAGCGTCCGGGACTCATTATACATGTAGATAAGATAAATCAGACCTACCTGTCCTCAGCATCCAGGACTCATTATACACAATCAGACCTACCTGCCCTCAGCATCCAGGACTCATTATACATGTAGATAGGATAATCAGACCTACCTGCCCTCAGCGTCCGGGACTTCAGGGTTGGCACCATGGTCCAGTAATATCATCACAATCTGTCAAGTAAAAACAATTTGTATGTATACTTATTCCTTGTGTATTACTTATATCTCACATAAGGTTTCTAAAGGTCCCAGGATCAATCCCTGATTCGGCAAAGGGCCAGCAAGGTCTTGTGTGAGCCCTGGGTATGAGAGATACCCAGTCCTATAGTGGGAGGTTTCCCCCTGCCAAGGACTCCTGTGCATGGTTTCCTCCTGCTCCAAGGACTCCCTCACGCCAATATCTGAGCCAATGTGAGACATTAATAGAAGTTTGTAACTTGTTTGTTAAGCGTTGTAAAATAGATAATGTTTATTTTCAAAGTTAAACAGCTGTCATTGAACAACATGCCATCATTCGGTCTTTTCGAAATACAGAGTTATTTCCCATTTGTGCAGGTAAACGACATCAAGTAATTGTGACGTCATCAAATTCTTTGGAAACAAGCCTAAAATTCAGGGAAACAGGGTTAGAAATATGATGTTTTTAAAGGAATTTAATGACGTCACAATGCTTTTATATCGGATACCTGCACTAATGGGGAGTAATTCTGTATTTCAAAAAGACCGAATTTCCTACACAGATTTCTATCTGTATCATGTATGATCATAACTGTGAATTCAATATCAGAAATAATTACATGAAGAAAATCAGTAAAACAAATGTTTTAATTTTTCATGTGACCTTGGACCTCTGACCCTCACATTCCAAGAGTTTAATTCTCTAGCTACCAATAATTAAAACTTTTGGGAATCAGGTTTGATGATTCTCTTAAAATTAAATCTTCACTTTTTGTTTTCTGGACACACATAAAACACTTTATCCCTTTCTAAACATTGTTTCCATTAAATAATATGACAATATTGATGATGATGATAATAGAGTAAACTGACCGGCCCGTGTTCCTGAAACGCTGCAGCATGTAGTGGTGTCCATAGTGTTCCCTTGTTCTGACAGTTAGCACCTGTAAAGTAATATTTACATAAATATCTGATTTTCCAGTAAACTCTAAGTGAGACAGTCAAACCCCAGACATCACAAAATTTTGCGATATTTTCATTGTAACGTCAAAATAAAAAGTATGACAACACATCAAGGTGCTTCAAGACAGTGCGATCAGATATGTGACGTCATAATGGAAAATTTAGCCATATGATGTGATGTCTGGTGTCTGTGTGTATAAAATCAAGGTAAGGAACGGTCATATCGTAATTTATCTGGAAAATGGACTATTGTCATTTATTCACATTGATGATGATAGTAACATTTCTAACTTAGATGTTCAGTCTCATAATGCTTGACCATCCCTGAAAGTTTAATGGATGTGTAATGCATATTGTATGACTGTTTATGTTAAAGTATGACTATCAAACAGATAGATGGACAACTGGAGAGACACAGGACAGAATGACCACATTCTGCCATCCTTGCATTGCATGCAACATAAACATGAGAGTATTAAACCATAATCTAAGACTTTAACCTATATTTTTCCTGAGAATCTGTTAATGTAACACTTACAAATACCTTTCCTGAGAAGCTTTATATGTAACACTTATCAATACCTTTCCTGAGAAGCTGTTTATGTAACACTTACCTATACCTTTCCTGAGAAGCTGTTTATGTAACACTTACCTATACCTTACATGAGAAGCTGTTTATGTAACACTTACCGATACCTTTCCTGAGAAGCTGTTTATGTAACACTTACCTACACTTTCCTGAGAAGCTGTTTGTGTAACACTTACCGATACCTTTCCTGAGAAGCTGTTTATGTAACACTTACCGATACCTTTCCTGAGAAGCTGTTTATGTAACACTTACCGATACCTTTCCTGAGAAGCTGTTTATGTAACACTTACCTACACTTTCCTGAGAAGCTGTTTGTGTCACACTTACCTATACCTTTCCTGAGAAGCTGTTTATGTAACACTTACCTAAACACTTTCCTGAGAAGCTGTTTATGTAACATTTCCTTACACCTTTCCTGAGAAGCTGTTTATGTAACACTTACCTACACCTTTATGTAACACTTACCTACACCTTTATGTAACACTTACCTATACCTCTATGTAACACTTACCTACACCTTTATGTAACACTTACCTATACCTCTATGCAACACTTACCTACACCTTTATGTAACACTTACCTATACCTTTATGTGATACTTACTTATACCTTTATGTAACACTTACCTACACCTTTATGTGACACTTACCTATACCTTTATGTAACACTTACCTATACCTCTATGCAACACTTACCTACACCTTTATGTAACACTTACCTACACCTTTATGTAACACTTACCTATACCTTTATGTGACACTTACCTACACCTTTATGTAGCACTTACCTACACCTTTATGTGACACTTACCTACACCTCTATGTAACACTTACCTACACCTTTATGTAACACTTACCTATACCTCTATGCAACACTTACCTACACCTTTATGTAACACTTACCTATACCTCTATGTAACACTTACCTATACCTCTATGTAACACTTACCTATACCTTTGTGTGACACTTACCTACACCTTTATGTGACACTTACCTATACCTTTATGTGACACTTACCTATACCTCTATGTAACACTTACCTATACCTCTATGTAACACTTACCTATACCTTTGTGTGACACTTACCTATACCTCTATGTAACACTTACCTATACCTCTATGTAACACTTACCTATACCTCTATGTAACACTTACCTATACCTTTGTGTGACACTTACCTACACCTTTATGTGACACTTACCTATACCTTTATGTAACACTTACCTATACCTTTATGTGACACTTACCTATACCTCTATGTAACACTTACCTATACCTTTATGTGACACTTACCTATACCTCTATGTAACACTTACCTATACCTTTGTGTGACACTTACCTACACCTTTATGTAACACTTACCTATACCTCTATGTAACACTTACCTATACCTCTATGTAACACTTACCTATACCTTTGTGTGACACTTACCTATACCTCTATGTAACACTTACCTATACCTCTATGTAACACTTACCTATACCTCTATGTAACACTTACCTATACCTTTGTGTGACACTTACCTACACCTTTATGTGACACTTACCTATACCTTTATGTAACACTTACCTATACCTTTATGTGACACTTACCTATACCTCTATGTAACACTTACCTATACCTTTGTGTGACACTTACCTACACCTTTATGTAACACTTACCTATACCTCTATGTAACACTTACCTATACCTCTATGTAACACTTACCTATACCTTTGTGTGACACTTACCTACACCTTTATGTGACACTTACCTATACCTTTATGTAACACTTACCTATACCTTTATGTGACACTTACCTATACCTCTATGTAACACTTACCTACACCTTTATGTGACACTTACCTACACCTTTATGTGACACTTACCTATACCTCTATGTAACACTTACCTATACCTCTATGTAACACTTACCTATACCTTTGTGTGACACTTACCTACACCTTTATGTGACACTTACCTATACCTCTATGTAACACTTACCTATACCTCTATGTAACACTTACCTACACCTTTATGTAACACTTACCTACACCTTTATGTAACACTTACCTACACCTTTATGTGACACTTACCTACACCTTTATGTAACACTTACCTATACCTTTCCTGAGAAGCTGCATTACCACATCCTTCATTCCCCAAAAACAAGCTGAAATAATACATTACAATATAGTATCTTATCACTTATGTTATTCTATTATATTTTTGTACTGTAGAATTAAATAGGCAAAATTTAGAATTCTAAATGTCAGATCTGACAAATTTGTTGCTGTTTTTCCATAGTGAGTCCTTAGTGACATCAAAGTAAAACTGTGTCTTTATTAGAGATGACATACAGGTATCAATATAGAGCTGAAAATATTACCAATATATAATAGATACAGCGAAAATATCACATGACAAGTTCATAACAGCTAAAATATTACCTATATAGAGCTGACTGTTGAGTACATCTGGTCCTGAGCCATCTATCCTAATGTTCTCTGTCAGAAACTGTTCAACAAGCTGTAAAATAGGTCAGTTAAATTAAAAAAGGTCATTTAACCTAAACTTTTCTCTAAACAAAAATAGGAATACAATACGGTAATCACAGATTACGAAGCTCACCTCTCGGCAGCAAAACTCAATTTAAACATATTTCTAAGTATATCATGTGTATATTGGCATTTAAAAGAAAAATCACTGACTACATCCAATATGCAAGTTTGGTACATGTGCACTTATACTTTGCTCAATATTAACTTTTAAAGGAAAAATCATTCAAGCAGAAAAAGTAGGTCATGGTAATTTGTCTGATCAAAGATACATCCAATATGAAAGTTTGGTATATGTAGCACTTCTACCTTGTTCAATATTGGCTTTTCAGTGCAAAATCACCCAAGCGGAAAAGTAGGTCAAGGTCATTTTGTGAAAGTTTCATCAAAGATACATCAAATATGAAAGTTTGGTACATGTAGCACATATGCTTTGCTCAATATTGGCTTTTAAAAGCAAATTCACACAAGCGGAAAAATTGGGTCAGATGCTGCATCCAATGCATGGGTCCATCTCAGCATCCAAAGATGAATCACTTGTGCAAGTTTGGTTACTGTAGCATCAGTACTTTGTCACTAACTGAGATACCCCTAACATCTCAACCAGGTCACTCAAGTGGAATATGTGGGTCAGATGCAGCAATTGATGCATGGGTTCACCTCAGCATCCCAAGATGAATCACTTGTGCATGTTTGGTTATTGTGGCAACAGTTCTTTTTCAAAAACTGAGCTACCCCAAACTTCTTAACCAAGTCACAGTGAGCTACCCTAAACTTCTTAACCAAGTCACACTGATCGAGCTATCCCAAACTTCTTAACCAAGTCACACTGAGCTACCCCAAACTTCTTAACCAATTCACACTGAGCTACCCAAAACTTCTTAACCAAGTCACACTGAGCTACCCCAAACTTCTTAACCAAGTCACACTGAGCTACCCCAAACTTCTTAATCAAGTCACACTGAGCTACCCCAAACTTCTTAACCAAGTCACACTGAGCTACCCCAAACTTCTTAACCAAGTCACATTGAGCTACCCCAAACTTCTTATCCAAATCACACTGGGCTACCCCAAACTTCTTAACCAAGTCACACAAGTCACACTGAGCTACCCCAAACTTCTTAACCAAGTCACACTGAGCTACCCCAAACTTCTTAACCAAGTCACACTGGGCTACCCCAAACTTCTTAACCAAGTCACACTGAGCTACCCCAAACTTCTTAACCAAGTCACACTGAGCTACCCCAAACTTCTTAACCAAATCACACTGGGCTACCCCAAACTTCTTTACCAAATCACACTGGGCTACCCCAAACTTCTTAACCAAGTCACACAAGTCAAAATGAGCTACCCCAAACTTCTTAACCAAGTCACACTGAGCTACCCCAAACTTCTTAACCAAGTCACACTGAGCTACCCCAAACTTCTTAACCAAGTCACTCTGAGCTACCCCAAACTTCTTAACCAAGTCACACTGAGCTACCCCAAACTTCTTAACCAAGTCACACTGAGCTACCCCAAATTTCTTAACCAAGTTACATTGAGCTACCCCAAACTTCTTAACCAAGTCACACTGAGCTACCCCAAATTTCTTAACCAAGTTACATTGAGCTACCCCAAACTTCTTAACCAAGTCACACTGAGCTACCCCAAACTTCTTAACCAAGTCACACAAGTCACATTGAGCTACCCCAAACTTCTTAACCAAGTCACACTGGGCTACCCCAAACTTCTTAACCAAGTCACACAAGCCACACTGAGCTACCCCAAGCTTCTTAACCAAGTCACACTGAGCTACCCCAAACTTCTTAACCAAGTCACACTGAGCTACCCCAAACTTCTTAACCAAGTCACACTGGGCTACCCCAAACTTCTTAACCAAGTCACACAAGTCACACTGAGCTACCCCAAACTTCTTAACCAAGTCACACTGGGCTACCCCAAACTTCTTAACCAAGTCACACAAGTCACACTGAGCTACCCCAAACTTCTTAACCAAATCACACTGGGCTACCCCAAACTTCTTAACCAAGTCACACAAGTCACACTGAGCTACCCCAAACTTCTTAACCAAGTCATACTGAGCTACCCCAAACTTCTTAACCAAGTCACACTGAGCTACCCCAAACTTCTTAACCAAGTCACATTGAGCTACCCCAAACTTCTTAACCAAATCACACTGGGCTACCCCAAACTTCTTAACCAAGTCACACAAGTCACACTGAGCTGCCCAAAACTTCTTAACCAAGTCACACTGAGCTACCCCAAACGTCTTAACCAAGTTACATTGAGCTACCCCAAACTTCTTAACCAAGTCACACTGAGCTACCCCAAACTTCTTAACCAAGTCACACTGAGCTACCCCAAACTTCTTAACCAAGTCACACAAGTCACAATGAGTTACCCCAAACTTCTTAACCAAGTCACACTGAGCTACCCCAAACTTCTTAACCAAGTCACACTGAGCTACCCCAAACTTCTTAACCAAGTCACACTGAGCTACCCCAAACTTCTTAACCAAGTCACACTGAGCTACCCCAAACTTCTTAACCAAGTCACTCTGAGCTACCCCAAACTTCTTAACCAAGTCACACTGAGCTACCCCAAACTTCTTAACCAAGTCACACTGAGCTACCCCAAATTTCTTAACCAAGTTACATTGAGCTACCCCAAACTTCTTAACCAAGTCACACTGAGCTACCCCAAATTTCTTAACCAAGTTACATTGAGCTACCCCAAACTTCTTAACCAAGTCACACTGAGCTACCCCAAACTTCTTAACCAAGTCACACAAGTCACACTGAGCTACCCCAAACTTCTTAACCAAGTCACACTGAGCTACCCCAAACTTCTTAACCAAGTCACACTGAGCTACCCCAAACTTCTTAACCAAGTCACACTGAGCTACTTCAAATTTCTTAACCAAGTCACACTGAGCTACCCCAAACTTCTTAACCAAGTCACACTGAGCTACCCCAAACTTCTTAACCAAGTCACACAAGTCACAATGAGTTACCCCAAACTTCTTAACCAAGTCACACTGAGCTACCCCAAACTTCTTAACCAAGTCACACTGAGCTACCCCAAACTTCTTAACCAAGTCACACTGAGCTACCCCAAACTTCTTAACCAAGTCACACTGAGCTACCCCAAACTTCTTAACCAAGTCACTCTGAGCTACCCCAAACTTCTTAACCAAGTCACACTGAGCTACCCCAAACTTCTTAACCAAGTCACACTGAGCTACCCCAAATTTCTTAACCAAGTTACATTGAGCTACCCCAAACTTCTTAACCAAGTCACACTGAGCTACCCCAAATTTCTTAACCAAGTTACATTGAGCTACCCCAAACTTCTTAACCAAGTCACACTGAGCTACCCCAAACTTCTTAACCAAGTCACACAAGTCACACTGAGCTACCCCAAACTTCTTAACCAAGTCACACTGAGCTACCCCAAACTTCTTAACCAAGTCACACTGAGCTACCCCAAACTTCTTAACCAAGTCACACTGAGCTACTTCAAATTTCTTAACCAAGTCACACTGAGCTACCCCAAACTTCTTAACCAAGTCACACTGAGCTACCCCAAACTTCTTAACCAAGTCACACAAGTCACACTGAGCTACCCCAAACTTCTTAACCAAGTCACACTGAGCTACCCCAAACTTCTTAACCAATTCACACTGAGCTACCCCAAACTTCTTAACCAGATGCGGACGTGGATGGGGACACAGACAATGCACAGGGGTGTTGCATACGCTCACTCAACTTTGTCGAGGTGTAAGCTAAAAAGGCAATTTTATATAGAGTGACTTATATACAAAACTGAAAGATGTGAAGTACACTTCGTTTTCATTTATTTTAATCTACATCTTTTTAAGGTAAGTAAAAATCTCCAAAGGGGTGCAATTAGATGTCATGGGTCTGCTACACTAGATGCTCATAAAACAATAACATAACTGCCTATTGATTCTATTTAAGACAATAATAAATGTAACTTTGATTTTTTAATCTAAAAACTAATAGGAACCTTATGATAAAAAAAAACGTTGGGAAAGGTTGAAATCTTCACAATGTGTGACAAAATGAAAGAAGGAGAGGGTAGGCAAACTCTTAATTTCTGGCACAACTACATGGCAAGCACATAACAATATAAATGTATACCTCCCAACCTATGGGTGAGAATATATTTATTTTTATCTGACTATATTCATATACAACATCCTTCACCAACATGCTGCACATAATTACTGTACATAAACCCGACTACAACACTTGTACATTTCTGAAAATCATCATTTGCAAATTATCTGTTTCATCTTTTCTGTACTTTGTTATTGGCTGAACCAATCAGGTTTTATTCATCCACATGCAGATTACAGATACCATGATACATACAGAGTATTCAATTTTATGAAAATATAACATTGGACAACACTGAAGTTTAAAAACAACATTATGGCCATTGAGCAACTTATTTTATGCTTGTCACAGTGCGACAATATTCAGTGATGCATTGTTTTGGTAATGAAAGTTCTTGAAAGTTCCTTTTGTTAAAGCTATGAAAATATGTCCTTGTATCATAATGAATCTTTTTTCAAGATGGCTGTACAGTTTAGGACACTTTTTTTCTCTAGTAAAATCATGACCTAGTAGAATCATATGAGTATGACCTTGAGAGTGAAAATGTAGCCTACATGTAAGAGTATATCAGTATAAAGTAAAATAATGACTTAGTGAAATCATAATTTAGTAGTATCAAGACCTTGTTAAATCACTCCTTAGTGAAATCACTCCTTAGTGAAATCACTTCTTAGTGAAATCACTACATGAGAGAACTATGATCTAAATTCTAGTAAAACAATGACAGAAATAATAGCCAAAGTGAAATCAAATCCTATAGTGAAATCATCAACTTGTAGTAAAATCATAACCCAGTGAAAAGTGATCTAGTGAAATTACGACCTCGTAAAAGATTTCATTTGATTTGAAATTCATTAAAACTACTAATTATTTACTTTTTGCGGGTCTGATGCATGAATGGGCTTTAGTTACAAAGTTATCACAGAAAGAAAATTCTGTACACCTGATATTATTTGTGTGAATTAAAAGCAAAAGAATATTAAAGATTTAGTTTGAGATATAAACGGACCAATCATTGATTGATATGATAGCTAGGTTATAACTACACTACAAAGTGTCTGGATTGGTGTGCAGATCTTTGGTAAACAGAAATCTTACTTTGCAAAAAAATTAGTTTTCTCCTTTTACAAAGTGCAGTGCATATAAGGCTTAATCTATACATTCACAAGACAACAGGCATTTTGCTTTTGGAGCCCCAAAGATGAAAATTGTCATGCAAGATATAAGGTAGCCCAAAACATATTTGTTCAAAGTTTAAAATATAAACGATCTGCAGGCGAATGAGAATTATGAGTCAGCATGCAAAATTTGATTTTCAGAAATACACATTGTACAAACTGAATTCTCTGGGGCCCCATTCTCTATCAAACCAACCTTTCTGTCCTCTTCTTTCAAAGTCCAATGCTTACAAATCAGAAAAACAAGTATGTAACATGTCAGCATTTCAAAACACAATTCCCAATATAGTATTTTATGTAATGGGATACATGAAATGTAAAATTCTAAAGCTCTGTGTGTCACATAATGTAGAGATGTATTACGTTGGTCCTCACAAAATATTCTTTGAACCCCTAGGCTAGCCCAAAGACGAAATTCTACCTATAATTGTATAGTTTGTTAGACATTTTCTTTTTCTGGTAGCCCTTGGCACCAGGCTAGTGAGTTTCATGAAGATTGATTACATGTACACCTTACCCAACTTCAAAACTTCAAATCCAATAAAGATTTCCAAATTCATCCCTTTATCTAATATTTCACAATGAACATTTTTGAAACTGTAATTCCATACAATCAGAATTTTTTTTTCAATTTTTATCAAAATATTAAATCTACAAATGTACATGTAAAGTTTCCAGTTCAAATCCAACAATTCCTTAAAAGGGACCTACACATTTAAGTACACTACATGTATGGCTACTTTTTTTTCTACCAACTATTCATAAATGTACAGTAATAATTTTTTTTAATTGATTTGCTCTACAGTAGGTGATATGAGGGATTAGTAGCAAATTTACTAATTATTTGCCATATTTTTGTAAGCATAAGAAATTAAATCATATTTAAAAGAAAATTATTTGATCAAACATTCAATTCTGAACTTTAGATTGCATAAACTGTCATTTTACTTTTATATTTTGTGCTTCCCAAAATTTTCCCAAACATTGTTAATTTCCCTAATTGCACAGACCCTGACCCCATTCACAATTACTGAAAAAATCAATGGTATGGAAGTCAAGCTTACTTTGCAATGAAACAAATTAAGTGAAATGTGATGAAACCCTGGGCTTGCTTGAATGGACTCCACTTGGATTGTCGGAATTTGATTCTGGCCATTCAAAGAATTCTTCCAATCAATTAAGATCGGTGTGTAAGGATTTTGAACATGGCCATCTATGAAAACTTATTTTGTTATTTTATGTTATCGAAAATAAGCTCAATTTCTTGGCATCTTTATGGGTATAGTAACTGCAACTTCTATTTAGTTTTGTAAATAATAATAACTCCATTACTTTAAACTGTAAAGATGCTTCGTTTTAAATTTGTTGTAGTATCTGTCTGTATCTGTTACATTGAAGCTTACTTCTGGCTTTTATTCAACGGGAGAGAGTGCTCAGAATATTACAGGCAGTGCGCTTTTAGAGCCGTCTTAAATGACTCTAAAGATTTTGCGTAAACTACGGCGTCTGGTAGTTGGTTCCAATGAATTGCTGTGTTGACGGAAAAAGAGTTTGTATTATTGCTTTGTGTTTCCAGATGGTACTTTGATTCCTCTGCTGTTGTTGCAAATAATGTTGAAAATATCAATAAAGGGAAAAATCCTGTCTGAATAAATGCTAAAGCCTTAATTTGTAAAAAAAAGACTGCAGTCGCATAACCGTAAAAGACTATTTTGCTGCCATCCTGTACCTGTATGCTAGTAGATCCCTCCTGTGTAAGGAGAACCCCTATAGAAATAGGGTAGGAGGGTCCTTGGCATTCCCAGAAGGGATTAATGTTAGATTACTGTACCACTACCTAAGGTCCCGCCACCGTGTCCCACAACCCTGTGGAAATGACGATGGACATCACCAAAAAAAAAAAAAAGGAAATACCATCACAAAAAAAAAAAAAAAATATGGGGATTATATACAAGTGGGGAAAAATAAAACAGACCATGAGGGTAATACATTCACCAAGACATCACATTAATCCGTCCGGTGGAATGTCAGTAACCCAGCCATCTTGTGACGTCAAATATTCAGTTGACACCACCTCCTGAGATGGAATTGACAGGACAGTGCTGCAATCAAATTCCAATTCACTTGATTGGGATTCCGCAAATTCTTATAGTTCTTTCTGCCAATCAAGCACACCCCCAAATTCATGCACCAAGTTGATCTTGATCATGTGATTGAAATATGAGAAAAGTCTACACAGTGACTGTAGTGTGTTTATTGTGATTGAACTTGGTAGATATAAAGATCAACTTGGTCAAAGGGAGTTTCACACAAAGTTTCAATACCTTGTCATCTCCTTGTTTTGCCAATGTTGACAACTGTTCAATCGGTACTTGAGCATTACGGAGATGTGATTGAAGGTCCCGTAGAACACTAAAATCTTCTGCCATAGTATGCAGTGAAAAAGTCGTTACCAATCAAGCTGTTATTCGAATTTTGATCATTCAAGATCCCGTAAAATGAAGATTTTATAAAAATAAAAATATGAATAAGAAACCAGTATCCGATATGAGAAAAGAATTAAAGTAAAATGTTAACTATATATTTCTTTTTAATTTATCTATCTAAAGTTATTGTCTAAACACTGATTCTCAGGAATAATGTGCAATTCGATAAATAACATGTCGCCGTGTGATTTAAAGAGAAATAAAAGAAAGAAGAACAAAATTACTGTCATTGTTTTAAAAGCCTACCTAGATGTATCAAAATCTGTTACCATCATTTGCGAAAGACATATAACTTAATGAGATACTAAGCTCCAAAATAGCAAAAACGATACATACGTTACTGTCGCGGGCAAATACCAATGTGAAGTACATAAATTATCTTTACATATATGTTAAGTTAGTCTACAATGTGCATTCATATGTCTTCATTGCAGAACCGTCCTCCAAATTATCGACGACACTGTAGCACTCAAGTTGGTTTTTGTTCTTTTTTATTCATAAAATAGCATGTCGCCGATGTATTGATACCTACGTAACAACAATACAATAACCGTTTTATATAGCACATAGTTGGACATAAACATGACGTGTATACATTTAAAATAAGGGGAAAGGATACATTTACATATTATTCCGAAGCTTTTTATAATTTTTCATGTTCTGTAAAGAAAAGTCGCATTTTCATTCATATCAGTGGTTGGTTGCTGTTTAGGCGATACTTACGTTACGCTTACTTAAATCATTCAGTGCAGACATCATGAAATAGTGCCTTTAACATATCGTTGCTTTACAATAGAAGACTTGATATTACCGAATATCTAATGGTTTTGTTTCTTTACAAGTATATACTGCTTGATCAAATACTTGAATAATACATACGTAACGGATACATACATGACGCAAATGTCATAGATTTAATGATTTAATGTTCGTCATACCCAATCATGGGTATCATTTGTTAGTACACATTGGATTATGACCTTAGAAGCTGATTGCAGGGAAGATTCAAAGACTACAGCTGTTGTACTGATTCAATGGCTGTTTTGTAGATTGTGCTCTAAAAGGAAGCTGGCTTATGTTTATTTCTGTACGATATTTCATCGAATAGTATGTCATCCTATAATACATATTCATACCTGTAAAGGTAAACATAATGTATACATACTCACATTAGTAAGTAAACACAAAATACGATAAAACATCATGATACCTACGTAACATGCCGTTACGTATGTATCTAACTTGGCTCAGCTCAAGATTCAGTCGAGTTGCATTCAATAGAATAACAATTTGTCTCCTTTTTCGAAGGTATATATGATTTTACAGACTGCATAATTGATACCGCGCCATTTCTTTTTTAATTTCCCTAATTCATTTGACATACAGATATATCTATAACTGAATTACAACTAATGTTTTGTTTTTTTAAACATGATTTTTTTTAATCGATATGTAGCTAACAGAGTTTATAAATGTCATGATTAAAATAAAGTAGAATTTGACAGACAAATCCGTAGATGCATGATTTTAAACGTGATTGAAGGTAGCTTTCAAATATATCATACCAAATCCTGGGTGGTTGATTGTAACGCACGTTACGTATGTATCGATCAGTTCTTATGCTCTTTCATTTATTTTAGATGCTTTTTACAGTAGTCAAAAGACAGAGAATTATTTAGAAATGCCATAAAGAGAGATAGAGAGAATGAGTATAAGATTTTGGTTCAAATGAGTTAAAGATTTTGTAATATCTAGCTTATACATACGGCATCAGACGTAAATTTCACACTATTTCGACTTCTCTTGCTTAAATTTTATAAGGCTTGAAATGTGTAAAGTACCAATGATCCTCTAGAAATTCCATATAGGAGAATAAAAGACAATTTTTGCATTTAAGAATCATGTACGACATTAAGTAGAGATGTTTTTGACCAACAAATATGATAATAGCGAATAAAATGATACATACGTAACAGTTTTGACCATTGAGCAAAATATTGATTATGAGCATAATATGCTATTTTTTGTGTTTCACCGTCACCGGCACTGCCAAGTGCAGTCAGAGTTGACAAACAAACTCAAAAGTTGCAAGTATTTCTAAAATTAAGAAGCTGTTGTAATAATTGATACTTACGTGACGTTTTCCTATGTACCAACTGTACACTTCATTTTGCGAATTGTAATACTAAGATACTTTATCAACTTTTTCATATATTTTCATCGATATGCTTGCTAAACAAAAAAGTCATAAAGAAAGCTTTTGTCCTTAAAATATTTATTTAGGGGAAAAGAGAAGATAACGCTGTTTCAGGTCATAAAATTTGTTCCAAAGTAATGATTGCTTATCAAGTAGTAAAATCAAACAAACAAAAAAATAGACGATGAGCCGAGTTTACAAAATACATATATGACCAATATCTGAAAATATAAATTGAATTTATTCGGATCGAGTCAACGCTAATGGAAAAAAATGAGCGTAAACAAAACTGTTACGTAGATATCATGTTGAAAATTAGATGGATAATACCCTATATTATAAAGCAATGTTCTCATATAAATTCTAGAGTGGTGTTACTGATTTTTTCGATATAGTACCAGTTATATTGTATCAAATGTATGAGCACAACAGATATGCTTAACTCCAAAAATAATTTTTCGTCTTGTTCTATCTTCCATTTGCACATTATTCCTGAGAATCAGTGTAAAATCCTTTTCGGGCGGTTTAAGAAATTTCGCGATCGGGATAAAAGCAAATTCGAAAAGAAAGTCAAATCAGAGGAAACGCGCACCTGCAAACAATCAAAATGGGAAGAACGCGGGTTGAGCCTCCAGCGAATGTCACCGCTGGTGTTAGAAGTGATTTTGAACAACTTCTACAGAGATTCACTGATACAGAGACAGTTCGATATGAAAATTTTGCTGCCATTTGGAGAGACATGAAAATGACATTTTTATTTGCTGGCAGATTGAACGACAGAGAAACAAGGGAGGTAATAATCAAAATATGGAAGCAATACCACATGACCTATGTTAAGATAAAATTTGTCACCTGGCTTATAAGTTTAAGAATGATGTAAGTAAGCCGGGTCAGAAGTCCAGAGTTGTTTAAGATTCGTGCACACGTCTACAGGTCCGGGATTACTCCAGAGATGGCTATAATAGCTAAATATGGCTATAATAGCTATAAATGGCTATATTGGATAAATAATTTTAAGTACTAAAAAAGTAAATTTTTGAATTTTGAGCTAATACTCAAAATCGCAAATGTTTATGACCATCTGAACAATGTTTACTAAAGAAGTTGACATGTAAAATGTACCATCTTTGAGATTGAATGAGTCAAATTTTGATAACATATCCTGGTCAAAACTTGAAAATTGTAAGTTTTACATACCAACTTCTTTTGTAAACTTTGATCAGATGGTCATAAAGATTTGCGATTTTGAGTTTGAGAGAAAAAGTCAAAAATTTTATTTTTTAGTACTTAAAATTATTTCTCCAATATAGCCATTTATGAATATTATAGCCATATTTAGCTATTATAGGGATGTTCGCCGTGACGTCACGGGTCTCGCGAAAACGAGGCTGGTTGGCAAAAACGATTGGCAGTGAAGGGAAATATACGTGATACCCGGGGATAAATCGACAACTGATGCTCTAATATGCGCTACTTTCCTATTATTATTTTATTGATAAGTCCTGCTGTGACACTGGCCATTCTAATCACAACAATAAAGAAATCCCGCTGAGTTTATTAGTATATCAGACTGCCGTTCGATTGGGGGGGGGGGGGGGACAAGAATCAATAAACTATAAACTGCCGATATTTTTTTTCTTCAAATTTTGTTGTTTTTTTTTAAACAAGCCGGTGTAATTCATAGCACTTGTCCCATTTTTATGCTCCTGTATTAGGTGTAATATACCCGACTAATTACCAGTTGTTTTGACAAGTACACACCTATCCCTCAAACACTATGATGCAACGTTCCTATAATAGTTGTGATTTAATTTAAAGCGGAGCATTTGAACGGGATGGAAAGAGGGAAATAGTTTGACCAAAATTAATGTCAAACTGTTTGAAAACGCAAAACGGGGAAAAAAATTAAAATTTAACTCGCAGACAACGTTTAATGAAATAAAGAGTACTATTTTTCTTAGCTTTTTTTTCTCACGACTGTCTCCAATTTATAGATAAAGCCAGTCAAAGTAATAACAGGAAAACACAAATATTCTTTTATTATTCCTTCAGTAATTTTCTTACTTAGCATATGGAATTTTTTATTTTTTTAATTTGAATTGACGTGCCTTATCTAACTCTTTGCTTGCTGGAGAAAGTGGGGGGTGGGCTCAAGATTACAATTTTAGAATGCCTAAAGAAGCATTTATTTCTCAACTTCCATGTAAGTTTGGGCAGCCGCACCCCTAAATCGTTGGGATAAAAATCAAGAATTTAAAATGACAGATAAGATTGAAATACACAATAAAAATAAATAATAAATGATAATATGAATTAAAGAGAGAGATCTCGGACCATATAAAACCTTAGCGTTCTATTTCCATCTTTTGCACATTGACTGTTAAAACATCCAATATTTGAAAAGAATTTCAAGAACAGATGTTAGGACTTCCATGTATCTAATTTTCGGAATTATTTAAACAATTATCCCTTTAAAATAAATAAATAAATAAATAATTAAATAAATAAATAAATAAATAAATAAATAAATAAATAAATAAATAAATAAATAAATAAATCTTGAGATATGAGAAAAAAATATTGAATAGTGATCCACTGTTCCAACTTCTATATGATTATGATCGATATATAAATGGGTTGTATTTCCTTTTTGCTGACAAATGTAATGTAAGTATTTACCAAAAATATGGTTTAGTTGTCTCTTAATCAAAATATCAAAAACTGAAATATGAAATGGATAGATCACATGCAGTGGCTTTCTCTCCTTTGCGGATCATTGGTTCCGCCGCGGCGCCTGGGTGAAAAATCTACCTGGACAGTCGACAAAAATCAAGGTAAATGGCAGGTGTCAGATCAATGTGTTGTGTATACGAGATACACTGTACAGGTTGGACTTGACAAATTAAGATGTTCACATTCACGACTTTAAAAATTAAATCAACCTACGGAGAGACTAAATGCTATTTATACATACCTGTGATTAACAGAGAAAAATTAAATTAAAAAAAAAATATCACATGCAATTAAAACGATCGATTAATATTATAACAACTTTGAAGTAATCTTTACATAATTATATCTGTCGATAAACTGTACCGATAAAGAATATTAACGTAAATAGAAGTGGACATTGCTATACATATTATCATAAGAGAACCACTTTTTGCCAACCAATTTTCATGCGCATGCGCAGTGTGACGTCACTTTTTCGTCACTCGAACATCCCTATAGCCATTTCTGGAGTAATCCCGTTCCCTGTCTAGTCTTTACTTATTGGCAGGATTGCAAAGCAATTCTGGTCTATAGATTGACGATGTCCGTCCGTCCGTCCGTCTGTCTGTCCGTCCGTCTGTCTGCCGTCAACATTTTGGTTAAGGTTTCTGCTTGAGGCAAAATCTAAGGAACTATATGCAGTAGAAACTTTATATTATACATTAAGCTTGCCTATCACAAGACCTATCAATTTATGCCGTTGACCTAGTGACCTTGACCTTGGACTTTGACCTACTTAAAGATTTTGGCTAAAGTTCCTGGTTGAGGCAAAATCTAAGGAACTATATGCAGTAGAAACTTAATATTATGCATGAAGCTTGCCCATGACTAGACCTTTCAATTTATGCTGTAACATTTGACCTAGTGACCTTGACCTTGGACTTTGACCGAATTAAAGATTTTGGTTAAAGTTCCTGGTGGAGGAAAAATCTAAGGAACTATATGCAGTAGAAACTTAATATTATGCATGAAGCTTGCCCATCACAAGACCTTTCAATATATGCTGTAACATTTGACCTAGTGACTTTGACCTACTTAAAGATTTTGGTTAAAGTTTCTGGTTTGAGCAAAATCTAAGGAACTGTATGCAATAGAAACTTTATATTATACATGTACATGTAGGCTGCTTCTGACAAGACTTCTTAATGTATGCTGTAATATTTGACCTATTGACCTTGACCCAGTTGTTGACAAAAACTTACTTTGCAATCCGGCCATACCGTCTTTAGCGGTGTTTTATTTTTAAAATATTTTGATAAGATTATCGTGTGAGCATAGTAGTAAAAATAAAAAAACAGCATAATGCTGTTTTTTTTTTACTACTTTGCTCACACGAATATCATATCATCATCGCTTCATTCAGTAATTTGGGTTTTAGACCCAGATCAACCCTCTTGTTAATAAAAATTCATGTACAAACCTAATGTTTCCTTCAGAAACCAGGTGAAGGAGTTTGCAGGTGCCCGGTCCGGGAGTTGAACCCTGGCCGTCCGGATGATAATGAGACTTGTTGCTGAGTGAGCTAAAGGGACATCCCGATAGCTCAGTCTTAGAACTTGTACTGAACTATCGGTACCTGCTTATTACTACCGGAAGCCACTTCACCCTTCCCCCTTTTCGTTGAGGGCCGTGGGTGTACCCCGCTGTGTGGCCACTCTCCAACCCCTGGCAGGGTTCTGCATCCTCTCCTGCAGATCAAGCTGACCCACACACACCAATTGTTCACCTCGTCGCCAATGAAGTAGTTTGCAAGTGCCCAGTCCGGGAGTCGAACCCCAGCAGTCCGGGTGAGAATCAGACTTGCCGCCGAGTGAGCTAAAGGGACAACCCAATAGCTCAGTCCTAGAACTTGTACTGAACTATCGGTACCTGCTACTACCGGAAGCCACTACACAGGTCACAGTTAGCATTCAGACATATTTCTCTTCAAAATCATGTAAAAATTTCTTCATTCAAGCATTCAAACACAGGTAAATGCCTAGGTAAAGTAAGCTGATTTTCGTCTACTTTGATCATTGCCATTTTGTTGTGACACAAAAACCAATTTAGGTGGAATTTTTTGTGATAGAAAATGACAAAATGACTAAACCTTTCATTTTAGACCTTGACCTTGAACTTTGACATTGTGACCTTGATTGAACTTTGACCTTCTTAAAAAAACTTTTAACCTGAAAATATGAATCGCAGAGTTTTTGAAAATATCCATGAAATGTTGGACATACATTTATGGCGATTTGTATCAGGCGGGTCCAAATAATAGATGTAAAAAAAATGTGACGTTTTATTGGAAAATCCAATAAAACAGATACTTTTAAGGAACTCTGATCTCCTCAACTATAAGGGACGGGGCTTTGATGTTTTATATGTAGATTTCTCATCACAAAACCTTTCATTTGAGACCATGAGCTATGACCTACTGACCTTTCAAATGTAAGGTAAAGGGCTTTGGTACATGTATTTCATGTATAGATTAATTATTACCATGACCTACAACCTAGTGACCTTGACTATTGACCTACTTTTCAATAGCTTTTACCTGGGCTGTATCTTTAGCTCTGTAAAGAGTACTAGGACTCAGGGATGAAAATTTGTTGAAATTTTCAGGGGACAAGTGGGCTCCTAAGTCAATAAATTTAGGCGCCCACACCAAAAACAATTAGCCCACATAAAAATGTTTTAAATTTTTAAATTTAAGCCCGACTCCCAATGCCCATTCTCTCCTTCTCAGTATCGAGTCAATTGGCCATCATACAGGTGTACCATGTAAGAAATTACATGTATATCGCCAAAAATGAGAGAGAGAACAGTGTACATGTCGAGTTTATTTGACAACGTTGAACAATAATTGCAGTCAGTCGTTTGAGGTCAGCTTTCTATATCATCCAACACCGTTCTTTCATCAAATCAGTTTGAGGAATTTTTCCACGTAAACTTCACTTAAGATTTTAGATGTTTCTATATTTTAAATATTAAAGTAGGGTTTTGTTTTCGATCATCTCAAGTACAAGTACCTTTAAATAAATCAATAGATACAGGTAGATCCATTTATAAACATATTAAGTATACGTCCAGTGGCGGATTCAGGGGGGTGCGGAGGGGGCGCCCCCCCCCCAACACTGACCCAAATTTTTCCAAAAACAGGTATATTTTGGCCCATTTTCAGTCAAAATCGGCAAAATTCA